>CM053786.1:839784237-840384237 GCA_028749045.1 Cupressus sempervirens | reverse complement strand
ACCAGAAGACAGGTGGACCATCGATTAAGATCTTCCATTTGAAATGGATAGACTAGATGCTGCAAAAATCTCTCCAATGAATGATTAAAACACAATTGTCGATATAGATCCCTTCATTTCGAAAGGATGACCAAGTGATAGAAAATGATATTTCAAGATGAGATTAAATCCAACAGTTGTCACATATTTGCAAAGGAAAAAAGGGGTATTGTGAAAAATGTGAAAGCTATTGGGTTACACACAATTTGACAAAAGAAGAAACCATGAGCCAGTAACTCAGCCACTCGGGAGAAGAGTAAACTATGTTAACTTGGTTAAAGAACAACCTAAGCTAACTCAGCAAAAGAAGGAACCAAGCTAACACAAAATTGTTAGCTGCCAACTTTAGTGTGTTAACCCACTACAAAGAATCCAACCCATTGAAGATGTCTCTGATCAGTTATCAATGATGGACTTAATTGGGGAAATATAACTGACATTCTTGGTGAATCAATGGGAATGCTTTCCTGCTAAGCATAGATCAATGGCCTTAAGCAATCCATTGGGAATGGAGTCACCAATAGATAAATGAAACATTATCCCACCTGTAACTCCACAAAATTATGCATCTAGAAAAAATAAAAAACTACAAAAAGCTCTAGAAATTTGTGCACACGCTTCTTGGAAAGCTGAAAACTCCCACTCTAATATGTACAAGTATTTACAACAAAAAATAAAACAAATCCATTAAATGTCTTGTTGAAGTAACTACCATTCCTCACAAGTTGATTTCTTATTCCATGCATGTGAGCAACTAAAAATAGAAACAAGGATAGCAAGCATACTACTGCATGGAAAAACCTTCTCCCCAATGCTGAAAATGATGAAGCTTTCTAGCACTGGGACATTGGCACTTTGAGAAAGACTTACTTTCTCACTCTTGTATAGCTCACCCTCACGTTTTTGACTTTGAGAAACATGTTGATTTTTTGTATAGCTAGATGCCTTATGGGGCATCCTCTTGATAGCTTTGAGTTTAAACAATCAACCTTGACCATGTTGTTGTGCTCTACAACCTTGGTATCCTGCTAGTTTGGAAGTGGCTCCTCCTCATCTTGTAAAGAAATAATATTTACCCTATCCTATTTGTGTTCATGAGCCTCCTCCTCAAGAGCTACTAGTATAATGTCAAGCCTTGATAAAAAATTCATTATAATGTTGGAAAAATCATCCTCCAACTCATAACTTGCATCTATGTTTTCTTCTTCCTTATGCTCATGCTTGTCTTCTTGCTATAACTCATGGTTTTGTTCTTCTTTTTCTTGTTGTAGGTCTGATATTTTTTCCCCATCTAAAGCTTGATCAACTATCTTTGGTTCCTCAAGGGTAGGAACCACCTTATCCTCCTTTATCCCCTTTGGCAATTGCTCAACATCAAGCTAAGGAGTTACAGGCTCTTGATTATTGTAGCATGAGATGGAAATCTGGGGAGATTCACTCCTGAAGCTAGCAAACTTTCATTTGGGTGGCTCTTCCTCAAATGGATTTAGCAATGTTGCTTGTGAGTGGGCCTTTAGCTCTTGTGTTCTATCTTGTAGATTTGGAGGGATGCTTTGTCACAAGCTAGATAATTTTCTCCTTGGAGCCTCTTGTGCTTCAACTTCTTACACTTGAGCAAGCTTGAGCCTTGTCTCTTCTTTTGTAATAGAAAACCTCCTGTCAAGGTCTACCTCAAACTAGGCCTTTCTCATCTCCCACCCTGGAGAGTGAAAGAGAGAATGATAATTTAGCTCTTGATATTTAGGAGAAGTTTATTGGATCTCCATTTGCTGCTACAAATCAAACTCTTTCTGCCTCCATAGAGTCCTGATATCAAATTCCCAAGCTTGCAACTGCTTAGCATTTTCACCCACTCAGCCTTTCAACTGCCTAGTACATTCACCCACCTAGCTTTTGAAAACCCACACCTCCTCACTTCGTTCATCAACCTTCATGTCAATATGCTTTTGGAACTCCAACATCATATCTTGAATCCTTTTGTATGGAGATGTTGGGGTTGGATAAGTAGGTGCAAGAGGACAAAACAAATTTTGGGCATAATTAGCTTGAGGCTGGGATTGATATTGATAGAAAGGGGGTTAAGGAACAGAATTCTCATGATATGAGGGAGGAATAATATAGATTTCCATGAAATGGGTCCATGGTTAGGCATTCAATGAATAATCTCATAGAAAAACCTGAAAAACATAAAAGATAAGAGATGATCTTTACACATACCAACACATGATCTTCTTGAAACAAGTAGAAGTAGATTTGCACTTAGAGCCATTATATTTGATGAAATTCCTCCAAAGGTCAATGACACTAAGAATAACACCCAAATTCTTAGTGAGTAAGATTTCAATAGTTACCAGCAAACTTGTATAGCTGAATCTATTTGTCCCAACAGGCGTGCCAAAAATTGTTGACACAAAAGTCTGCACCTTTGCTTGAGGTATGACCCTCAAGTGACCTTTTGTAACATGGAACTTGCCTTCAAGTGTGGAACTTGCACTCTGAGGTTAAATATCTAGAGAAGGCCAACTTCCTTACAATTAGGATGCATCTAAACTAAGACTTGGATCAAAAAGGGAGAAGGAGAACTAAAATTAAAATGCTGAAAGTAAAAGGGGGTGATGCACAAGATTGAACTTGTGGTTGTAACTCTACCTATAGATGCATTGAACATGAATAAAACTCTCAAATACATAGTCCTAAGCTCCAATCTATCTTCCAAGAACTCACATGAAGGTTAGAACTGATTAGATGATGAAAGGAAGAAAAAATTCACAATACAACACTCTACCAACAAATTAAACACAACATTCAAATCTAAAAAAATAGAAAGGAATAATTCACTACAAGGAACATCATAACATACACAAGATAATAAAATTGAGAAAAGGTAAATTGAAATTTCTACTCATGTAAGGCAAGAGAAAGTTACAATAATAGAGCATAATGTTGTTGCAATGAACCAGAGAAGAACCTCTAAAATATATTTACAACTGCATTTTAAAGTGTTCATTCATAACTCAAATCTAACCATGGAGTTCAAACCCTAAAAAGACTAGACTTGAGTTGCAAATAAGAGCCATAACTAAAAGTCACAACGAAATTTGATCTTGAAGTGAAATTTGTTGTAGAAGTGATAGTGCTAGTGTCAATAATTAATTATTATTACACTTTACTTAAGTTTACTTAGGTTAATGCATTAGCATATTATTTGTCATATAGACACCTAGGAGTATGCGTAGTCATATGAGTTGTCTTGTTGACAACTTAGGAGTTAGCAACTTATTTAAGCACATGGTGTCTACAACATCTCTTTATGAGATACACCTATGAAAACTTATCCTCTCATCATTGCACAAACTCTTGTGCTCAATGGAGGATAATCCACTATTGGTGGACATGTTCTTAGTTGTGATGTTCATCACTTTGCTGAACCCTAGTCATTCCATATGCCTTTATGTATAGGTACTTCTAGTGTGTATTCATCTAATATTCATTCTCATTATTGTTATTATGATCATCCATTATTGGTCCATATTGTGCTAGTGCTTCAACTTCTTGATCTTGGCATCATTTTTTCCTAAAGCAAATTCTTACAGATAGGAAGGGAAAAGAACAATGCACCTAGTCATAAAATATCAAATCCCCTAAGGTCCTATCATTACATGCAATAAAGAGGTATGCAGTGCAATGGAGTCATGTGTCGACACTTAAAATTGTCCTAAACATTATATTAATTTATTTAATATTTCCTATGACATTATAATTAATTATTTATTAATTAATTATATTTTTCATATTCTTCTACTTATTTAATTAAATTTATTTAATTAAATAAGTTCATTTTGCTAATGTATTTAAATTTAATTTAAATACTTTCCCCTTAATGTATTAAATTTATTTAATGAATAGTGCCCCATAAATCCTCTTTTAAATAAATTCTATTTATTTAATTTCTTTCATTCCATTAAATTCTTTAATCCTATGATTAAGTCAAATCTAATTTAACTTAATCCTAATCTTATCCTAAAACCTAGTCTACACCCATCACTCTCATCCTTCTAAGCCTACCCACTACTTAATTTCACTTATTTACCTTAAAGAACTTTTTAAACACCTTTTAGCCCTTAAGTGTTTGCTCACACGTGTGAGAAGCTCTTGATCCAATAAACCTTCCACTTCATTTATGCATCTTACATCTCTTACACATTTGTCCCCCACTCCTTCCCCCAAGGTTGTTCACACATGTGTGAGTACACCTTGAGCCTCTCAACCATTAAAGGCTCTTTTTTACTTTTGCATGACTTGTCCTTTAGTCCATGTGTCTCCCTTGTGGAACCTATGTGGATGCCACATACATGCTACCTTCTTAAGGGCTCTCTCAAATCTATAAATAGAGCCCTTGTCTCAAGCATTTTACATCTTCCTCATTTGTATTATTATCATGCTAGTATAGTTATAGAGCTTTTATAGATTTCTTTATGCATTGTTACTAACCCTTTGGTAGTTGTTTATTTCTTGCATTGTTTTTCATATTCATGGTAGTATTGCACTCTTAGGTTTTCTTATTACATCCATCTCCATTATCCATTGATTTCTCTTAAGAATGGTTGCTTCCATAGTCATCTCTTGAAGCATTCTCCATCATTTAGTTTAGTTGAATGTTCATCATTCCATTTCATCATCAAGGGATTCAATAGTTGTGTTTTAGTAGAGCACATCTACATCCCTCACAATTAAGCACACCAACAAGGCCTCTTATTGGTGCCCTTTTTGAGCTACTTTGAGGTTGCGTGAGGACTCTAATTTGTTGGTTGCATACTTTGTTTTAAAACTCAAGTAGACTTAGTTATTTATCAATATTATTTTAATCTTTAATACACATGCTACTAACATTTTCTTGTTTACATGTACTTTCTATAGGTTAAGTTTTTGCATGCACATGTTGGCACACTCGATGGGACCCACGTCCCTATTTTATCTTCAAAAAAATGTTAAAACCATTAACTTGCTGTTGAAACCTACACACTGTTGTCTCCATTAGGACACAGTGTCATCTGTGAAGATGCTCTATCATCTCTACATATCAGTGTCTCTGTAGACCAGCGTTTGTGCATATTGGCATCTCCACCATTTTCATTTTAAAATCAACATATTACCACATTAAATCTGATTTTTATCATCTTCGAAGTTTTTTTTGTCTTCTGTGCAAATTTATCATTAATGCCATCTGTGTTGTAGGCGAATATTAAAACTTGCTATTAAAACTAGACCATCGTCTACAATTTCCACTAAGTTCTTTCATCTCTGATCCTTATATTATCATCTAAATTGTGGGTCATAAGAACCTGAGTCATTACTTTTTCGTCTACATATTCTGGCATCTCTGTATTTTAGTGTCTACAATTTTGTTCTGTCATCTGTGAGTTTTTCCATTTGTACAGTTTTGTCATCTGTGCCTAGTGTCTATCGTCTCCACTTTTTGATAGATTAAATTAATTTTTAACACTTAACTCGTTGATTGGATGATTTACAATGATTTCTAACCAATTTTTGTTGCAGGAAACAAGCTTTGAAAAAATTCTTTTTGGTGATTTTGATCACTTAAAAATTTGTAGTAATTTTAATTACTTAAAGCTTTATAGTGATTTTAATCACTTGAAAATTTTTATAGTGATTTTGATCACTTATAGGATTAGATGGTGAATGAACTTGTATGAGATAATCATTTGTCTTTGAAATGTCTATTGCAAACTAATACTTAAAGGCCAAACACACTCTTGAATGCATTAAAGAAAAAATTTACACACACTCTTGAGTGCCTTAAGGAAATTTGCATACACTTCATTGGAATGGATGATGCTCAAACACACTCTTGAATGTGATTAAGGAATGAACACATTTTTAATTGGAATGCATGTTTAGACCAATCAAACACAATCTTGAATGCTTTAAGGAAATTGAGATGTTTTCATTGGAATGAATATTTAGATAGAAAATACACTCTTGAATCCTTAAGGTCAATGAAGCTTTCTATGAAACATTTGGACTTGGTGCTTAAAATGAATTCACTCAATCTTGAATGACTTAATGGAATTTATTTCATTTTTAGTAATTTTCTTATGTTCATGATTGATTTACTTTTGTTGATGAATCTTTTCTTTTTATTATGTTGAGGACACTGTCAAGTTGGAAAGAATTATGCATGCTTAAACATGAGTGTCTTCAAGAGTAGATTACAAAACCTAAAGCTCCAATGGAAAAGAACAAGTGTCTTTTAACCTCAAGGCCACTTATGTATTCTCTCCCCTCGCACCTTTGGGTGATCTTGAGTGCATGAGAAATAAGTGGTCTTGTTTATATCTTTTAGGAGGCCTACTTGGAGATTTCATCACCCTTTGGGATGACCTCAACTCCAGTGTTCTAGCAAAGTATAAGAATCAGGAGGTGAATCGAAGGAAACATCTCTTGGAAGTAATATTTTGTCACTCTTGGCTAAGCCCCGAATAACTTTATACCTTTGCGAAGTGAAGGTGGAGATTTGGGTTGTGTGACACTATTTTCTTTCATCTATAGATTTGGGCCTCACGTACCTTATGTATATCAAGGATGCCCTCTAGATAATCTTTGTACATCCTATTGGTAGCCTTATTAGGATTGTTGATGTATTCAACATGCTTGATTGTTTAAACATCTAAAACCAATACCAAACATCAAACAAGTTCAAAAACAAGTGAAATGGTGAGCTAAACTTTTAGTGAATGAAATAGTTATAAGTGGGTCCTCTTGACCTATGGTTATTTTTTAGGAGTTCTTATATTTAATCTACTATTTGAAAGGCATTGAGTCTTTTGGTTGCAAGCTTATTTTTTGAAACTAGGTTTATTTTGCTCCTACCATGACCAACAAAGTCAAACCTAGGAAAGTGAAATTGTCCAAACCATTTTCCTACAAGGGCATGAAAAACCTAGCACACGGTGATAAACAATTTTGATACACTATCAAAGACATCAAGAAAGAAGAAGCTGAACAAGACTGTTATGATAGAATTAAATACAATGCTAAAATTTGAAATTGGTTTTCTTTCCCTGGAGTGAACCCAAGATTTTTGTTCCCAGTGAGAGAAGATTGAGTTAACCACATAGTGACCATAACACCTTTATTTTCAATAGCAACCTCATTTCCAAATTTCTAGTCTCCCATTTGCAAAATTTTCTCTAGAGAGCTTGATCATTTGAACCTTAATCTTTTGGGCATTAGGACATCTTAGTTAAAAAACTTCCAAGATTACAACACTAGACCTTTATCCATAACGCAATATTTATTGTAGTTACACTCACTCATTTGGGATCATAAGTCCATCTCCAAATAGTAGGTAATCAATTTGGTGTCCTATCTTTCCTAAAGATCACTTGACCATCTTTGGTAGGAGAAAGATACTTTTATCCTATATCACACTTGGTTTGCTAAATCAACGAGGTCTTTTGTTTACATTTAGGTTGTTGGCCCCTTTATCACATAATGTTTAGTTTCTCTCCCACACATTCTTCTCTTTCTTCCATAATCTTCCACCCATTGGTTTGGTCACTATTGTATGGTACATACATGATTTGGTAGATTCACATTTAATCCCATGTCTCATTTGTTAGAATTATTAAGGCAACAAGAGATGGAGAATCCTTTTCCTCTATGATTAGCCTCATTAGGGAGAACATTTCTCTCTAGTGTGAACTTTGGCATGCCTAGCTTAGCATCCACACAAGAACTAGAGGATCCTTTTCACAACACAACTTTGGGAAGTAATTCACATGATGATGAAGAAGTATACCAAGATGAAGAGCCTATTGACAACAAAAATATCCCTAGTGATGTTCAAACATTTCTTGCAGATCAATACAATTTGGAAATGATGGAAAAGTCTATTAGGGAAAACAAGACTGAGATCTTCCTAAACTTGGTTAAAGATGGTGTTAATGTCTCTATGAGTTTTGATGAGAACACCTTGTTTAGACAGATTACTAAGGATAGTGCTCCTATATTACCAACTTCAAACATAGCCCAAACATCTAGCAAATAAAAGGAGCCCGTGGTGAGAACTAGTTCCATACCTACATAAAGTGTCTCAACACAACCAACATTCCAATTAAGTGTGGAACATATCGAACAAATAGTGCTATGCCCAACACTACTAATGTTAGTATTCTGTAGTCAACCTTTATAGGTCCAATTGTAGGATGCTCAAACATTGGGAAAGTGCCTACACAATAGATGGAAATTCCAACACAACTGATATATTCCTCTTATTTGCAAATGCCAAAAAGTATGGTGAAAACATCTGTGCCAATTCCAATGACTGCATATCAATACATTGGCCAAAGTGGAGCATTTCCACTGCCTCATAATGCATTTGGGACTCCTTACAACTTGGGAGGTGGGTTTATCAATTCCCAGTAATTACAAATACAACCAAACCAAGATCTAGCCTAGTAGTTGCATGAACTTCAAAATTTGGTCCATACCATGAGCAACAAAGGGGTGAAGGATTTCTCTTTTGAGGATAATTAACATGATACCATTTCCACCAAACTTTGAGATTCCTAACTTTGACAAATATATCGTAGAAACATGTCCTATCACACATCTCAAGGAATTCTTTGTTTTGTGTCAAGAAGTAGCCTATAGTGAGGATTATCTTGAGAGGCTCTTCACACGAAGTCCTTGAGGCCCCACACTAGAGTGGCTAATGAACCTATCCAAGGGTTCCATTACTTCCTTCAATGATTTAATGGGGAAGTTTGTAACACAATACTCTTACAATATTGAACATCATGCCTCATTAAGTGATTTGTGCAACACAAAAAAATGAAATAATGAAACATTTGCCAACTTTCTACAATGGTGGAGGCATCTTGCTAATTGCATGCCATATAAATAGAAGATTCCCACGTTGTGGATATATTTATAAAAAACTTAATACTAGAGATGTCTTTCCACATGAAGATGGCTAGTCCTGAAGACTTTGCCACCTTAGTAAAGAAAGGCAAGAACATTGGAAATGGACTCCTAGACAAGGGTTCCATTAAAAATTATAGCTCTTCATCCTTGAACAATGACATGAACAACAACATCAAACCCAAATTTTGGTCCAAAATAAAAAGTGTTACCTAGGATGGTGTCACTAATGTTAAAAATGTACAAAACCTCCAAGGTGGGAACAACAACAACAACAACTATCATAACCAAAACAACAACAATTCAAACCATGACAATTAGAATCAAAACAATTAGCAATATCATAATCAAACACAATTTTTTCCTTACAATAAAAACAATACCAACAAAAATTACAACCATGACTATGCTTGAAACTGAAAATTCACTAACTTTCGTGAACCCTTGGATGCCATATTCCAAAAACTAGTGGATCACAATTTGATGGTGTTTCTCAACACATGACCCTTTAATGAAAATCAACTCAAATCAAAATGGTATAGGGAAAATGAATATTGAAAATACCATCACATCAAAGGACATGACACAAAAAAGTGTATAAAACTCAAGCTCTTCATTCAAAATCTTGTTGATGATGGAGAAATTGAGGTAGAAGGGGGAGCCCCTCTAAAAATGTTAAACTGAAGATATTTCAAAAGCCATTTCCTAACCACAATAATGAAAATAACAAAAATGGAAACAATAATATGAACAATGTAAATTGAGCTTCCACATCAAATGCACTCCACTATAACTATTCTACTAACCACATATTAGGGTTTGACTCCTTGTGCATTGAAATAGAAACAAACAATATATGTGGTTTTGACTCCATGCGTGGTCACATTGAAGAGGTAGATGCTCATGTGAATATCCTTGTCATACAAGTAGTTGATTGTGATGCAACCACTTAATGGGGAAGAATCACTTTTCAAGCTACCACTCCCAACCCTACTAATCCATCAGTTCCACACACGCCTGCTACACCATCCACCTCACAAAGACCCGCTTCTTGCTATGATGTATTGTCCTAGTTAGGGAAGACTCCTACACAAATATCCATTCTAGAGCTCCTCAACACCTCACCAATCCACAAAGAGATTTTGGAGATTGCTCTTTTAGATTCTCATGTTCTTGAAAACATTAATGCATCCCAATTAACTACCATGATTGGAAATCTTGTCGCATAACAACACCTTGTCTTCACAGAAAAATATTTCTAAGGTCCTACCCAACATCACAATTTGTCACTCCACATTAAAGTCCTTATACAATGACATAAGATAAAAAGAGTCTTTATAGATAATGGATTTAGTTTGAACCTTTGCACATTGAAGATGATCCGTTTCTTGGGGCTTCCTGAAGACCTCCTAGATATCAATAAAAGGATGACGACCAAAGCATATGATGAAAGAGAAAGAGAATCAAAAGGAGTTATCATGCTACCACTAAAGGTTGGGCTAGCTATCATAAACACTGAATGCCATGTCCTAGATTTGGATTTTCCATATAATATCTTGCTTGGTCGAACGTGGATACACACACTCAAGGTGATCCCATCTACATATCACCAATGCTTGAAATTTCCCTACCAAGGAAGAGAGGTCATAATTATAGGTGATCCTTTGCCTTTTGCTTGTTGTAAGAGATTATAAGGTGCACCAACAAATTTCTATCCAATTAGTGAGTTTGCTAAGGTTATACCTAAATCTCTCACCATAACATAATCACCTCTGACAATAGTGCTAGAGTTATCCAATAAAAATTCTAGTTCTTGGAAAGGAAAAGAGAAGGTTGAAGATACTAAGCTCAATATTACATGGAAGAAGGTTACTTTTGCTAACCTAGGAATGGGAGAGTATAAGTTTGAAAATGCCTTGTGTGTTGGAAAACTACCACTCTCCCCCCGTTCCTTTGGAAATCCTTCACAAATGCCACCTTCTACAAACAAGGATATTTTACATGTTAATAAGACAACATTTGAACATTGGGGTTCACTTAGTGATGAACACATGGAATCTAATATACTAGATTAGCTATATTTTGATGTAAAAGATGAACCTATGGAATTCTCCAAAGATAAATATGTTAAGGTTCCTCCCATCATTAAAAATATGGGATATCATGGTACTGGCCTTGAACCTAAAGAAGATGGAAGTAGACAACCCCTTGAGGATGATAGCTATCCTAAAGGATGTGGTTTGGGCTCCATTAAACCCAAGGTGTCCTCTGTTGATAACTATTGTATGGTTGAACCTGATTCTGAGATTGAAGAGGAGGAATTCTTCAAAGTACCCTTCCAATACATGGAGGATGACCTAGATAACTATGTATATGCCATTACCATAGCCGACCTTTCATCCACCAACCTACCTCTCACCAACTCTGACATGATAGACTGGGACCTTCAAGACACACCACTAACTCTTGATATCTATAACTTTGATGAAGTAGTGATGGCACTCTTTAGCCTTAAGAATCTCTAAGATTATGAACACGAGATTCAATACAATGGGGAAGCCTACTTTGGTAGCCAAGTCAACTCTCTTAGTCGAAAAAGTGAAAATAAAAATTAAAAAATAGAATAAACATCCTCTAGTGAAAACTCTTTTGGATTTCTTTTGGATGAAGAAAAGGATAAAATAAAGGACATATCTTTTGGTGAAAACCTTCTAGAGGCACTAGAAAAGGGAGAGGTTGACTTTTCGTTCAGATCTTTACCACCAAAAAATTCATCTATACTAAATGAGGACACAATTCTAGTTAATTTGGGCATAGTAAATAATCTACAAATCACCTAAATTGCTGCCACTTTAAGTCCTAAAGAACAAAAAGCGATGACTGAGTTCCTACAAAAAGGAAAAATCAATTTTGCATGGACATATAAAGACATGCCTGGTTTAGACACAAATTTGGTTGTGCATCACTTAGCAGTAGATCCAAAGATTAAACCCGTGAAACAAAAGTCACAAGATGCATCCTAAGGTAGCACTTTTAGTCAAAGTAGAACTGTAGAAAATGCTAGAGGAAAAGTTTATCTGCCCTATTGGTTATCCTGAGTGGGTTTCCAACATTGTTCCTATAAGAAAAGCATCTAGGGGCATTTGCCTCTATTTAGATTTTTAAGATTTAAATCTCACATGTGCTAAGGATAATTTTACACTTCCTAACATAGACATCATAGTGAATTTGATTGTCGAACACGAAATGCCTTTAATGGATGGCTTCTCTGGTTACAACCAAATCAAAATTGCAAAATAAGATCAACACAAAATAGTATTTACCACCCTATGGGGGACCTTTTGTTACCAAGTCATGTATTTTGGCTTGAAGAATGCTGGCGCCACTTATGAATGTGCAATGACTACAATATTCCATGATCTTCTACATGTCATAATGGAGGACTATGTTGATGGCATTCTAGGAAAATCTAAGTCAAGTGATTCCCACATTGATGTGCTCACCACCATTTTTGAAAGGTTGGAGAAATATAAAGTGCACCTTAATCCAAAGAAGTGTGTTTTTGGGGTCAAATCAGACAAGTTGTTAGGCTACATTGTGTCAAGAAGAGGTATTGAGGTAGATCCCACCAAAGTGAAAGCCATCATGGAAATGCCTCCACCTACCACATTAAAAAAACTACATAGTTTTTAGGGAAAGTTACAATCCATCTGATGGTTTGTGTCCCAGTTGGCAGATAAGGTCTATCCACTTCAACATTTGCTTTGCAAAGACACAAAGTTTCAATGGGATTGCCTATGTTAGAAATTTTGAACAAGTTAAGGTATAATTGGCTAATCCTCCAGTTCTAGTCCCTCCAATTGTAGGATGACCATTGATTCTATACATTTTAGCCACTTCAGTTGCCTTAGGTGCCCTTTTGGCACAACTAGATGACAATGGTAATGAGCAAGCTATATACTATCTCAATCAAACATTAGTTGGCTATGAGTTGAAGTACACTACTATTGAACGAGCTTGTTTAGCAATAGTCTTTTGCACGTAGAAACTATGCCATTATATGCTTAATCACACTACACATCTCATTGCCAAGATAGATCCACTCAAATATTTGCTATCAAAACCCTCCCTCACTAGTCAAGCTACAAAATAGGTCTTGATTTTAAGTAAATTTGACATTTTCTATAATGATTGCAAGGTCATTAAGGGACAAGTAATTGCAGACCAGCTTGCTGAAGCTCCTCTTCAAGGAGACCATCCCATTGTAGCAAACTTTCTAGATGATCCAATTATGACTATTGCCCCTATTACACAATGGAAGTTATTTTTTGATGGTTCCTTCACACAAAATGGATTGGGGGTAGGAATTTTATTTGTTACACCACAAGGAGACCTCATTCCTAAGTCTTATAAAATTTAATTCCCTTGCACAAATAAAATAGCTGAGTATGAAGGATTGGTAATAGGGTTTCATCAAGCTATTAGATGGTATATCAAAAGCCTTCTTGTTTTTGGAGACTCACAATTGGTCATTAAACGAGTCATGGATGAATACCAAACAAAGGATGAAAAGTTGTTTCCATATCGTTAGATAGTTGAAGATCTTTAACAACACTTCACTGAGATAGTCTTTTAGCAGATACCAAGGACCAATAACAAAGCAGAAGATGCCATGGCCACCATTGCCTCCATGATCACCATGCCTGAGTATAGTCCTACGTGTGAGTTTCTTGTTGAGAATTTTTTCTTCCTACTTATGAGCAACCTGATTCACAACTAGTGTGTGAGATTGTTAGTCATGAGTCTCCATGGTACACCAACATTTTTTCCTATCTTCATCACAAAATGATCCTCATTGCCCTCTCCCTAAATGAAAGAAAAACCTTCATCCATCACACTACTCGATATACTATCCTAGGTGATACACTTTTCTGAAAACACTTCGATGGAACCCTCCTCTAATTTCTTAGTTCAAATGAAGCCAAAACAATGTTAGAAGAAGTCCACCAAGGAATTTGTGATGCCCATTCTAGTGGCCTTATGTTAGAAAAAAAACTCTATAGAACGGGTTACTAGTGACCTACTATGGAAGTGGATGCTTACCATTTTGTGAAAAGATGTGTTCATTGTCAACAACATGGCAATTTGATACACGCTCCTGCCCAAGAACATCAACCCACCATCACACCATGGCCCTTTTATCATTGGGGATTCAATTTTGTTGGTCAAGTATACCCAAATTCTATAAATGGCCAAAAGTATATTATTGCCGCTACTGAGTACTTCACAAAGTGGGTTGAGGCTATCCCATTAACCAACACAACCAGGAAATAGGTTTCAGAGTTCATCTTGAACTACATTATCTATCATTTTAATATACCTCAAGACATCATGACTGATAATGGAACTCATTTCAAAAATCAAGAAGTTGCCACATTGTGTAGGAAATTCAGAATCACCCAGCATTTTTCCACCAAATACTACCCCCAAGGCAGTGGCCAAGCTGAAGCTACCAATAAAACCATTTTGAAAATTCTAAAGAAAACCATTGATGTAGTTGGCTATGACTAGAACCTCTAAATTAGTCCTGCCCTTTGGGCCTACTACACCTCCATTCGTACCCCAATAGGAGCCACTCCATTTTCCCTTTTTTATGGTTCTGAAGCTTTCTTACCTATTGAAATTGAGCTCCCTTCCCTCAAAATCTCTCTCAAGAATCTGATGTTCAAAGAAGAATAGTAAGTTTCCCTCTTGCAAGAGCTACAAATCCTTGATGAGAGATGCCTCAATGCCCTGAACCACCTCCAAATGTATCAAAATTTCCTTCAACTTCAAATTCACAAAAAAGTCAGGCCTCATGAATTTGAGGTGGGTGACTTATTTTTGCAACATAATATGAAGAACCTCTAGAACCATGAGAAGAAAGGAAAATTTGAACCTAATTGGCTCAGTTCATTTATTATTATAACTAAATATGGTTCTCAGGTATATTAGATTGCCACTTTAGAGGGAGATCCATTCCCTGAACCTATAAATATCCAACACCTCAAGTAGTTCTATGCTTGAGTATTGCAGTTCTTGTATAGTGTCATTATAGTTTCACAAAATACAAAAAAAAAATCATAAAATTAGAAAACTCCAAAAACATTCATAAAATGTTCCTAAAGAAAAGACTAAAAAGAAGAAAAAGTTCCTAAAAAAAGTATTTTGGTCCATTATCTATAAGGCTCATCTCACTTCACCCCCTTCGACCATTTCATCCCACCTTTGTGCAGAAGTCCTATTTGACTCATGATTTTCATGTATCTAATAAAAGACCTCTTGTGTATGAGGCATCCATTCACTTCCATCTTTCAAAAGACCTCTAGTTCACGAGGCATTTTTCCCGTTGAGTGTTGATTCTAAAACCCATTACATTGAGCTTTTTCCCACAATAATGGCTGCAATAGAACCTAAACAAAATCATCATTTGCAACTTAATGATTCAAGAAATTATTCTTTTCACAGTGCTTGCCAAACTTTTACAATGACATTAGATAAACATAGAGGATGAATCCTTCCTACACATGGTATAACAGTTTTCACATTCTAAGACTTAATGTATTTGGTAGAATTGTGGAATGATTGACTACTTGATCATGAGGTCTCTTTTGGTTGGTTTCATTTTGTGTGTTAGTGGTAGCCTTTTGGGGTGTGCCTTGATCTTCCATATTTTGGTATCACTTGAATGGCTTCAATTGACTACACGTGTCATTTGTGGTATGATATGTTTTTGATGCTTTAGTACATGTATGTCAGTTTTGAGTTATGATTATGCATTACTCACTGGGGACAACAGGTTAGCACACGTCCCACCAAAGACCCCTAAAAAGGATTTGGGTGTGCTTAGACCTTTCCAAATGCGTGCATGTCATTTGTTCCATCATAGCTATGTAGACTACATCTATCATCCTAAAGTATCTATTGTATTGAGAGTGTAGTCCACGCAAAGGAAATTTTTCATCTATGCTTCTGTAGCATATGTTGCATCACTCCTTTTGCAAAATCAAACTATGGCATGCTCTCCCATATAAACACAACTGAATCCCTTGGTATCATGTAGTTAGGATTCATGTAGTATAGGGTTGCATTGTGCCCTGCTTGAGACAAGGGTTTTGTTTATTTCCCCCTCCTATGTTATGCTACTTGGTTCCTATGAGTGAGGAGTTTTGATACGTGTCCATTCATTAGGTTCATTCATATTACATTTTCATATTTACACTTTAAGTTCAATCATTTTACTTTGCATTCATTAGTGTCTTTTTCTGTTATTGACATTTTAGGATACATTCATTGTCATATTAATTAGGCATTTTATTCATTATTAGATTTCATCATTGGTTCATTGCATTAATTCATTAGGTGCATACATTATAATTATTATATTTAGTGGTATATACATCATAATACATCTCACAAAGCATATAGTACATCCATACATGTAATATTAAAAAATGCATACATCTCATATTCACCATAGAACCTACATCATTCACACATTAGTCATCATATATAAATCATAAGCAACATAACATCACACACATCTTGCATCACAATGTCAATATCCACATCATAGAAATCACATACATAAGAAACAATCATCCATATACACATAGGCCCATTGAATCATGTCATATATATATATATATATATATATATATATATATATATATATATATATATATATATATATATATATATATATATATATATATATATATATATATATATATATATATATATATATATATATATCAGTGTCTGTGTACAATCCATATTCAAAAGAATTATATAGTATCATCATGCATAAATGCATCATCAAAAACTTGCTACATCTATACCTCTATGTCAAAATTGTCAAAATGAATCATGTAGTTGGTTATGAGGGCCCTACCCCTCCTGTATCTCCTCGTCATGGAGGCTTGCACTATCCAACTAATTGCTTTGACTTCTCATGGTCCCTTGTGGTCCATGAACTAGATGCCTCACAAAAATTTGGCTGTTGTTGATCAGTAAGCATGACATCATGATATAGGAACCTATAGTAGGCCACCTCTTACATAGCCTATGTCTCCACTTAGCAGGTTGCCACTACATCATAGCCATAGCTGCCCCAGGTTGTACCATCTATCAGGCTAGGTCACACTGCTAGTGGTACTCATCCATATGTACCTGGTGCATCTCTTGCTCTTCCTGTAGCATGGCCATCTCCTGCCATAGAGTCTCTGTCTCGGCCAACTCATCTACCTCCTCCTACATCCCCAAATCATTGAACTCTCTAGTATCTATTCTCACCTACAAGGCTTCCAAGGCCTTCTGGGCACTATCTACCCTTGCTTAGTGGGCCTATACCTCCACCTGTAATGCTACCAAGGCCTGCTGGGCACTATCCACCCTCAATCGCTCCACCTGTGCCACACCCTGTAGATAGGTAACCTCTTCTCGGAGACTATCCCACTCAACTATGATCATATATGTATCCTCTACCTATACCTATGACCTTTCTACCTACGGCTCCTGTGGCCTCTATGGCCTTGGTGGCCCCTGTACTTGTGGCCCCTATGGTGGCCTTGCTGGTGCTAGTACCCTCCTCTGGCAAGCCCTACACCCTCACAGACCTTGCTATGCCCCCTGTATTAGCAATGGCACCATCACTACCTTCCCACCACCCCCTGCTCCATCCCTGTCACCATGTGCCTACTCTATTGGTGGTGGTACTCCAAGTATTGTTAGTCATACTGGCTAATGTGCTATCCACCACTATGTGTAGGCTAGTGTCATCCCTACATCTCCTTGGTTTGTCATGCACCCAAGGCATTGGTCGCATCCCTCATCATGATATTCTATCCAACCTTAGAGTGATCCCATGACCCAATAATCTACCATACTCCCAGGATACCATTGGATATAAAAATCTATCCAAAATTGCATCCTGTGTCCTCCCAAACTATCATTGCACCCTAGAGGACATATATCTCATCATGACGTGCATGGTCTGCCTAATCAACCAATAGTTTGTCTGTGTATATCAGAGATACCATTGGTCCTCACTGTCATCCTCTCCTCCAACTGGTAAAACACTCCCAAATCACTCCATGCCATCATATGATATCCAATCAAACATGATGATCTCATCTAGGCATCTCAAAAATTTGACAAACTTGATGGAGGTGTACTAGATTTGTGGCCTATAATGGCATGTAAATGGCTTGCCAGGTTGTTGGGTGTCTCATCTGTTAATGGGGTGTATGACACCTGTATGCTCCCATGATCACACCATTAGTAGTGTCAACCCTGGATCTATAGTCCATTGTGTCCTATAGGAACACATGTGCAGGTCATGGTATAACTCAACTAAGATGGTCTAACCCTAGTAGAAGACATCACCATCATCCTATAGCAATGTACTCAGCACCCGTATCTACCCAATCATAAATCAATGCCTAGAATGGTCTAATACCATCCTCCATATGAGTGAAGTGAGGTACAAGGCAAGTCATGGTAGTCTCTACTCTAATGCCTCTCTCCATGTCAACCATGACCTTTATATAGGTAACTTCTATCATTGGTGCTTGAAGCACTCTCAAAGATAGGGGTTGACACCCTCTAGCACATACTCGGGGTACATCCCATAGATTAGCACTCATAGAATCTACCACACGTCAAGCAAGGTAACTATTGCCTCTCTAGTAGGTGGATAACTATTGATCAAATTAGAAGTGATCTAGAACAAGGTTTGATCCTCAGGAGTCAGGGTTTAGACTATCCCAATACCTATCCATTGAACTCTGAGACGAGTTTTTATAAGATTGATTAGTTGATGAAAAGATAAGATTTTAAATCATAAATACTCCTATCAAAGGTATTAGTCCTATAATAGTTACTCATAAATCTATTGATGGCTTTGGTCATATTGCTCACTCTAAAGATGCTGATATCCATACTCATGGTCCATTCACATTTTCTAAATCTATCCTTGGTCCTTATCCATCTAAGCTAAAACCTTGAAGTCTTCCATCTATATTGGGACCTTATGTTCCTCTATCTCTTACTTCCAGTCTTAGCTCATTATACATTCCTCCTACCCTACCCCAAGATCAACAAAGATACACATACTTGAACTCTTCACATTCACCTTTCCATCTAAACCATTCATATTGGCCTCATTCATCCACAAGTCCCAAGTCCTTTAGAAGAAATTTGGATGATCAACTAAAACACAAGTGCATGAATCCATCCTCAAAAGTTCACTGTGTCTCCTCTAATCGACATGTGAATGTCAAGAAGGAAAAAATGAAAAAGAGACCGCAAAGGTCCACTATTAAAAGAGCTCAACCAAAGAAGGTATGGGTTCTTAAATTTTTTAGTGAAGAAATGCATTTTGAAGCATCTAATGAAAAATTAAAATCTATATGGATTCCCAAGTCTCTTTTGAAGGACTTGAATATTGAAAATAAATCAAAGTTGACATTCAAGCTTCCAAAGGCTTTCACTCCATCTTCTTCCCAACATCTTCCTAAAAAGGTTTCAAAGCCTTCCATTCCATCTCCCTCCAAAATTATTCTACCACCTCATACATCTAAACTTCGAACTATTTCATCCATATTTCCTCCATCATTCCACTACCCTTCAAGGTGTGTGTCAATGTTGATCTTGCCCACTTTTTTTTCTACCCTTGGACATCCCTTTCAATACCCTATCCACTCCACCTTTTGTCCTTCCATCCCATTTATCTCATCCATAGCCTAAAACCATATCCTCCATATATCTTTTCTACTATCTCCCTTCCATTACCTTATTAGCATCTTTGAGTGTACCTTGCTATGGCCTTGGCTTATCATAACTTATCTTTCTTATAGGCATGCTATCTAACTTGATAAAGGTTTGAATTCTTTCCAAAAACTCTAAAAATTCAAAAAAAGAAAAAGAAAAAGAAAGTGCCTTGGTGAAAACTTGAAAATAGGCACCTTGATAGCAAAAGTAAAGAAAAATAAATTCGTCCTATGGTGAAAACTACTTCTTTTGGCACCTTGGATAAGTACCATGATGAAAACTTGGTAAACAGGCATCATGTATAATTCTTCCGTCCATGACATCCTATCATGATCTTGCTTATCCTTTAGATGTCCTCATTCCTGAAGTCATTCACTCATAACCTCCATAACAAACTTTGCTATCCTATTCAGTTAACCCTTTGGTCTTGATCAATGAAAGAAAGAAGAAAACTCAGTTCTTATCAATCTCTTGACATGGTCATTTTCTTGGATTACTTACACGATACCCTTCATTACACCATGATCTTATATTGTTATATCGTTTTCCCTAGCTTGGGCAATCTTGTGAAGGCTTTCCTTGAGGGTAACATTCACCACTTCATACTCCTTGCCTATCCATCTCCACTTATCCACCAGCTTGCTACTACATCTCATCGTACACCTTGCTAGACACTGGAGCAAAATCAAGGTAATCCTTCTTGCGAGCTAGTAATCTCTGAAAAAGTTCTAAAATTTGAAAATTCTTGAAAAAATTATAAAAATTGAAAGTCCTAAAAAAAAATTGTTACCCTGGCAAAAACCTAGCAATAGGCGCCTTGGTAACACCAACAAAATTGAAAAATCTCAAAAATACAAAAAAAACCAAAAAACCAAAAAAATTGAAAAAATAAGAAAAGTGCCATTGGTGAAAACCTAGAAACAGGCATCATGGTAGCAAAAAAGAGAAATTTTTTCCAAAAAGATAAAAAACCTGGTAAATAGGTGCCTTTTGTTCCCAATGCTCCATCTGGCAGCATATCTTCTGGCTCTATGTATAGTTGCTTCACTACTTTTCCTACTTTTCGCTCATGTATCCATGGATTGAGTCTTGTCATAGCTCGGGGCCATTCCCCTTCAGTGTCACTCTTTTCAAGATTCTCCTCATAGAATCTCATTTGTGACAGTCACTAGTGGTCCTCACTGCATCTGCCTACTGTCACTAGTGTCACTATTTTTGAGATTCTCCTCATAGAATCTCCTTCGCGACAGTCACCAACGGTCCTCACTACGTCTGCCTACTGTCGCTAGTGTCACTATTTTCGAGATTCTCCTCATAGACTCTCCTTCGCGACAGTCACTAGTGGTCCTCACTACATCTTCCTACTATTGCCACTATACCTCATTTTCAAGATTCTCCTCATAGAATCTCTTTCGCAACAGTCACCAATTCTTTTAGCTATGTCTGCCTACTATTGCTTGGGTCACGTCTCTAGATTCCTTTATGGAAGATCTCTCTTGCAAAAATCACCAATTGTTCTGGCTGTGTCCATCTACTGTCGCTTAGTCCTCTTTAGGTTCTTCATCGTGAAGTTTCCTCTTTGACCTCAGTCACCAATCGCTCCGACTACGTCTGTACTGTCATCACCCTACTGAAGAGAATTCTTTCAAACATGTTCTGGACACTGACACTTGACATCAATCCCAAAAACATTGAACTCAAAAATGATATACTTGTTTGGATATGCTGAGCATTTTCTTTGTTTTCTTTGTTTTGCTTTACCATATCTCCTCAAGCAACTTGATGATGTCATCTTTGACTAGAGAAGTAATGACGGGGGCCATGATCTTTTCTTTTCTTTCTGTTTGTGATTTAGTTCCAATTAGTTGACATATTCCTATAAGAGGGGTGTCCACTATAAGAGCCTCCATCTCGCATTGGATGGCCAGGTGTACCTTGACTCCTTTTCTATGAATATGTCAATAACGTTGGTTCTTCTCCTTGTTTGTTGGAGTGAACTGTTCATGCTACAGTAAATACTGATACTCATCCTACTAAGTGAACGTACGGGTCACTGTGAGTATCTCTAGCACACTTCTGTCTTAGGTTATGAATGCAAGGGTCATTGCGGATAGAATAAATACTGAATACTTAGCATAAGATGGATCTCTCATGTGTTTGATGTGTCTGTCATACAAGCAACATTTTGGTCATCCTATCATTTATGCTTTGATGCTTATGTTAACTTGCTATATTAAAAAGGATAAATGTTCTGGTCATTCTAGCTTCTTGTGCCTCAAATGCTTACGTTTAATCCTAACAAACCTATAATGTATGTTCTATTCATATTCCCATGATTGCAATGTTAATGGGAATTGTATAACATATAGGCTTTTTTCTATGTTCAGTGATGATAAATTGTTGAGGCTCGATAACCAGACCTAGGGTTGCATTTAATATAGTCTTGCATTGCATAATTCACTTGCATAAACACATGATTCGATTGCAAATCTACTTGCATCCTTCATGATGAGGAATTGTTTGATTCTTCAAAGTATCATGTTTCTTCATGATGGCACAAATGATCGATTAATCACCCTCTTGGCTACTTTGGCTGCTCTGAACTCATTTTTCTTCAAGATCAAATTCGAAATCTGACACACCTAAGCAGCTAGAAAATGTGTTTAAAAATTTTGGGACCAACGTGATCAAATGCTTGTGCAGTTTAAATTTTTTTGATACTTTGCAATTCTTGGAATCTTTTCAACTCAAACTTTTTCAAAATTTTGAAATAAATTTTGGAAAAAGTCAACTCAAGTCAACTGTGCTCAATTCTGGTTTTGGTCAAACTTGGTCTTCTAGACCTCAAAACCATGCCGAATTAACTCTGAATCTTCTTTTGATTTCTTCTACATTCTGTTGAATCTTAGATTTCTTCTACTGCTTTACATCATATTTCTAGTGTGTCATCTTTTGATTTTGCTCCCGAGGGGGCCAGATGATTACATCATTGAACTTGAATTTCAAATCAATCTGAATCTTCATTGCTCGAGGCATCTCGTTCCCATCTTATGTCCTCATCATTTGGGGCATCTCACCACTAGGGGCATCTTGTTTCCCCCTTTCTGACATCTTTGTCATCTTTTTCATCTTTTTCATCTTGTCATCATTTGATTACAGGTATCGAGACAATCTAAACCTCGACTCTTGAGGATCAAGCCTCGTTCTGGGGATGATTCTATGTCTCATAATTCAATTTTGTTACCTGCTATTGTTCTTAGGTATCTAGACATTCTATTTGGATCCTTAAAGATTAAGCTCTATTCTAGAGATAATCTTTTAAATGCTTTCAATCTCAGGTATCTAGGCGTTCTATCTGGATCCTTAAAGGTTAAGCTCCGTTCTGGAGATAATATTTTAAATGCTTTCAATCTCAGGTATCTAGGTGTTCTATGTGGATCCTTAAAGGTTAAGCTCTGTTCTGGAGATAATCTTTTAAATGCTTTCAATCTCAGGTATCTAGATGTTCTATCTAGATCCTTAAAGGTTAAGCTCCGTTCTGGAGATAATCTTTTAAATGCTTATCAATTTCAGGTATCTAGGTGTTCTATTTGGATCCTTAAAAATTAAGCTCCATTTTGGAGATAATCTTTTAAATGCTATCAATTTTAGGTATCTAGACATTCTGTCTAGATCCTTAAAGGTTAAGCTCCATTCTGGAGATAATCTTTTAAATGCTATCAATTTTAGGTATTTAGATGTTGTGTTTGGATCCTTAAAGGTTAAGCTCCATTCTGGAGATGATCTTTTAAATGCTATCAATCTTAGGTATCTAGACATTCTGTTTGGATCCTTAAAGGTTAAACTTTGTTCTGAAGGAAACCTTTAAAATGCTTATCAATTTTGGGTATCTAGTTATTCTACTTGAATTCCTTGGGATTAAGCTCTATTCTACAGATGGTCCTTAAAAGCTTATCAATCAGTCTCCATATCATCAACTTCAGAACCAATCTCATTTCTTGATCCTCACATCATGCTTTCTGATTTTTTTTGAATTGAACGTGCTACACACACCTTCATTCAAAGAGCGGCAAAATGTAATACCCTAAAATTGGATCATTTCCATTATACCAATTCTGATCTATCTAATCAATCTTGAGTCCTATTTCACTGGGCAATTCTTATTCTGATTTTTGCTACTTGACTTAATTGTCAAATGTAGAAAATCCTAATCTGCATTAATCGTACTCTTTATTTAATTCCTAAGTATTGACTCAAATTAGCTACATTAAACCTATTGATTAAATTTGATTTAGTTATAAGTGTTTATACTTTAATTAAATTAAATTACTTCTTTAGCTAATGTACGAAGGAATTGAATATATCTGATTTAATTAAATATTCATATTCTAATTGTTGAATTTAATTATTCAATTTAGAATACTTGATTATGAGGTCATATTTAATTTCCTTAAATAAAATATCTTCTCCAATATTCTCTCTTCAGTTAAAAAATGGAAACTCTCAGTTGACTGAAATCATAAAAGGAATTAAAATAGTTAACTTCTTATTCCACTCAAAAGAAATCAGCTAACTTCCTTTTCATAAGGAAACTTTCCATTCTAACTAAATCTCATTTCTAATCTTGATCGTCCATCTAAATTGATCTTGACCATTGATCAATTCTTGGATTTTATTTAAGAAGCTCTCAATTCCTCATTTCAAAAAGAAGGGGAGGTTTAATTCTCATGCTATTGAATTGCTGTCGGATTGCATACTCACTTTCATAGCTTTATATGTGCTTTTGCTTAATATCTTAGTATCTTTAGATTAAACAATGCATACATGTAGCTTAATTTCTTCTATTTCTTTTTAGATTAATGCTTGCAATTCACATAGATTAATTTGCATAATCATATAGTTGCATTAAAAACCCTTCATTCTAGATGGTCTGATTACCTGTACCTCAAATTTGAGAGCATAAGCAGGTAAAATCCACATAGATAGAAGGAAATAGGTCGTCTTGTAGGACTCCTCTTGGGTGAAAAATATCATGTTCATTCCAGGATGAATCCACATACAAAGACCATGTTGAAGTGTGTGTGTTAAATAGAGGCCACATTTACATGCATATAGACGTTAGTGTATGCCACTGCTCTATCAATGTTGAGAGCTACACTAAATGTGCTCTCAAATTTGGCCACTTGGGGACATGCTCTAACCCACACAGTCTCACTTGTCCCCACTCTACCTCTGTCAATCTATCCCCTAGCACCATAGTCACTGGATAGTGCTCCCACAATCAAAATATCACTGTCTCCATTTGCAACATAGACATACACATGGTCCGTATATCTTTTATCTTATACTTACCTTAGAATGAGGCATCTTGCTCTATTCACCCCCTGGTCATCCCTACCCCCTTCTTTCTACTAATTTTTCTACCTTGGCAATGGTGTGAATCGACACAGATGCTAATCCACACAAACGCTGATTGACAGAGACACTAATTTGTATAGAAACTGATCCACACAGACATGGATTGGTGTAGATGACAAACTATGGAGACATTGATTCAACATCTCCAATGGCTGCGTAGATGCCAAATTCCTGTTGACGGTTGCTTGAATATCATCTACGAAGATGACAAACTAGAAATTTCCATCTCCACTCCCACTTTTACCCTTTTTGTCATCTGCAACCAAGATGCTGCAAAAATCTCCCTAATGAATGATTAAAACACAGCTGTCGATGTAGATCACTTCATTTCAAATGGATGGTCGAGATGTAGCGAAGAATCTCCCAAGATGAGATTAAATCCAACGGCCGTCACATCTTCACAAAGGAAAAATGGGTTTTGCGAAAATGTGAAAGCTATTGGATTACACACAACTTGGAAAAAGAAGAAATTGTGTTTAGTTTGTTAAAGAACAAACCAAGCCAGTAATTGAGCCACTAGAAAGAAGAGTAAACCAAGCTAAATTGGTTAAAGAATAGCCCAAGCTAGCTTGGAAAAAGTATGAATAGGGCCAACATGAAATTTCATCTACCAAATTTAGCATGCTAACCCACTGCAAAGAATCTAACCTATTGAAGATCTCTCAAATTGGTTATCAATAATGGGCAAAATTGGGGAAAAAATAGACAATAGATGCCTACATTCCATAAGAATATTTATCTCCCATCTTTCTAAAAGAGCACAACCATTCAAGAAAACATTGCATAAAGGAGCTCAGTGTGTGTGCAACTAAGATTGTGAAAAGAGTTTGAATCATATCAAAGAGTACTTGGTTAATCCCCCAATCTTAATGCCTCCCATTCCTAGAAAATTTCTTGTGTTCTACAATTGAGATACAAAAAATTCCCTAGGGGCATTATTGCCACAAAAAGATGAAAATGGAAAAGAAAGAGCTATTTGCTACATCATCTTGATATTGGTAGCTTATGAGATCAATTCTAATAAAATTGAAAATTCTTTCCTTGGAGTAATATTTGCATCTCAAAAACATAGACATTATATGTTGACATACAGTATACAACTTGTGGCTAAAATTGATCCATTAAAATATCTACAAAAAAAAAAAATCCACCCTTACTAATTAATTAGCTAAATGGATGATGATTATCTCTAAATTTTACATTGAGTATGTCGATTATAAGGTTATAAAAGGAAAACCTATCACTGATTAGTTAGCTGAATTTTCTTTACAAGACAATGTACCTATACAGATTGAGTTTCCTTATCTATCATTCTCATGACTGAGTGGATCTAAAAGATGTTATTTTATGGATCCTATACATAAATCAGTTCAGGTGCTAGAGTTCTATTTATCACACCTCAAGGATATACTATTTCTATGGCTTACAAGTTGTGAATTCCTTGCACAAATAATATCACTAAATATGAGGCTTTGGTGAATGGTATTAAATTAGCTATCAAATTGAAGATTATAGAGATTCATAGTTTTGAAGATTCACAACTCATCATCAACCAAACTAATAATGACTATCAAAATAATCATGATAAATTGATGTGACATAAGATGGTTGATTATCCTAAGAACTACTTTTTCTTTGTTACCTTTCAAAAAATCCCAAGGGCTAAGAACAAAGTTTTTGATGCTATGGAAACTCATGCTTCCATACTTCAACTACATGAACATGAATCTTGATATAAATTTGTGGTGAAAGAGCTATAGTTTTCAGCCTATGATTCCCTAGATTCTTACATTATTTTACCTATTGTTGGTCATGATTACTCTCACCATATTAAAATTTACTATTTCCTACATGACCAAATAATCCTTGATAACCTTGTTGGAAAGTTGGCTAGGATAAGATCATAGATTTTTTCATTTATCGAAACAATATTCTTAGGTAAGATCACTCATAACAAATACATGTTTTGGTACATAAAATGAAATAATGTAATTAAGTATAATTTAGTAAAATAGTGCACAATCAAATTAATTTGGTCAACAAACTTCATTGGACAAAGATATAGACCTATGATTTTGGGTATGATAGTATGATGAGTCTACATGACATATCTAACACCACTTATGTTGATTTCATGGTTAGCACATATTATTGAATGAAAATCAATAGAAAATTTAACCTCACATAGACATTGCACATGAAATAGTTTGATCATTATGGCTAAGGAATTGACTTGAATTGTCAAATCAAGGACTTAGAAATGTAGGAAAATATCCTAGATGTTAGCCTTCACTTAGTAGAGTGAGATATTAAATTTTATAAATGTGTTGGATTAATGCAAGACTAACAAGACTAAAGAGTTAAAGGAAAATATTATAAAGATAGACTTTTGGATTATGCAAAGATGCCAATGCTTTTGTGAGGTTATGATTGATATGTGTAATTTATGTTAATGTTGATTAGGTGATATTTTGATGATCATAACGGAGAAGAGGTTTATATGCATGAACAAATTCAAGGAACAACAAGGACTAATAAGATATTTTGGATATCAATACAGTCACAATTTTGCTAACAATATCTACTACTAGTATAGTTTTATATCATTGTAAGAACAATTAGCTCACTTATTTTGTAATACAAGTCTAAATAGGGTTCAGGCCTCTAACAAGGACTATTCCTCTAGCAAGGACATACATACTAGATATAGATGTAATAGACTCCTGACATGGTCAATACCTTTTACAAGGTAATTTTGATTAGTGAATCATTTTGTGGGTACCATCCTCACTAAATTTTTTCCTTGGCTAGAGTTTCCCTAGTTAACAAAATATGGTGTTATGAGTTTCTTTGTGGGGTTCTTATTGTTAATTTTTAATATATTTCTTTATGCATATTTATGGTTGATTTCTGATATCCATAGTTGGGAAAAAAGTGTTGGAATACTTATTCACTCCCTCCCCTTCATTATTCTCTATTTCTAATAATTGGTATTAGAACTCAATTACTCTCAAGAAGTCTAACAAATTGGGGGGAGATCACTATCGATACAATACATTTTTAAAAGAACCTTGAAGAAACTCTTGAGGAATTGGATTTGGCTAATGATGAAAAGAAGAGATTGAAGATTAATCTTAGGAATGCACAAGACAAGACTATATTGAGAAGTTGAAAGATCAAATTGAGAATTCTAGATCCAAAAGAAAGGAACAAATTGATCAATTCAAGGATTCAAAATCAATTTTCAAACTTAAGAAGGAAAATGTAATATTGACACATGAACTTGAGATCATATCATTAAAGATGAGTATGATATCAAATGAGAAAAAAAGAAGAAGCAGATCTTAAGATTGAAAAATGCAAATTTGAAGTCATAACTCACCAAGGTAACATATGAACTTGAGGAAACTAAATTGAAAATTATTGAACTTGAGAAGTATAACTATGTAGTGAAGGGAGAACTCGTCCAAACCAATAAATATATTAAGAAGTTATATTCAAGTACCAACATACTTGTTGAGAAGCCAATGACACAAAAACCTAAAGGAAACATGACAAAGATTGGTTATAGTAAAGGAGAATCATCTAAATGATTAGAAATCACAAATGAGCATGAACTTGAGGAAGAACCTAATCACACATTATATCAAGACAAAAAATTAGGAGATCATTTTGAAAAACCTAGAGATCAATGGGTACCATTCAAAGGTAAATTCTTTACATGTAACAAGTATGGGCACATGAAGAAGGATTATAGAGGTAACATGAATACAAAACCTTTTATTGGATATTGCTACAATCTCTTTCTTTATGAACAAAAATCATATGAATTCAATAAGCCTAATCAAAGATCAAACATGTGGAAAAATGAAAGGACTAGCATGGAAGCAAGAAGACCTTTGGGAATGAGAAACATTATAAAAAATGGAGTTATGGGTTACAAATGAAAAAACTTTGGGCATATTGTTAGAGATTTTAGATTATAGATTAATAAATTTGGACCAAGGTATGACAATGTAGTTATTTCACATCACATTTTCAATAACTTGAAATGTACAACAAGATCATGCAAATTCAATGGATAGAATAAAAATATGAAAACTTCTAAAATAAGAAGAAATAACTTTGGAGGAAGAAGGAATGTTAATAAAAATAGAGTAAAGATTGAAATAATTGATAAGAAATTTATGAGAGAAGGATCATTGGTGAACATGAAGGTATGGAGGGAAAAGACACAAGATAACACATAGAGAAAAATAGAAGTAATGCTTAGGCACTAAGCCCTCTACTAAAACTTGAATTATTCATCTTTGCACGAAAGGGGAAAACCCAACCAATAAATTTCTAGACCTGTAAATGAACAAGTAAGTTATGCAAATTTGGAATTAGTATTGTTAAGCATTATGGAGTTTGAATCTAAGATCATAGATGCTAGCTCAAAGATATTGATAATTCCTAAGGATTTGTAGGCTTACTGGAAGTTTTTTATTAACTTTTTGTACTTGCAACATATAATGTTCCTATCATAAAATAAATTATTAATTAAAATTTTGTTAATGGGCTGATTGATTTAGTATATCTTGGACCCATTTTTGTTTTAGTTTCTCTAGGTAAGTGTAGCCATTAGCTATATTTGTACACCCTCGAAAAGGTTT
The DNA here is from genome assembly GCA_028749045.1 of Cupressus sempervirens. NCBI lineage: Eukaryota > Viridiplantae > Streptophyta > Pinopsida > Cupressales > Cupressaceae > Cupressus > Cupressus sempervirens. Next base: position 840,354,367 of record CM053786.1, on the reverse strand, counting down.
CCTTGATAGATATTTAAGCACAATTTGTAGGTAGTCATTGGTATGTGATTTGGATTATTTCTTTGTACTGTGAGTTCCTATTGGAGTTCTGGATTGTTCACCATTTTCAAAGTGAAAGATCTTCCCTACTTGGCTTTCTGGTTTCGATGGGATTCAACCTCACCCTATTCTATTATGCGTTGTCGATTTCTCCTGTCAGGTCAGAATATATATATATATATATATATATATATATATATTTCTTTACTTTCTTTTTAAAGGGGTTTTTTTGCATGAATCTCAATAATTATTTGTTTTGATTCCATGAGTTGATTATTCTAAATGAATACAAAGCATTCTAGTTGGATCATTAATTCTTGTACTTCACATTGATTATCAAGTCACATCTAAACTATTATGACATATATAAGCAGGGTGCCCATGACGGGTGCGAGTAGGAAAAATGAATTTTTTGTTGAATTCCTTTTTTTCGGTGAATAGGGCTCGTATATGTTATGCAATATCACTTGTAAATATGCCACCAACATGAAAAGTCCTTAACATTAGTTGAGTTCTCGGATCTCCAATTGATTGGCCTGCAATAATGCCAACTACTTCTCCTAATTAGATTAAGTTACTATGAATAGTATTGATGCAGGAGCATCCAGAGGTATAAGGGCAATCTTGTGTCACCCAAAAAAATGTACTTAGACTTAGTTTCTATTTCATGTGTTTTCATTTCTGGGTACCCATTTGGGTCAAATAAAGGTTCCAACTCTCACAGTTCCACTATTAGTGTTCTAGGATAAAGTATTTGTACACCTTGGGATATGTGTAAATGCCAAAAAAATAGGAGTATGTGATTGAGCCATCATTTTGGTGAACTAGAAGGTGTAAATTGGTTAGATGATTTTCATTGTAATTTAGAGCATTCCAAAAAAAGAATCAGGTCAAAAGGCCCCATAGTTTGAAAGTTATTGCAGTTTTTCAATTTTGGGAGACATCCTAAGAATGCTTCAAAGTCAAGTTAGGGGTATTAAATGACCTTTAAAAGGGACAAAAAATGGGATATGAGAGAAGCTGGTCCATAGGGCTATAGAGCACTTCGAGAGCTTTCTAGAAATGTAAACGGTTCGTCAATTGGAGCTACGGTTCAAAAGTTATGCCTCTCGGAAGTTCGGTTATCGTTTCTGGGTTCTTCTAATTTTGTGCCGACTTCTAATGTGACTTCTAGAGCCTTCTATTTGGTCGGTGGATGCCAACTAGCACTTTCTAGAATGTATTCCTATTCCTTAATCCTCCGGGGTCTATTTAAGAACATTTCTGGCATTGTAAAAGGCAGTTAGGAGTGGAGTTTGAGAGAAGGTACTGGGAGAAGAAATTATCTCCAGTTTTATGCTATTGTAAGCCCATAGGGCCTGTTTTGAAGTCTATTTTCTCTGCACTAAGTGTACTAGCATAATTTAACAGTTAATAAAATTTTCCCTTTCTTGTTGTGTCCATTCTGTGCTTGGGTTGTGTCCCCATCAAGTATTCTAACCATAAAATAATTGACAAATACAAGATATCCTTTTGCAAGTAAAAGGGGTTTGTCTATATATATATATATATATATATATATATATATATATATATATATATATATATATATATATATATATATATATATATATATATATATATATATATATATATATATATATATATATATATATATATATATATATATATATATATATATATTGGTTGTATTTCAAAATAATAGAATTAATTGGCAAGTTTAATCCTAATATCTTCATTGTGCATGGCAACACATGTTCCCTTTATATATACATTATCTACTACTATGCACCCAATGAGTGTTTGTAGAAAAAATTGATTTTTGATTGTTTCTTGATCTTGAATAAGGTTTACAAAAAGACTTTAAGTAGTACCAAAATCTATTTTATGTACTACAAGGTGATGTACTACTTCAACAAGTATACGTATGAGATATCTAGCATGTGCTATTTGTATAGAAGTATCTACGGCTCCTTAACAAGCACCATAATAGGAAATAATTCTATTAAGGAAATTCCTTCACATAAATTTCCTTGAATAGGTAGATCAATAATTTTTCATTGAGGATCTGAAATTAATCCTCTCATACCTACTAATTGGTGAACTTGAGATATACTTCCTCTAGCTCCTGAAAAGGACATCATATGTATTGGTTTAAGAGGATTAGTCATCTTAAAATTTGGATTCATTTCTCATTTCAAATATTGACTAGTAGCATGCCATATCTCAATTAGTTGACGTAACTTTTTCATTGCATGTACATTTCCATAATTATGATGTCTTTCTAAAGCAAACCCTTGTTGCTACACATCTTGGATAAGCCATAGTTTAGTTGGTGTTGTTAAAAGATCATCAATTCCTAATGAAATAGTTGCATCGGTAGCTTGGTGGAAACCTAAAATCTTCAGTTGATCTAATACATGTAATGTCTATGTCATTCCAAATTGATTTATGAATCTTTTAATCACGTGCTTCATAACAAATTTATCCATCCCTTTATTAAAAAAAGGGCACTTCAAAAGGAAAGGGTACTTTGAATTTAGGTTATATCATAAGAATAAAATGGGTATTTTGAATTTAGGTTGTATCATAAGAAAAAAATATCTCCATTTTGGATCAAATCTCCCTATTTTTGGTTGGGGAGTAGGAATAAGCAATGGGTTTAAGCTCGAAAGCTCCCTTAATATTTATCGCTGCATGAATGAAAGGATCATAAGATTAATAACATTAAATTCTGAATAGTGATAGTTCTTGTTGGATATCATAAGTTCACAAACCTTTTATAGCTTCTATTTCTCGAGCAAAATGAATATGACCAATGGTCATTCAAATGTATTTATTAAGTATTTCCCCCACTCTACCTTTTCTTATTCGAAAATGATCATAGATTCATAGACGGTACCAAAAGATTCATATTGAACTTCGATAGGAAGTTCTTGATTTACTGTATTTATAATAGAGGTATCTATATCTCTCCTCCATCGGATCCATAAAGGACTATCTAAATCAATTTGTTTTTGTTCATAAGCTTTAAGTGCATCATCATAGCTATAAAATAAAGGTGAGACAATCTTCTTTTTTGAATTATTTTGGTGCTATATGTGTTACAAATGCAACAACTTTGGGTATATTGTTAGAGATTTTAGATTGTAGATTAATAGATTTGGATGAAGGTATGGGAAGGTAGTTATTTCATGTCACATTTGCAATAACTTGAAATGTACAACAAGATCATGCAAATTCAATGGATAAAATAAAAACATGAAAGCTCCTAATATAAGAAGAAATAACTTTGGAGGAAGAAGGAGTGTTAATACAAATACAGTAAAGATTGAAAGAATTGATAAGAAATTTATGAGAGAAGGATCATTGGTGAACATGAACGTAAGGAGGGAAAAGACACAAGATAACATAGAGAGAAAAATAGATGTAATGCTTAGGCATTGGGCCCTCTACTAAAGCTTGAATTATCATCTTTGCACAAAAGTGGAAAACCCAACCAATAAATTTCTAGACCCCTAAATGAACAAGTAAGTTATGCAAAGTTGGAATTAGTATCGTTAAGCATTATGAACTCTAAATCTAAGATCATAGATGCTAACTTGAAGATATTGATAATTCCTAAGGATTTGTAGGCTTACTAGAAGTTGTTTATCAAATTTTTGTACATACAACGTATAATGTTCTTGTCATAAAATAAATTATTAATTAAATTTTTATTAATGAGCTGAATGATTTAGTATATCTTAGACCCATTTTTGTTTCATAGGTAAGTGTAGCTGTCAACTATCTTTGTACACCTTCAAAAAGGTTTCCTCGATAGTTATTTAAGCATGGCTTGTAGATAGTCATTGGTATGTGATTTGGATTATTTATTTGTATTGTGAATTCATGTTGGAGATTTGGATTGTTTTCCATTTCAGAAGTGAAAGATCTTCCCTACTTGGCTTTCTAGTTTCAGTGGGATTCAACCCTCACCCTATTTTGTTCTGCATAACTTTCTTGGATATGGAAAATTTGTGCACCATCTTTGTTATAGATTCATCCATATATATATATATATATATATATATATATATATTTGGAACTCTTCTATACCATTGCACTAGCATTAATTTGTTTGGCGGATATATTTTTTGGCATCTAGTTCATAACCCATTATGCATTCATCATGTGGCCCCTTCATACCCTATAGCGTAAGAGTATACAATATGACTTACTCTATTACACCATATGACCTTCCTCACCCTCATCGTACATCTACCCATAACTACTGTAGGACCTCCAAGTATCTATAGTACGATCTCCTAGCAACTATTTTATGTCCCCCAAATAGTCCATACATCTTTGTTCATTCCCTTCGACTATACTATAGACCATCGTGACCTATTCTCGAGTTGATTATGGTGTTCTCTCGAATAATGGAACATTACACTAGTATCAGAGCTTCAATCCTACCAGCCTATGGATAGTGAATGAGAGTTTATAGCTAGAAGAGAAGAAGATCATGTTCAGTTGATAGAATTGTGGTAGAACCAGAACCTATAGCTTCTGAACTCATGATGCTACTAGGAGAAGTTGCAAGGAATCAAACACAAATCAATGATACTCAACAACTTATGGAAGAAACTATCAAGAAATTGGTAGACAATCTAATATCTGGTGAACAAAATGGTCCCAACACAAACTTGGTGTCAAGTAAAGCAAACCCTCATACAACATGGTCATGACCTTCCATGCCATCTTTTTCACCATAGATGGAGGCACCACACAGAGAGAAGCATACAACCTTTGAAGAAGTTCAAGAATAGTTGAGAGAAGACTAGAAGCATACAAATTTTGAGGAAGATATATCCTACAAAGACTACGTAGATCTAAGAATGAGATATTTGAGTGGCAGAAATTGATGATATTTTAACGATGATCTCAGAAGGAAGTTGAGTAAAGTAAATTTGTCTCCATTTGATGGATTCAGATCCATATCTACGCAAGTGTGGGTAATAAAGGTCAATATGTACTTCCAAATTAATCCTATGCCAGAAGAAGAAGCAATTAAATTTGTGGCATTACACTTGAAGGGAGTAGTGCATGAATGGTGGCATCGTGACACCATCACACTGGGGCATGATCAAATAAATACCTATGTAGAATTCACTGAGAGATTGATAGATTGATTTGATGGTAAAGATTTGAAACTTAATTTCAAAGAATTGACACAACTAAAGAAAATTGGATTAGTTGACCAGTACATTACATAATTTTAAAAACTCTTTGTTTTGGTCACAAACATTTCCAAAAGAAGACAAATAGTGCTTTTCATGGATGGATTGACATAACCACTGAAGGTTTGGGTAACAGGGTTCAATCCTACCACCCTATCGAAGGCCATCAAGAAGGCTTGTAGTGTGGCATCATCATCAACATCATCCTCTCCAGGGTACTCACATTCCAAATTGCCAGTGTTTCTGAGGGACAAAGATAATAAACCTTTGTCAAAGAAGTCATTATTGGACTAAGCTACCAGACAAGAACTCTGAAGGAAGAAACTATGTTCCAATTGCAAGGGACTATGGGGACCTGGTCACATATGCCTCAAGAAAGAAAAAATTCACTACATTGAAGTCATGTCTGATGATGAGGATAAACAGGAAGATCTACCCTTTGAAGACAACTGTATCACCTAATTTAGTAGTGTAATATTGAATACTAACTATTAACTAAAGCATATACAAAACTAAAGTAGTTAACACTTATGATAGAATGAGGTTATCACCAAAAGGAAGGCAAACCAAGAATAGTAAGCTCCTTGGGTGTAACCTATGATGACATAGATAGGTCCTTGATGGATAGGGGATGTATGCTCATGGTGTGCTCAAGGTTCAAAGAGGTAAGTGTTTTTATCAAGTGTATAGATGGGTGATGGTTTAAACAATGGAGGTGTGGATGTATTTCAGCACGGTGATAGTGTAAAAATTGTTGTGATGTAGTGGTCAATGGGGAATTATGAGTTTGCATAAAAGTTAATGATAGATTGTGAGAGGGAAGGGCTTTATTTATAGGCTAATGGGTAGTAAAATGGAGGGTCAAGATGCAAGGATGGAAGAATGGTGAGGGAGGGCTAAGATGCTTTGAAAGGGAAGCACATGGATTGTGCTTATTTAGGGCTCTATCCTTGTGACAAGTGTCACAAGGGGATTGGGTGGTCAAAAGAGAGGGTCAAGAGGAGTAATGAGGGAGGATGAGTGTGTAAGAGGGATGTAAGAGGCATTAAGAGGGATATAAGAGGCATTAATGGCATGTAAGAGCCATTAATGCTCTTGGATAGGGATGGAAGAGGATAAGGGAGACTTGTTAACTTTGGCTTGGGTTAGCAAGTCTTAACCCTTGCTTAAAGTTGTGCACATGTTTAGGAAGGGGGATTCGACTTAGTTCAGAAAGGAGGTTAGTGGGCAAGTGGCTTAGCTTTGATGGGATGGTTTAGTTAGGAGGCTAAGTGAGGTTAGTATGGGTGAATGGGTTGGCTTAGGGGTAAAGATAGTTCTTAGGGATATGGATAACTTATTAAATGATTTATTTAATAAATAAGGGCTATGGGATGAAATTAAATAGATTTGGGGATTTATTTAATTTAATAGAGGAAAAGGGATTTATTTGGTAAATTGATTTTATCAATTTGACTATAGTTGATTAAATAAATAAATAAACTAGGGGATGATGATTAATTAATTAAATAATAAATATTTAATCAATAATGTCTTGGAAGATGAATAAATATGATTACCTATTAGTGTAATCAAATTTAGGTGTCTACAACAACCATCCACACAAAGACACCAAAATGGCTAGTTTGAATTGTACAGAGAGAATTGCAGCATTGGTACGATACAAAGGAACCACTGCCTTAGTCAAGAGCCTAAGGTGCATTGTGTTTCAAGTATAGGGAACCCTTGAAGGACAAAGGATCATGGTGATGCTTGATAGTAAAGCCACTCTAAACTTTATAAAATCATCTTTGGTGAAATGAAGAGGTCTACCTACTGAGACCCACGTAAGATTCTAGGTCAAGATTGCTAGAGGGAACCTTCTTCCATGTACAAACCTTGTACCCCAACTAAGTATCAACATGGCTAACACAGTGAGAGAGGATTTATTCATTGTGGACCTAGATAATATGGAGGTTACTATGGGTATATAGTGGATAGGGACACTTGATGAATACACTTAGAGCTTCAGATGAATGGATTTTATTTTTTTTGTCAATGGAAAGAAGGTTGTTCTCTGTGGAATAGTCAATGAGGGACCAAAGGAAGTTTTAGTACATTAGATGGAGTCAATCTTTTGACATGATGACATTTCTTAGGCCACACACTATTTTGTTTCAATAGAACCCATAAAAGGACAATAGACACCTCACTAGGATGACGATCTTTAGAATATCTTGAGTCCTCATGATGAAGTTTTTATGGAAATTCCTCCTAGCATACCTCCCCATCATGAGTTTGACCATACTATCAAGTTGGAAGTAGGCACCAAGCCAGTCATAACCACACCCTACCACCATTTGAAGAAATTCAAAGAAGAGGTCGAAAAGACAATGCAGGAATTGCTTGAGAAAGGATGGATCCATCCCAGTTCTAGCTCTTTTTCATCATCAATAGTGTTAGTTAAAAATAAGAATGGGATGATGCACATGTGTGTGGATTACTGTGCATTGAACAAAAAGATGATAAAAAATAGATATCCTATTCCTAGGATCAATGAATTGTTGGATGAATTACATGGTGCAATTTATTTTCCAAAAATAGATCTCTGTTTTGGATACCATCAGATCTGCATGAGGAAGAGGACATGGAGAAGATACATTTTAGTTGTGACTACATGCATTATGAGTTCCTGGTCACACCGTTCGGATTACTGAATACACCTACTACATTCTAGTCATGAATGAATTTCATCTTCAACAAACAATTGTGTAAGTACTTATTGGTATTATTTGATGATATCCTTATTTATAGCAATACACAGGAAGAACACATGAAGCATCTGGATGAAGTCCTAAGGATCATGAAGGATCAGTCTTTGTTCACCAAGCAATCCAAGTGTGAATTTGGTCTGACAAAAATATTGTACCTAGGGCATGTTGTTAGTAAATATGGAGTATAGGTTCATCGGGAGAAGATTCAGGCTATCCTTGATTGGCCTCCCCCAAAATTGCTCTTTGAATTGTGAGGGTTTTTTGGACTCTATAATTATTATCAAAGGTTTGTAAAAGGATTCTCTTAGCTCAACACACCATTAACAGATCTAAGAAAAAAGGGTTCCTTCTAGTGGAATGAAAAGGTGCAACACACTTTTGATAAGTTGAAAGAAGTAATGAGCACTTGTCTAGTACTCGCCTTACCTGACTTCACTCGACCATTCATTCTTGAGTGTGACACATTCAAAGAAGGCATTGGTGTAGTACTAATGCAAGATCAACACCCCATATCCTACAAGAGTCAAAAATTTACACAAGCAGAGAATCTATATTCCATTTATGAAAAAGAGATGTTGGTCACCATTCATGCACTAACCAAGTTCTGATAGTATTTGGTGGGTGACAAGTTTGTCATCCCTACTAATCATAATAGTTTGAGATATTTTCTAAAGCAAGGAGACTTGAATGAAAGACAACAAAAATGGGTAAGCAAGGTTTAGGATTTTGACTTTGAAATTGAATATGTAAAAGGAAAGAACAATGTCGTTGTAGATGCTTTGTCGAAGAAACTTGCCATCTGCTTACTAACTCTGAAATAACCCTGACAGGATTATTGCTTCTCTTAACCCCCAAAAACTTAAACTTTAAGGGTTAGACATTTCGTCAAACAGTTAGCAATCAAACTCGCTCAAAACCAGTGATAAACAATATACTATGAAGTTTGTCATGCAAAGGGAGTATCTCAAATAATTTAGCAATTAGAATAAATATAACCAAGCAGTGGATAATAATGCCAATGATGTTCAGGAAAGGATCAATGTTTCATAAACCAATAATCAAACAATGAACCCGGATTGTATAGGAATAAAAAACCTGAGATTACTGGCCTCTATGGAATTTGCCGATTTTGAACAAGTCTTTTATACCCGGTAGAGACTGATGCTTCAAATTCATGCTACTTCCATTATTTTTGTCACCACAGCACATTAAGCATTCAATGGAGTCTGACTATATTCCCTAACATGAATTTCTATTGCCTCCCAAACTGAATTCGCCTATATCAGGGAAGTGAATCGCATGCAAATGAAACCAAATTCTACTGTCCACCCTCAATGTGGATCCCAGAAATTGCAACCGAGCCGTGGTTCAATCGAGAGACTTCAAACGCTATGACTGGTGCATGAGTTTGGAGTTGTTACGGATGATTTCTCCAAGCTTGATGCAAATCGCACTCCGCCCCTGGAATGCTGCTGATGGATTGTTCGGGCTGTTGGTTATTTTTACTGGACAACGGAAGGAAGCTGATACCCAGTCAAAATCGGGAAACAATTTTTACGAATATTTCGACCCTTGACTAATCATTTTCTCCACTGCGCCTTCAGTCTTGTCTTAGATTACTTCCGCTACTCTCTCAGATTTCTGCGTCTTTAATAATTTAAATGGATCGACCATTATATTGAGTGCAATAGTCTCCGATTTGTGATGGTTTGGAACTCGTATACAAAACCCTTCACTCCTTCAAACTGCCACAGCGAAAGTTATTCACCTTCAATACACCCGCAACCTCCCTCATTTCATGCGATATTTACTGGTCTTCAGGAAGTGATGGGAATGCTAAGGAAGACGCCTGTTAGCAATGCACCAGAACCCTCGAATCCCTATTGCCCGACGGTTATACTGAAACGCTGACCACTGCTTAATTCGTAAGTCTCAGAATGATCTCCAGTTCTAGCCGGCCTAATTTCAGGAATATTGTATTTCAATACAATAAATGTTCAGAAGTGCTTCACCATTGGATGCATCATTCTCCTATTCCCGATCTATTCTCATTGCAAGATTCTATATAAAATGCGGAAGATGTCCCTTACTCTACTCAATTCTGCCCTTGACCTGATTATCTGAATTGAATCCTTCAAAGGATAGAGATGCAAGAACCACAAATTGGCCTTAAGCCACAAATAATCACCCTGATGAAATGACTGAATGTCACCTCCAATCTGCAATAATTTAGATGATATTTCACATCCTCAAAATTGCGTACCAATTGAGAGTTTTCGTTCTCAATGGCCAGTTGTGACAATTGTAGAAACTCTAGGTTCCACAACGCACATGTGATTGAATCACAATTTGAAATCAAAAGAGAGATAAACAACTGCCTGCCTCGAATGGAGCCCCGGGTGCCTATTTATTCTTTTCTCTCCACCTTCTCCAGAGACTTCTAGAACATTTTTGATTTTATCTCTTAGGTGGCTTTATTAAATATTTTATAATCCAAGTCACTTTATTAAATTAATTAAATATAAAGTTATCTTTTAATATTTATTTATTTGATAACTTTATAAGTAATTAACTTAATATCACTTATTTAATTAAAATGATTAATTAGCCGTCCTTATAAAATATTCATTACTTTGGACAACCAGTTAATCAAATTAATTAATCAGACTGCCTCCAAAAATTGGGGACATGACAGTCCGCCCTTCCTGAAATTGCTTGTCCCCAAGCAATGGCTGAACCATAAACCAATTAGTATGCCTGGATCCCAAATGTAAATCTGTATATCATCCCAATCCTTATCATACTCTCGTGGAGAAACCATCAATACCAGTAACTGAGAAATTGTACTTGATATCCAGACAACTGACAACTCTGATGAAATCATATGAAAACCAACTGTAGATGATGGTGGAAGAAACCATTCTGTAGAGCTCAAACCAACTGAGTCACTGCCATCAAACCCAATCTCTGATAAACTGTGCCGGGTGTGTCGATACTTCAGGCTGTGCAACTTGCAACTACCAAATCTATTTTCAAAAGATGGTGCCAATCCATCCCATAATGGATGGTAAGAAACTGGGGTTAATCTACATTCGTGTGGAATAAAATCTTCTATCTCTGTGTCAAAAGAAAAATGATGAGCGTACCCTACCGCATAATACCGGTAAGAACCTCCAAATTCTGCTACTGGCTCTCCATTGCTGAACTGAGAATCAATAGATGGCTCCAATTTCAGACTCTGAGTAGCTGTAGGTTGATTAGGATCCTGTGCACTTTTCTCAACATACCTCTCCTCGAGATCCCTGTGAGGTAACATAGTAGAGAGGACCATTATAATCTTCTCAACCAATCTGCAAATAATACTAGTATCTTGGATGAGAAAACCTTCTGTCACCTTATGTGAGTCCAGACGAATACGTGCACTATCTAAAAAATATTCCATGAACGGTTCAGTGCAATAAAAATTATACAAGGAAGCATCAACATACTCCCCTGCACACCACAACTGATCCTCCTGTGAAGGTGGCATACCCAATTGTACCACACTGTCATCTATCGGAGAAGAATCAATCTGGAGACTTGACTCAGCAACTACCAAATCCTGAATATATGTGTCAATCCCAACAATATGCTTCTCAGTAGCAACTGTAGGAGTGTACTTACCACCATCTGCCTCAATAGACAAATGAGTTGGGTCTAGGACTGGTTTTGATCGTAAATGCTCCAACTCCACAGTCACCTCCTTCAACTGAAACTGCGACTTATGTAGATCTTGCTGTGTGTTCTCTAGAGCTTCAGTAGTTGCTATGAGCTCCTAGGAAAGCTCACTCACCTCCTCATCACGATCCAAAAGTTCCTTATAGGCTGTACTTCCCCACTCAACTAGGTGATTACGGTCGGCTACCAATTGTAAGTAATCCTGCTTCAAAATTCGGACAGCTTCATGCAAGGCATGAATCTCTGCCAAAGAAAAGTAACCACCACTGGATTCATCCATCATAGAAGTGCCCCAACCAGTAACAGTCAAAAATTGATGAGTAGTATCAAAATGCTCACAAGTGATAGCAATGTCTCACTCACTAACTTTCAACTGGTTAGTCACATGATGGCTCTGGCTGGACTGACTCCTACAAGCTTCTTCTGGCGCTCCGTCTAAAGGAGTATCCTCAAGATTACTAGTCTCTAAAATATTATCATCCATATCTCGCGAATCATCTCCAAGGTCTATATCAACATCCGGAGTGTCAAAATCTGTAGTACTACTGTCTAACTTCTTTGTACCCAAAGAAGTTGTCAAGGAAGCTAGATCTTCAAAATTATCCACTTCATCCTCCTGGATTTCATAAAGGCTAATATGATCCTGGGACTCATCTGTACATACTACCAAATATGAAAAATCTTCAACACCTTCCAACAAGAACGGTCGTCTGCATATATGAACCAATCCCAACAACGGTGCATAAAAACTAATACCAATATCGGATGAGCTGCTGGCACAATGAAAAACAACACCGTGTATTCTGCTAATCAAATCCATGATAGTACTCAAACAATCATGGCTATCATAAAGTGCTAAAGATCTCTGGTTGATTGAATCCCAAATGCTGCTGAAACATTCCCGAATCCATATACAAGAAACAACTGGTAACTCAAGCAAACTACTTACCTAAGTAATGTGACCAATACCAGCTAACTTCTCATATTTGTCTGACATTGTCCTTGTATCCTGGATGTGAATGCAAGATGAACTCGTATCATTATCAGCAACCACATATGAACCGCCTATTGCAGGAAACTGAATGTCAGACGTGTCAGATGAAACTAAGCTTAGCTCCATGCCATGCTCATTCTCATGTCTCTCCCAGTCCTGTAAAGCCAAGGGAATATTTACTTGAGAAACTTGAGTGTCTTCAAGCTTGCAAGAAACCTTGTCAATTTCCTCCTTCCTTCTCAAGGCATCTGAGTAGTCTCTGACAAGTCTAAGAAGATGGTCACGATCTGATAGAAGATGTAGATAACTCAACTTCATCATTCCCATTCCCTCTCTAATCGCCTGTAAGTCAATGCAAGAGGACTTTTCCTGATTTCCCCTATGTCTTCTCTATAACTGAATCATCTGGATGTGATCCTCTAACATGTCCCACATCTTGTCATGATGAGATAATGAAGTCACAATACTATCTTCGCTTACCTTCAGCTGGCTGGACAAATTATGTGAAGTACTGCCAGTTTCAACCTCATGTGACAAAGCGTCTAACTGAGCCCGGTACTCTCTCTCAGTAAAATCATGAATACTCAGTGTTTGCTCAACTCTACCTGGTATCTCACCATCAACATCCTTATCATCATCTGAACTCACTGCTCTGCCTGTTGGAACCAAACCATCCTGAGTACCTGAGACATCACCCTTTGGCAGCCTGTATACAGCTATCTCAACTTGAGTACCAAGTTGACAGTTACTATCCATCAGCGTAATATCCTTCACCACTTCTTCCTGTGGCTGAACTGAAACCTCTGACTGATTGCACACTTGTTTCTCGAACTCCTCATTAAGGTTCCTGGTAACATCCCTCACTGTATCAATCAGTACTTTGCGAGAAGATTGGCCAAATTGAAATCTAGTTGACTTATCCATCTTAGCTGGGTTTGACAGCCTGTCATTTATACGGTGGTGCTTAACCAACAGTTCAGACAAGTTATGCCTTATTTTCCTGAGCTCATCCTGAATGTCTGAATAGTCCTCCTTTCCACAATTCTGACTCTAAATATTGTGTCTATTACTTGTCCAAGATTGTGTACTCGGAGACTCTGTGCTGTACCTGTCCATTTTGGATAAAGTAGAGTGCTGATCACTCATGTAAGTCGATTCTCACCCCACAGGATGGCAAGAAAACCTGGCTTTGATACCATTGAAATAACCCTGACAGGATTATTGCTTCTCTTAACCCCCAAAAACTTAAACTTTAAAGGTTAGACATTTCGTCAAACAGTTAGCAATCAAACCCGCTCAAAACCAGTGATAAACAATATACTATGAAGTTTGTCATGCAAAGGGAGTATCTCAAATAATTCAGCAATTAGAATAAATATAACCAAGCAGTGGATAATAATGCCAATGATGTTCAGGAAAGGATCAATGTTTCATAAACCAATAATCAAACAATGAACCTAGATTGTATAGGAATAAAAAGCCTGAGATTACTGGCCTCTATGGAATTTGCCGATTCTGAACAAGTCTTTTATACCCGGTAGAGACTGATGCTTCAAATTCATGCTACTTCCATTATTTTTGTCGCCACAGCACATTAAGCATTCAATGGAGTTCGACTGTATTCCCTAACATGAATTTCTACTGCCTCCCAAATTGAATTCGCCTGTATCAGGGAAGTGAATCGCATGCAAATGAAACCAAATTCTACTATCCACCCTCAATGTGGATCTCGAAAATTGCAACCGAGCCGCAGTTCAATCGAGAGACTTCAAATGCTATGACTGGTGCATGAGTTCGAAGTTGTTCTGGATGATTTCTCCAAGCTTGATGCAAATCGCACTCCGCCCCTGGAATGTCGCTGATGGATTGTTTGGGCTGTTGGTTGTTTTTACTGGACAACGGAAGGAAGCTGATACCCAGTCAAAATCGGGAAACAATTCTTACAAATATTTCGACCCTTGACTAATCACTTCCTCCGCTGCGCCTTCAGTCTTGTCTCAAATTACTTCCGCTACTCTCTTAGATTTTTGCGTCTTTAATAATTTAAATGGATCGACCATTATATTGAGTGCAACAGTCTCCAATTTGTGATGGTTTGGAACTCGTATACAAAACCCTTCACTCCTTCAAACTGCCACAACGAAAGTTATTCACCTTCAATACACCCGCAACCTCCCTCATTTCATGCGATATTTACTAATCTTCAGGAAGTGATGGGAATGCTAAGGAAGATGCCTGTTAGCAATGCACCAGAACCCTCGAATCCCAATTGCCCGACGGTTATACTGAAACGCTGCCCACTGCTTAATTTGCAAGTCTCAGAATGATCTCCAGTTCTAGCCGGCCTAATTTCAGGAATATTGTATTTCAATACAATAAATGTTCAGAAGTGCTTCACCATTGGATGCATCGTTCTCCTATTCCCGATCTATTCTCGTTGCGAGCTTCTATATAAAATGCGGAAGATGTCCCTTACTCTACTCAATTCTGCCCTTGACCTGATTATCTGAATTGAATCCTTCAAAGGATAGAGATGAAAGAACCACAAATTGGCCTTAAGCCACAAATAATCGCCCTGATGAAATGATTGAATGTCACCTCCAATCTGCAATAATTCAGATGATATTTCACATCCTCAAAATTGCGTACCAATTGAGAGTTTTCGTTCTCAATGGCCAGTTGTGACAATTGCAGAAACTCTAGGTTCCACAATGCACATGTGATTGAATCACAATCTGAAATCAAAAGAGAGATAAACAACTGCCTGCCTTGAATGGAGCCCCGGGTGCCTATTTATTCTTTTCTCTCCACCTTCTCCAGAGACTTCTAGAACATTTTTGATTTTATCTCTTAGGTGACTTTATTAAATATTTTATAATCCAAGTCACTTTATTAAATTAATTAAATATAAAGTTATCTTTTAATATTTATTTATTTGATAACTTTATAAGTAATTAACTTAATATCACTTATTTAATTAAAATGATTAATTAGCCGTCCTTATAAAATATTCATTACTTTGGACAACTAGTTAATCAAATTAATTAATCAGACTGCCTCCGAAAATTGGGGACATGACAAACTCAGATTTTAGCTGACTGGAAAGCACATTTTTTGGTGGAATATTCCAAAAATATATATATCTGTGAGCAAATGGATGGTGACACTCAGAATTATCAGTACAAAGTGGTGAATGATATCATTTACTAGAAGAATTAGATATACTTAGTGCCTGAATCCAAACTGAAGCAACAAATCTTGAAGGAGGTCCACGATTCACCCTTGGTGGGATATCCAAGTTTTCTCAAAACTTACAGACAACTTAGAGAGAGGTTTTCATGGAAAGGTCTTAAGGGAGACGTATGTAGTATATAAGAGAGTGTGTGGTCTACCAACAAAAAAAATCCAAACATACTGCACTCGCCAGGTTACTACAAACTTTTCCTATACCAAAACAAAAGTGGAAAAAAATCTCGACGAACTTCATTACTGGACTTCCCAAGGTGAATGGAAAGGACTATATCTTCTTGTTAGTTGACGAACTAAAAAATTATGCACATTTCTTCACTATCCCCTTATATTTTCAAGCTGCACGAGTAGCTGATCTATTTTCAAAGAAGTCTTTCGTCTACACGGGTTACCCTAAAACATTGTTAGTGATTAGGACAGGTGATTTATTAGTATCTTTTGGACAAAACTATTTTGGTTGGCAGGAACATAATTGTCATCAAGTACCATTTACCACCCTTAGATAGATAGATAGACAAAGATTGTGAACAAGTGGCTAGAAGGATACCTTTGGAACTATGTTCCAACCAATAATGGGTGTGGGTCAAATGGATTCGCCTAGGGGAATATTGCTACAATACCACTTACCACATGTCCATTGGGATGACACCCTTCAAAGCATTATATGGGTATGAACCTCTTTCATTCATCAACACTATACTAGGTGACAGTTGCACACCATGAGTGAGAGATTCACTGTAGGAGGGGTAAGATATCCTAAGAAGCTTGAACAAAAACTTACAAAGGGCATAGAACCAACAAAAGATGTACATCGACAAACACTGAATTGAGAAATTTTTTGAGGTGGGAGATTTGGTCTATCTCAGGCTTCAGCCGTATAGAAAATCCTTGTTGAAGGTAATAGGGAAAGAAAAACTAAAACCACACTTTTTTATGGTCCTTATCATATAGTTTACTTCATTGGTGAAGTTTCCTATGAGCTGGAACTTCTAGAGGGTAGTTGCATTCATAACATTTTTCATGTCTCCTACCTTAAGAAAGCTATGAGACAAAACATCATGATAGCTACAAATCTTTTCCTGCTCAATGAATAAAGGAAGCTCATATTGGAACCTATTGAGATCATTGAGGATTGTGAGAAGACCCTATGAAACCACATGGTGAAAGAATATTTGGTACGATGGAGACGCTGCTGGATGATGCAATGTGGGAAGGAAATTCTAAAACATCTAGCATTGCGTTTGCTTGAGGACAAGCAAAATTTGGGATAGAGGGATTGTAATATTCCTATCATAAAATAAATTATTAATTAAACTTTTTTTAATGGGCCAATTGATTTAGTATGTCTTAGACCAATTTTTGTTTTAGTTTTATGTAGGTAAGTGTATCTATCAATTATCTTTGTACACCCTCAAAAAGGTTTCCCTAACAGGTATTTAAGCACAACTTGTAGGTAGTAATTGGTATGTGATTTGGATTATTTATTTGTACTATGAATTCTTGTTGGAGTTTTGGATTGTTTGCCATTATGGAAGTTAAAGATATTCCATGGTTGGCTTTTCAGTTTTGGTAGGATTCAACCCTCACCCTATTCTGTTCTACATTACTTGCTCAGATTTGGAAAATTCACACACCATCTTTGTTATATATTCACACACATAGACACAGACACAGACACAGACACACACACACACACACACACACACACACACACACACACACACACACACACACACACACACACATGCCTGGAATTATTTTGTACAATTGCACTAGCATTAATTTGTTTGACAGATATATGTTTTGGCATCTAGTTTTTAACCCATTCTGCATTCATCGTGTGGCCCCTAAATATCCCATGGCATAATAGTAAATACTGTAAGACTTGGTCTATTACATTATACAATCTTCCTCACCCTCACTGTACATCTACCCATAACTACCATACGACCTCTAAGTAGATACCATATGACCTCCAAGAAGCTGGCGTATAGTCTCCTAGCAACTATAGTACAACTTCCTAGAAGCTATTGTACTACCCCTAAATAGTCTATACATATCTCTTCATTCCCTTTGGCTACACTGTATGACCATCGTGACCTAGTCTCAAGTTGATTTTGGAATTCTCCTAGAAAACAAAATATTACACAACATATGCAATTAGTGCAAGAGTATGTTAGCAAGAATATAAGAACAAAATCAAATGCACTCTTCACCATTCAAGCAAGGAGATCAAGCATTCAATGAGTGAAATGATCTAAAAGTGAGTTGAAGTCATTTATTGAAGTGAACTAGATGCCCAAATGCAACAATTAAATCAAGGTACTTATCAACTTGCGAATCTATATAAGTCTTAATTTGAAGTTATTTGAAGGAATACGATAGAATGACAACTCCACAAGTATGCAATATCAAGGATAGATCTCATTATCATCTCAAGAAACACCCTTCTATTTCAATGGAAGATGACCCTAGGGGTGCATGTTTGCAAACCCTTGAGAGAGTATTATACATTAAAGACATAAGGGCCTATATTCATTGCAAGCTAGAAATAATTTGTGTTAAGGTTACAAATCCATACCTAGAACATGTATATCATGATGCAAAGTCACTTAAATTAGGTTTTCATAATTTAAAGAACCAAAACATTTTGAAATACATGGGCTGTGAAAAAATTGAAGATTTAGAATGGATCAAGATAGTTCTGAGTAGGCTTCATGATGACATGTTTTGGTTTGGAGATCAATCAATCATGATATATTAAGAATTAATTCACAAAGTAACTGACTCAAGTAACACTAGCACACTACCTATTCCAACTAAACTTTTTTAGGAGGAAGTTGAAAAGAATGTTGGAACAAAATGAGATAGAAGGAAAATGATCATGATAAATAATATACACATAAATGTTAGGTTAATCACTAATAGCACAAGGAACAACTACGGACTGGTGTAATTCAAACTGCATAAGAAAAGGCAATAGATAAAGAATAATATGATGTGTGCAATATCCTAAGATAGAAATTGCTTGAGAATATAAGGAGTATAAAGCATGAAAAACACCAAAATTCAGATTTAGATAATTAGTTATGTATCTATTCTTCCACATTATGCATAAATTTCCCAATAGGTTCCAAATTATGCATAAATTTCCCAAAATGCCACATTCAACATGGATTATAGACAAGTGTACTCTGGAAATCATCATTGACTATTACACCATGTAGATGAGAACAAGTAATAATGCAAATGTCTATAGAATTCTTAAAGGGTTTCAAACATAGATCAAATAAATAATGAGGATACCTAGAGGTATTATTGAGGAACATGTAAAGAATAATTGTTTTATGGTGGAAATTGACTTTACTTGCACAAATCTAGTGGAACCTAGACAACTATTTATCCACTCGATGAGATATTAAGTCACTGTAGAGATGTTGGAAGTATATGCCAAGGTAATGTTGGACTCACCTATAGATACCACATGTGAAAGATGGGGAACATGTCAAGAGAAGTCAAGCATTGTTAGAGAATAATTATATAGTGAGACTAGAAAGAAGAGAGTAGAAAAGATGGTAAACATAATGGCTATGGAAAGAGGGATGAGTAAAAATGAATGGAAGGAAGCAAATAAAATGGAAAGTGAATTACATAACAAGGGAAATCTTGAACCATTAAGCAGTGAGAAGGTAAAGGATTCCATAAAAGAGGTTATTGGTATAGAAACACAAGCAAATGACATAAAGAAAGATGATGAAGTTGAGATTATAATAGTTCAGGTTGTAATTGAAGTTCAAATCACACCTAAAACATCTACAAGTTCTTCTCTTGCTACAAATAATATCCTCTTTGATGGAATTATGCATGCATACCTATCCGGTCACTCTCAAAATATGTTATGATTCTTAGCCTTGGGATATAGGGCTTACAAGAGAGATGTGGTGGCTTGATGCAAAGGTCTTGTGTATTTTCCTAACTTCTCAATATCACCACTAGAGGGTTTCCAACCAACCATCAATCAAGGAATTAGAGTCTTCCAAATATCCTTCTTGGACCTATCTTTACCTTCCAAAGGTAATTCAAGATAGTCCTCAAAACTTCCTGAAACCAACTTCTCCTAGGATAAAATACAACGATCCTTTGCCACAATCTACCTATTCACCAAAAAACCTCTACCAACATTATCCTACTTCACTTCTCATGTCTTGAAAATTCCTTTTTCATGCTCCAATTCATGCTATAAATAATGGGTTTCAATCTCATAATGTAGCACGTTACTTCTATAATCAAGGCCTAGAAGGGGTTAGTAAAACCAGGCCTCCATTTTGACTAAATTGGTTATAGCTTTGTTTGATTTTAAACAACCCTAGGAATTAATGATTCTAAATAATATCAAAGATTTGTATATGGGTTTTTCTCCCAACCCATGAAATCCAAATTGAGTGACTTTCCTAATTTTAAGTCTTTTCCAGACTTCTCTTTTTTCAACACCTAATGCTTGGAGACTTCAAACCACTTGGATGAGACACTAGATATATCAAATAATCCCTCCAAATAAATAAATTCACCTTTTCATTCCTTGATGAGTTGCTAGCAACAAATTTTTGGCCCACTTCCTGGTACACCACCCATTGTGATTAGCCTAGGACATCACCATTTAAATTGTAAACCGCTTGTGGCAACCATAATAACAATGGAAAAAGTAACTATGTATAGGGCCCTAACATTCCACAAAGCCATGAGATTTTCTAACTGTGGAATGTTAGGCAATTTCACATGTTTTAGTCAAAACCCTAATTTTAAGGGTTTATGAGGGTTCTCACTTTAAAACTCTTTTAATCCAAAGAAGATAAAAGACTAAAAATAAGTGCAAAATAATGGTAAGCCAATACTCTTCAACCTGCAATCTTCAAATTGAAGCCTACTTACAATGTACTATGCATACACAACTAAAATCTACATAGTACAATAACAAAAACAAGTAAATCAATTGCCACAAGACCAAAAATTTGCTTCCTTCTTCATCCAAATCATACAATTAACTTTCCCAAGGCTTGTGTAATTCTCTTGGTTTAGTTGAATTAGTTTCCCAACTACTTGTTGGGTTCATCCTTCAATTCTTGGAAGATTGTACAAAATGTTGCAACTTTGAAACTTTTTCATTCTGCTATGCAATTTGACTTCAAACTTTTTTGATGGTTTCCAAACCACCCTACTTGGCATCCAAGTAAATTTCCCACTCAAAATGACTTCTCCAACACTAAAATGACAAAAATCAACTTTTTAGACCTCTAGACCTGAAAGTTTCTCAAGTGCAATTCCAAGCAATAGATTACCAAATTGGATTTCCCAAGGTTGAAACTAACTAGATTTTTTTTGTCCAGGGGTCTTGTTACATGACAACACTCCTATGTACCTAAAAATACCACAAAATTGCAAAGGTGCTCTTGCACCATACTCTTGGGGCACAAAAGAATTCAAGTCTCTTAACACTCAAGTTTAGTTATCCAAGTTGCTTCTAATTTTGGAAAAATTACACTTCAATAAGTACTCCTTGCAGATTTATGTTCTTGTATGTTTAAGCACCTTGTTGTTTACGATGCATTCTAGTTGCATATATTACTAGGTGGTAGATTAGTGAACCAATTTGGTTATGTGGTATTGCTTCTATTTGTTTGTCTAGCATGAGCTACCTTATCATGGCAGGCATACAAATCCTTCATACTAAAAAGGGGTGATATTCCCAAGTCAAGAGATAGTGCTACCTCATATACATTATCTCCAAACTTGTGTATTATCTTTAGGGGTTCATATTGTTCATGAGAAATTGAGTGGGTTTTCTCTTAGGCTACATTTCTTTCTTTAAGTATTTCATGACTAAATCTCGCACTTTAAATTTTGATTCCCTTCTAGTTCTATCTACATGAAGTTTATACTTGTCTATAGTAATACGCAAGGTCTTTTTGACTTGTTCACGAATGTCCTTCAAATTCTCTACAAAATTATCTCCTAAGACACTCCTTTTATCTATAACACCCAAGTCTCTGAGTTCTAGGACACCTTGGATGATAACCAGAAACAATTTCAAAGGGACTTGTCCCTGCATTCTTGTTAATTGAGTCATCGTAAGAATACTCTACCTGTCTTATTATCAAATCCCAAGCTTTCCCGTGTTGTTTGGTTAAGATTCTCAAAAAATTCCCAAGTGGCATGTTAACAAATTCAATCTGACCATCAGACCATGGATAATAGGAAGAGGAAAATGACAAATTGGTTCCCAACTTTTTTCCAAAGAGTTCTCAAAAAATTTCCCACAAACTTGGTATCCCTATCACTCACTATAATGATTGGGAGTCTGTGTATCCTTACTATCTCCTTAAAGAAAAATCTTGCAATATACGAGGCATAATTGGTACTTTTGCATGGTATGTAATGAGTCATCTTCCTAAATTTGTCCACTACCACATATACACTACCATTTTCTCTAATAATTTTTGGAAAACACAAATAAAGTCCATATTTGAGCACTCCTAAGGTCTGGTTGGTATGGCTAAGGGTTGATATAAATGTGCATTGGAAGAAGTTATACCCTCATCTCTTTGATATACTACACATTGCTCTACAAATTGCTTGACCTCATTTTGTAATTTAGGTTAGTAATAATACCTACCCACTTGGTCTAAGGCCTTGTCAAGACCAAAATGTCCTCCAAAGAATCCCTTCGTGTTTTTCCTTGATTATTTTTTCCCTCATAGATCCCTATGGAATGCATAAAAAATGACCTTTGAACAAAAAATCATCTTGCAACAAGTGATCAAAGTAATCAACATATAAATCATTAGCAAAATTTGAACAAGTATTATAAGCATCTACAAAATCTTTATCATCTTCATATAAGCCCTTCAATGCTTCCATCCTCACACTTTGCAATTGGATCTATTGTATGGCCAACACTCCCTTGCTCAATGAATTTTCTACCTTTGTGATTAATAATTCAAAGCTCTCATCAGCCATCCCAATCCATTCAAATTGACATTAATCCCCCCCTTTAATGGTATTCAAGATAGGAGTGCAGATGTGACTAAATTTCCTTATAAACTTCCTATAGAAGGAGGCCAACCCATGGAAACTTCTAACATCTCCTACTACCCTAAGAGTAGGCCAATTCATTATAGCTTCTACCTTAGCACGATCCATTTTCAAACACCCTTGAGATACCATGAAACTGAGTTAAACTAATTTAGTTTTAATGAATACACTCTTTTCTAGGTTGATCCTGAACTTCTCTCGATACAACTTCTTCAAAATAGTGTCCAAGCGCTTCAAATACTCCTCTTTGGTCCTATTAAAAATTATTATGTCTTCAAGATAAACAATTACAAATTTCCCAATAAACTCAACCAAGACTTAATTCATTAGTCTCATTAATGTTAGGTGCACCTCCTCTTATTTGATGATATCCGTATTTTAAGTCCACTATGAAGAAGTAACATGCACCTCCTAGGTAGTCCATTAAATCCACACTTCTAAGCATAGGAAATCTGTATCTTATAGAAATTGTGTTGATGGCCCTTGTATTGGTGCACATCCTCCATTTACAATCATTTTTTGGCACTACAACTATTAGGATTGCACATGGACTTAAACTTTTCCTTATTAGGCCCTTATCTAACAACTCTTGCACTTGTTTAGCTATCTCCTCATTTGTCTAGGGGTCATCTTATAGGAAACCTTATTAGGTATGGTAGACCCTAAAATCAAATCAACTTGATGACTAACATCTCTCATAGGTGGTAGGGAGCTTGATATTTCCTTAACCACTATGTCCTTATATTGATCTAGCACACATTGTACTTCTACAAGAATCTTAGGTGTTTTATTATTTTTAACTTCTTCCTTGGGTTTGACCATGCCGACATATCCCTTTTTTTTTTTTTTTTTTTTCTTTTAAGACTTTTAGAAATTCTTTTCCACCCAACAACATCACACTAGACCATAACATCACACTAGACCATACAGATTTTTCTTCACCCTGTTTAGGTAAGGGATCCATTTGAAACATTCTAGCCCCGTTAGTGATCACGTCAGAGTTCTTTTCCCCATGATGTATTTCTTTGACATCATATTTCCATGGACGACCTAATAGCAAGTGACATGCATTCATAGGCAATATATCACAAAGGACCTTATCCTTATATTCACCTATCTCAAACTCTACTTAAGTTTGTTCACGTAATAAGACATGATGTCCCTTGTTTAACCAAGACACTTTATAGGGTAAGCATGGGGTAATATTTTCAATAGAAATTTTTCTGTCATTTCCAAACACACAATAACTTCAGTAGACCTAGAATCCACATTAACTTTATATGCCTTGCCAAGTGACTTACATGTTCTAAATAGGGCCTTCCTTTGGGGTGGTTCCTTGTGTTGAGGAATCTTCACCAAGGTTATTCTTAACATCAAAATTTCTCCATCAAGAACTGGTCCTGCTTTCCCAATAGGTGAGGTAACACTACTAGTTTCACCCTCTTGTACTAATTGAGTCCTTTCTCCCATATGTGAGCTTTGAACCCTTCTCTACACATCTACCCATAGTAAGACCATCTTGCCCACAATGATAAAACTTACCAGTAAACACTATAGTACCCCCATTCTACCCTCCAAATCTACCTTTGAAGTTGCTCCTTCCTTTGTAACCTCCCCTATTAGAGGTTTCTCTTCCACTACTTTTTCCAAAAGAGTGATTCCTACCAAAAGAACTTCTCTATATCCTTTGTTACCTCTACCCCTATGATTTTTCTCACCTCTTCTCTTGAGTCTATCCTCTACTCTTAAGGCTAGTTGAAAGCATTTTTGTACTATATTAGGTGCCATAAATACTAATTTCATCTTGGATATTCTGTCCCAATCCATTAAGACACCTCACCAGTTTCTCTGCTTCAGTTTCTTTCCTTTTTGACCTCAAATCGAGTTTGGGGAATTCCTCTATGTAAGAACTGATATTTAAATCCCTTTGCTTGAAGTTTTGTAACTTCTTGTAAAACTGCACCTCATAATGTGTAGGAAGAGATTGGGTTTTAAGTATAATTTGCATCCTTTCCTAAGAAATGATTTTCTTCTTAACAACTTGGACTCTTTCCTCTTGCATTACGTTCTACCATATTAGAGTTGATCCCTTCATCCTTTCTTTGGCCACACTTTCCATTTTGTCTTTAGACACCTCTATTTATGCTTTTGGGTGAGATTATGTGTGATTTTATCAACATCAACATTTTAGATCATACTCAATGATGCATCATCAAAATTAGAGAGCTAAGAAAAGACATAGTAGGTTACATACCTAGACTAATTAAAAAGAAAAGAAGAGGGGGCCAAGGAGAGCAACAAGCAAGCCAAGGAGACAAGTGATTAAAAAAGAAAAAGAACAAAGAGAAAAAAAGAAATTAAGAAAAAAAAATGACACAACAATAAGAACCCACAACACCACAAAGAACTGAATAAAAAGATATACCAATGTATATGCCCACAGGAATAAATATATAACTAAAACCAAATAAGTTAAATTAGACACACACACACACACACACACACACACACGACTGTATGTACATATACTTATATATACATAATATATACACATACATATCTCTATATATGTATATGCTCATATGCATATATATCTACGTATATAGAGATATATGACTGTATGTACATATACCTCTATATACATATATATACATTTATGTACACATACAAGTCTATATATGGATATGCTCACACACACACACACACACCTTTATATATACATATAAATATATTTATATATGTATGTCTATACATTATATGTATGCACACACACAAACACACACCTATATATATACGTATATATATATATGTATATATATATGTGTGTGTGTGTATATATATACATGTATATGTGTATATATATACATGTATATATATACATATATATACATGTATATATATACACATATATATGTATATATACACACACACACACACACACACACACACACACACACACACACACACACACACACACACACACACACACACACACACACACACACACACACACACACACACACACACACACACACACACACACACACACACACATATATATATATATATATCACCTCTTTCCACTTTGCGATCTTTGATGAAGTCAACTAAATGGTTGGAGTCCTTGATGAAAGAGTCACTTATACCCACTAGAGGGGAAATCAACTTAGCAAGGAAAGAAGCTAAAGCATAGGTGGGTGAGACAATCATATCAAAAATGTGTCTCACAGGGATGTTGGATTTATGAATCTTAGGGACTCCATAGATATGGTGGGTGACTTCCTTGGACAGAATATGACGCCTCATGGTGAAATCATCAAAAGTGGATCCAGTGATAGCCACTTTGACTTTTTTGAGGATCTTGGAACAAGGATTGCGAGTCACAATTTTGTATCTACCAAAGTTAGAAAGGAGTTGCATTTTGGAGATGTAGTCTTGCTTATTCATAATAATTGTGGCGTTGTCTTTATCAGCTTTAGAAATAATAATGTTGTTATTACGCAAATGATTTTTGAAAGCAAGAAACTCGGCTTTTGGTATGTTTCTCTTGGGAGGCTTGGCACATCTAAGGGTAACAACACAATCTTGCCTCACTTCCTCATGAACCTCAAGAGGGAGAACACAAACGCCATTCTCAATTTCGATGAGGAGGTCAACAAAAGGAATGGAGTAGGGATTAGGTTTGGCTAAGGGAACTTGGCCCCATGTTCAATCTCTCCTGTTTGCATGCTTTCTCCACTATCCTATGTTGAGAAAATTGAGATCTCTCAAGTCTCAAGGAAACTTGGTTGGGCATGCTTTGAGGGGGGAGGGGAGAAAGTGCATGAACAGGTTGGCTCACCCACCTACGCTTTAGCTTCTTTCCTTGCTAAGTTGATCTCTCTGCTAGTGGGTATAAGTGACTCTTTCGTCAAAGACTCAAACCATTTTGTTGACTTCATCAAAGATCGCAAAGTGGAAACAAGTGACATATTAGTAAGCTTTGATGTGGTCTCCCTCTTCACTAAGTTTCCCATTCTTGACCCTATTGAAATTGTCAAACACAAGGTTAATGAAGAGGTTTCCACTTTAGTGGAGTTGTGCCTAAGATCGACCTTCTTTTCCTTCCAAGGTATTATATATGAGTAGGTCGATGGGCTACCCTCTATCCCCGATCATTGCTAATCTTTACATGGAGCACTTCAAGGAAATGACATTGCACTCATTCCCTCTCAACCCCAAGTGGTGGAAGTGCTATGTTGATGACACTAATGTCTGTTGGCCTCACAGGCTTGAAAAATTAGAGTTTTACACTCACCTTAACAATGTGTCACCTTGCATTTCCTTCACTAGGGAGTTGGAGTCGAACGATTGCCTTCCTTTCCTTGACATGTTGCTCTCAAGGAAACCTAATGGCTCCCTGGCTTGTTAGGTGTTCCGCAAAGCCATCCACAAAGATTTGTATCTCCATTCGTCATCCCATCATCACCCTGACCAAAAAATAGTGGTGTTAAAAACCCTCTCCCTTAGGGGCCATTCACATTTGTGATGATGACAACATTGACCAAGAGTTATCTCACCTTCATCAAGTCTTCAGGCCCAATGGGTATCTAACAAGCATATATTCTCACTTTTCACTCTTCCTTGACACTTATACCTTCTTAATGGGTGGTTACCCCCACTGTTGTCCTCCCTTTTATTGAAGGCATCTCCCACAAAAAATTCAAAATTCTGATTAAAAAATGGAGTTCGTTGTGCCTTCAAACCCCTTTCCACTATTAGAAAGCACTTGCCCCCACTTAAGGACTCTAGAGACACCTTTTTAGAATCTGGAGTCTACAAATTGTTGTGTTCTTGTGATACACCTTATATTGGTGAAATAGGCAAATCCTTTACCACAAGAATCAAGGAATATAGTGTCGACATCAAGCATGAAAGGGTGATTAAATCTTCCTTAGCCGAGCATTCATCTTCAACCAAACATCATATTTGTTTGGAAAACACTCAAATCCTCATGAAAGAGGACAATTATTACAAGAGCAAGATGAAGGAGGCGATTGAAATATTTAATCACCCCTCCAATCTTAATTGGGCTGAAGGGTGGTCCCTCAGTCTAGCTTAGCATCCGCTTTTATCCTCCATCAAGAGACCCCATCATCCCCCTAGTTGACCTTTGCATCCCTTTGCTCTGCTTGGCTCTTGTTTTCTCTTGCCTTTTCACCTCTTTCTACCCTTGTTTGTGCCCTCTTTCTCTTCCCCCCCCGCCCTTCTCTCTACCCCCTCCCTTTACCCTTCTTGGCCTTGACTCGCTTCATCAGGATCCATTCTTTTTTCACCCCATTTAAAAAAAAATTTATTAATTTTTTAAAATTAATTTATTATTAATTTATTTCATTTGTATTGTTATTTATATAATTATTATTTTTATAATTTGTATTTTAAATTTTATTGTTATTTTTTGTTTTGATTTATTTTTTCTATATATATATATATATATATATATATATATAATTTTAATTATTTTAATTATCATTTTTATGTATTTTTATTTATTTTAGTATTATTATTTAATTTATTTTAATTTAATTTTTTATTATTATTATGATTACTATTATTGTTATTGTTATTATTTTTTATTATTTATTGGGTTTAATTATATTTTGGCTCTCCTTCATTTATTGTGTCCTTTGGTTTCTCTCCCCCCCATTTCCTGTTTCTGATTCTTCAATTGGGAACCTCCTCTTTTTCCTTTGTCCCCCTTTTCTTTTCCTGATATATATATATATACACCCTCATATCCTTTTGAATCGATTGCTTTTTATCTCGCCTTATTTATTATTGTCTTTTTCTTTATCTTTTAGGTTCTTGTACTCTATCTTTTTATCTTAGTATATAATTTAACTTGTTTGGTTTTAGTTATATATTTATTCTTGTGGGTATATACATGGGTATATCTTTTTATTCAGCTCTTTGTGGTGTTGTGGGTTCTTATTGTTGTGTCATTTTTTTGCTCTTTTAACTTCCTTTTTTCTTCTTTCTTCTTTTTATTTTTTAATTACTTGTCTCCTTGGCTTGCATGCTGCCTTCCTTGGCCCCCTCTCCTTTGCTTTTTATTTAGTTTGGGTTTGCAACCTATTATGTCTTTTCTTAGCTCTCTCATCTTGACGATGGATCATTGGGTATGATTTGAAACGTTGATGTTGATAAACTCACACACAATCTCACCCAGAAGCATAAATAAAATATCATGGATTGTGGAAATCTGTTACAATTAATTTAGACACCTCTTTAAGGTAAAAATGGTTATTCATTGCATCAACCCAATCTAGTAACTCCTCTCGATTGAGATTACCATGGAAAATGAGTAGGTCATTAAAACGATCTTTACTGATTGACTCAAAAGCATCCAAGAAGACCTTTTGTTCTTTAGCCAATATAGGATACACAATGACTTGTACCGAGGACTCTGGTTCTTCTTCCTCCTCTCTATCAGTCATATCTCCCCATTCTATCACTTTGCCCTTTTCCTTACTCGTTTCTACCTTGATTTCTTCCTTTTGTGCTTCTAACATTTCTTGAACTAGCTGCTTCATGACTTCAACATTCATTTCTTTGGGAGGCATTGTGCCAACCTCTGATTTCCCTAGGAACACTAATTCTTCAGTGTTTGACATACACTACAAGTTGCACTTCAACATCTTGCTCTTATACCAAAATGATGAAGAGGCCTTGTGGATTTTCCTAACTTCTCACTTATCACCACTAGAGGGTTCCCAACCCAACATCAATCAAGGACTTAGAGTCTTCCAAAGACCCTTCTTGGACCTATCTTTACCTTCCCAAGGTAATTCAAGATAGTCCTCACAACTTCTCCAAACCAACTACTCCTAGGATCAAATACAATGATCCTTTGCCACAATCCACCTATCCACCAACAACCTCTACCAATGTAATGACCCTCTCTATAAAGGCCACAGAAACCCTCAAACTGAACTTAGGAATTTTGTCAAACACTTGGCGTGTAACAGTAACAATATTCAAAATATGGTAATTTCAGATTTGATACTTTCAGAATATAATCACAGAATTACAATATATATAAAGCCATTGAACTATATTTCAATTACAATGCAATAAATTCTAAAATTATTTTATTACCAATTCTGGACTGATTATTACAATGACTGTATGACAGCAAAGTTACCCAAAAATTGACATATATTTCAGAATGCAAGAACCTGGTTTGAAGAACTATAGAAGAACACCACGTTTTGCTGCAGATCGTTGATGAAGACCTCCAACCGCACCCCCAAACTATCCTTAATTTGCTACTGTTGCCCAAACTAGCAGGGCCGTACCAGGTCGTACCTGTATGGCTGCTGAAATAAAATAATATTAGGGTTTTGGGACCCCCAAATGCAAGGAAAATGGGTGCCTAGGGTTAGGTAGTAACCCTGTAAAACCATAAAAAAATAACTCCAAGGGGTTGAGGAGATATGAGCAATTATGTGGTTCCGAACCCTGCTTTGCCAATTCTGAAAATGCACTTATTCTGTCTTCAAACTCTTGTCAAATGCTTCTCCAATGATAGGGCAAATCTGAAATCCTTATTCCAACCAAAAACAAACCCTAACAACGAATTCTCAATAAGCTCCAATGAGATGGCTGAATACCAACCCCAATTATGCAACAATTCAAGGGATATTTCACACCCTCAAAGTCGCCAATCCAAGGTAGTGATTCGTTCCCAAAGATCGAATAATTTGCAGATCCAAAGTCCACAAATGTCTTCACAATGAAGAAGTAGAAGAGTTCTCCAATCCAAGCATGTCCAAATGAGAGGCCCAGCCCTCTATTTATTCACTTTTCTAAGAAGTTGCTAGAACTTCTAGAAACATCCTTTATAATTTCTCATTATAATGCACTTTTTTATAATAAAGTAATTTTATAAAATAAAAAGTGCAACTCAAATTAAAATTATAACATGTGGGCCCCAATATCACATAATGATAAAGTATAACCTCTTAACACTTCTTCAAGAGCAAGATATGACTATCTGATCCGCAGAATTGACTCTCTTTCCACACCATTTGCCTACGAGAGTCTGGAATAGGCAAATCCATGATCAATGCCATGTCGAACTAAAGAGGGGACATTACAGAGTTAGTAACCGTTGCACCAAAAGCCCAGACTGTTAGTAAACGGCACCTCCCCGCGTTAAGGGGGCAACCCCAGGATAGCCTCACTGGCGAGGACCCCAGACACGTGGTAGCGACAAACCGCACGGACAGACCTACGTCACCTTCCGTTAGGGGCCCACTCTCGGGACATCACAGCCCACCACGCTCCGCGGGTCTCGACCTCGAGACCTCCAGCTCTGATACCAAGTTAGTAACCGTTGCACCAAAAGCCCGGACTGTTAGTAAACGACACCTCCCCGTGTTAAGGGGGCAACCCCAGGATAGCCTCGCTGGTGAGGACCCCAGACACGTGGTAGCGACAAACCGCACGGACAGACCTACGTCACCTTCCGTTAGGGGCCCACTCTTGGGACATCACAACCAACAAGATGCTATTTCACTTCTTATATCTCCAAACTTATTTTTTCATGTTCTAATTCAGGCTACCAATAATGGGGTTCAATCTCACAACTAGTGGTACTTTTGTAATCAAAAGCCTAAAAAGGGCTAGTAGAACATTTTGATTAAATCTGGTATAACTTTGTTTACTCTTGAACAACCCTAGGAACTAATGGTAGTTTTGAGTACCCATTTGGACCTTCTAAGCAATATCCAAGATTGGCATTTGGGTTTTCCTCCCAACCCATGAAACCCAAATTAAGCAACATTCCTAGTTTTAAGCCTTTTCCATGCACAATTTACAAAATGCTCTACATTCTTCAACGCCTGATGCTTGGAGACTTACCACCATTTCAATGAGATCCTGGATAGATCAAAGAATCCCTCCAAATAAAAAATTTAACCTTTTCACTCCTTCATGAGTTGCTAGCAACAAATTTCTGGCCTGCTTCCTGGCTTAGCATCTGTTGTGATCAACCTAGGGAATCACCATTTAAATTGCAAACCACTTGCAGAAACCAAAACAAAAATGGAAAAAAGTAACTATGTATAGGTCCTTAATATTCCACAAAGCCACAAGATTTTCTAATTGTGGAATGCTTGACAATTTCACATTTTTCAATCAAAACCCTACTGTCAATAGTTTATGAGGGTTTCAATTTAAAAACTATGACTCTCTCAATCTAGAGCAGATAAAAGAATGAAACCAAGTAAAAAACAATGATAAGACAATACTCTTAAGCCTACAATCATCAAATTAGAGCCTACTTACAATGTACTATGTAGTCACAACTAAAATTTACGTAGTGCAACAATAAAAACAAGTAAATCAATTGCAACAAAACCAAAACTTTGCGTCTTTCTTCATCCACCCTATACAATTCGATTTTCCAATGTTTATGTAATGCTCTTAGTTTGGTTGAATCAGTTTACCAATTGATTTTCAGGTTCATCCTTCAATTCTTGCAAGATTGCCCAAAATATTGCAAAGTTGCAACTTTTGCATTTTTGCTATGCAATTTGATTCTAAACTTTGCCAATGGATTTCAAGCCATCCTACTTGGCATCCAAGTCACTTTCCCACTCACAATGAATTCTCCATCATTGAAGTGACAAAAAGCAACTTTTTAAATCTCTAGACCTAAAAGTTGCTCAAGTGCAATTCTAAGCAATAGATCACCAAATTGGACTTCCCAAGGCTCAAATAGACAAGTTTTGTTGCTTAGAAGTCGTATGACATGCCAACACTCCTATTTACATAAAAACACCACAAAATTGCAAAGGTTCTCTAACACCATGCTTCCTAGGTTGTTGTCGATTGATGACTATTATGTCAAAGTGACATAGTAGATTGGAAAAGTGATATCTCTAGGACTGATATGGGATCTTGCTATCTAGATCAACATTAAAGTGCAAATATCATTTGGTTTTGTATGTAGATGTAGACTACTTGAGGGCAAACAATCTTTGAAAGGGTTAACTAAAATGTCCCCATTCTTGCATCTTCTGAAGCATTAGGTATTTTTAGAAGTTAATGTATTAGCACTGGTCACCTTAGGCTAATGTGATGATTCTTGGGTCCTTTGAGGGAGACTCAAGTTTATGTAGTTGACCATATGGGCATCTATTTTAGTACTCTCCATCTCAATGCATCAGTTTATTTGTGGTTTGCCTTCCAGACATCTTTCAAGCTTTGTTTATACACTATGTTTTAGTAAGTCACTTGGACATTTGAGTCCACAGTTTTTATGGTAAATCGAACCTTTTGCTTTCATGAAACCCATGAAGTTTCTTAGCTGTACGGAGAAAAATTCTTTTATCTTTTTAGGCCGAATGTATTTGAAATGGAGGAGTTGTCATCATTTATTTGAAGATCTATAGCTGCTAGGTTTTGTCATTCATTGATTTTAATAATAACATTTTAAGCTAGGATGACTTGATTTGGATATAGAATTGAAAGCCATTCTAGAATATTTTATGAGAGTTTGGAGCAAGGGTTTGCATATTTTGGAAGGGTTGAGAAATATACAACTAGTGTTTGAAGAACAATTATTTACACCAGAACTTCTAAATACATTTGCTACTATTATCAGAAATTATAGTTATCCTTTGAGACAATTGTATCATCTACATGTTGGGATATCCTTGCTTTCAATTTTACAAGGATTCATTGTTATTTGTAACAAACCTCTAATCTGAAATAATTAGTTTTCTGTCATAACTTTATCAGACTTGTATCAAATCTGATTTGAGGCTAATATAGTGGTCTTTTTTGAAAAATTTGTTATGTTTTATGCATATGTTGCTTCTTTCATTTCTACATGTTCTTTCATCATTTGGCATTCTGGAACAAACAAAACAAGAAATTGGAAATAAAAAATCAGACCTTGTATGCAAAGTGTTTGACAAAATGTTAGACATCCAAAACTATAAAAAATAAGTCAGATTGGGCAGGGGTTCTCAGAACTGTAAATATTTCTTGCCAGTATTGTGCACATATCAAAGGCAAAAGGATGGGACTAGTTAGGTGTTCCATTTATGCAAAAAATTCAAAAGAGAACAAAAGTGTTTGTAATTAGGAACATTTTCAGTTTTGCACAAAAATGACACTAAAGAGAATATTTTGTTTCCGCTTTAGTGACCATGGTAGTTTTAGATTTAAGGGAGCTTCCTCTCAAAATTTGAAGAGAGATTTTCCTCACAAACTAATCTTATTTGAGTTGTCTTGTAAGGGACAAGTAAAAAGGTTAACACTTAGTAGTGACAATTTAGCTGTGTAACATGGGGACCATTGGTTACTTGGTATTCTCAAATCCCCCCACCACCACTTTTGTGCCACGATCTCTCCATTGGGGGTTTTTGCAAGAAAATGTTGCAGTTGTAGCACTTGTAATAGAAAGGGGATCTACTGGTCTCTCTCACTCTCACTCTCTCTCTACACACACACACACACACACACTTATGAATGTATCTACATGATTTTGTACATGTATTGGTATCATGCTACTCACTATAATCATCTTTATGAAATTTTTGTTATTCGTGTTGCAATTTTGCCATGTTCAAGTATTTGGTATGATGTCTTCCAATGCCTGTGTTAACTGCATTTTAGCAATGGAAATAGTCCAAAGGGAAAATAAAAAAATTGTCTAAAAAATATCACATCTATAAAAAAAAATGAGCTGACAGGGAAGAAGATTGTTTATGTAATTCTATTGAAATGTTATGTGTTTGTATGTGAGGTTTGATGATTATATAGGAAAAAAAAACTCTATTTTAAAAGACAAAATTTGAAATTAAGACATTGCTTGTTTGTACCTGTGTTGCTAAGAGATATTTCCAAAGATATATTGCACCTGGCTGAATTTTCAATATCTAGGTATCTATCCATGTTGATTATAACTCCAGAATTTATGAAATGAAAACTGGAAGGTTTGGGCTTCCTTGTACCACTTGAAGAAGAGAAAAACTCATTTCCACAAAATAGGCAAGTCACTACCTCTTCTATTTTGAAAGTAATAACAATGAATAAATTGATTAGTTCCTATAGCTATTACGCGTGTGCTTTTAATGAAGTTGGGAACAAAAATAAAGACACATTTCTATAAGATATTTAATTCTTCAATGTGTTCATAGCCTTGACGCGAGCTATGGGTTTCATTATCTAAATGTATCCTCTACATAGGCACTATGTTTCTTCTAGCATCTTCCCAGATAGAGCTCCATCTGATCCTATTTATCTGTAACCTTGGACATATTGTAAGAAGAAGACATTTTTTGTGATCATGGCATGTAGCATAAACAATGTAGCAAACACTGTATTCTTTTCAGTTCAAAATTGTCATAACTAGTATCCTCTCTCTGATGCAATTTACAAATGTTCATGCAAAGGCTAAATCGAAAGAGTATTTGTTTTTTATTCACTTCAGCATTAATGCCAAACTACTATTTCAATTGCAATCCAGGAAAATAGCTTCAAAAATTAAATGAGCATTTCCATCCATAATACAAACATGACAAGTCAAATCCTTAGTTTTGCAAATAGGATTTGACCATAATTTGAATGCTTCTTATGGTTCACAATTTGCATCCAATGACATCAAATGATTGATTGCAAGATCTGCTGCCTTAAATCCAGAAACTAATGCTTTTCCAACAGATAATCCACCTCTGTAATTACCTGAAACAATGGCAAAGACAAGAATTTTCCTAACAGATTAGGAACAAACAAATACCAACACATATTTACTTAAGTATTATCAACCATTTAACTGTAGCATTAGATTTTTGCAGTCCATTATGTGGGTTTTCAGATCACTACATAAATTCACTCTGGGACCATCGCCTTGCATCTTGAGAATGGATCATGCAGTCCAATCTGAAACTTGGATGGAAAATTTGCTATACATGTTTCTCCAAAAATCTTGAATATCCACATTACAGTGCACTCAAATATTTTGAGACTTGTGACTGGTTGAAAGCTAACTATTGACTGACTTACAATGCAACATTTGCTAATACAGTAATACTATAAGCATTCTAACATTGTACGATGAGTCATATCTATATGGGGCAATTTTCTACCCAAAGAACTTTATAGCATTTACAAAATCCCATAACATAAAAAAAATTAAAAGAACATAACTAGTTCTATATTTACAAAACACAACCTGGTCTAAAATAAATAATCTAACAAATTACTTAATTTGAAATGATTCCCTGGGGTGTTTGACATTTTTTGTATATATCAGGACCTAAGCACCAGTCTTACAGGACTCAACGAGTTCTTCAAGGAATCTGCAAGTCCAGAGGCAAGGCAGCCTTCCTGAGGCTGGTGGTCTCTTGCCTCGGACTAAAGTCAAATTAACCAATCTAAATACCTGGAATTTCAAGGGAACTCTGCATACATTCAATGTTAATGTCAATCAGATTGAGACACGGGCCATGACTTACCTGCAAAGTAGAGCCCTGGAAATGTTTTCTCTATTTTATCAATGGCATCCAAAACTAGGTTATAGTCAAGACTGTATAGAGGAAAAGCCTCACTCCAATAAGCATGTCTGCAACGCACATGAAATTGCCATTTGAATAAGCTAAAATAAATTCATTAGCAAAATCAAACTATAACTTGATGAAGTTACATTATACTAAAGCTACATTAATTTCTCTAAAAATGAAAATGACAGTTGGAAATCAGTGGAATGCTATACATAAAATTCACGCATTAAGCCATTATATTTACTTCACTGTTAGTGGATGTTTCTCTATGCCTAAAAGTTTGTTCAGATCATTCAGTGCGACTTCCTGCAACTCTTTCCTGCAAAAGTACGCAGATTGAGAAAACATTCAAATTTAATGTTATCAAGGCAACTAATCTACAAAATAATAAGAGGCATAAATTAACTTTCAACATTGTCTCACAAGGACATTACTTACGATGAACTCTTCGCTAAATTCTTGTTCCGACTTCCTCCAATTAATGTTGTAAATAAATATTGATCAGATGGTGCTCTATCTGGAAACATGCTAGAAGAAAATATTGTACCTGCTCAAGAGCCATTGAAATAATGTAGTACATAGTTCTTGTCAAGAAAATTAACTCATTGAAGCATTGTATAACTTTGCAAAGGCTGATGCTCAGTTTTTCAACCACAGCCTTGTTAAAAGAAAATGTATGTATGGTTCAAGTAAGCATCAAATGCACTGTCTATCTTGGTCTTAGGGCTGAGAAGGTAGTGACTTGCCTAGTGTCTGGAAACCATTTCTCTCTTCTTTTGATGGAACAAGGATGCCAAAGCCTTCTAATGGTCGCTTGACATCTTGTTTCTTAAATGTTGTAATTATAACTGACATTGGAAGATATGTCACCTAGATATTGTACAATTCAATCAGACATGATACAAATCTAGAAAAGTCTTATGAAACAACAGATTATGAACTCAACTTAATGAAAGATAAACAAGCCATGATAGAAAATGTGCATATATTCAGTTATTTAAAAACTTATTGTATCCAATAACTTTTTTTTTAAGAAACAGTCAAAACAGTTAGCAAGTACGTAGAAAAGCAGCAGGAAAATTACTTCAATGGAAATTCATTCAAACTTCTCTTTCAGTCAAATGTCGTCGGTAGAAATTGTGTATCAGCCGACGGGTCCCTTCGGAAAGGTTCTTGTTATGTAGCCGACAGGTCCCTTCGGAAAGATTTTTGTTATGTAACGACATGTTGTATGTGGCCGACGAACTCCTTCGGGAAAGTTCTTCGGAAAGTATTTATAACCCCTTCGGAAAGCATTGTAATCATGAGATCTTATCATTCAAGCATAATGTAATGTTTTGGCATATGTGAATAATAATAAGAAGAGTTCTGCTGTTCGTGTTTGTGTTCATTATCTGTGTGCAATTCTTAATTAATCTATGCGGTAAACATTTGGCGCCGTTGCTGGGGAACGAACCCGGGTCACCCGCGTGACAAGCGGGAATACTCACCACTATACTATACAAAAGATTTTCATCATTTCAAGTGTACGGATCCCTTGTGAAGAGCAGTGTACGGATTTCACTGTACGGATTATTGAATGCAAGGTACGAATTTTTATGGAAGCAGTATATGTTCTCTTCTGTAGTACGGAATTCTGGAGCCAGGTAATTGTACGGATTCCATCCATATCAGTGGGATTATGAGATCACAGGTTCTGAAGGGTAAAGTACGGAATTCAGCAGTAAGCAAGGCAGTTTTTGCAGTATATCAGTTCTAGTCGGATTCAGCATACTATGGTCCCTGTACAGCTGATCAGTGAAAGGCATTGAAAATACCACCATACGGATTTAGGGAGGGGAACTGTTGTACGGATTTGTGGTCTTCGGGTGGTACAACTTTGTTACTTGATTTTCCTTCTAACTTTTTCAAAGTACCGATTTTCATTCCAAAGGTTGCAATTCACCATACATGTTTGAAAGAATTCTTCACTGTACGGATTTGGAAGACCGTTAGGAAAAGACAAAGATATAATTGAAAAATGGAGTTTGCAAGCAGACGTATGTGGAAAAAACAACTATCACACTCTGGAGTTGTAAAGGGCAGGAGCATGGCAGGTGCAGGTAACCAGAATGAAGTCACAGCACAGACTATACAATTTGAAGGGTTGAATGGAACGGATTGCCGGAAATGGTGGCAAGAAACCCCTGATGATCATCCAATCAAAGCAAGCATCAAAAGGGCATAGGTTGAATGGGCCATTCAGATGCCTGTTTTTTGCATTCGAGATTATGAAGGATATCTACGTACCATGATTGAGACATATGGCAGAGCTTCTCGGAGGAGCACATTTCAGTATCTGGGCAGGAACTTGGTGGTATCATTCAAGGCAGCCGATTTTACACGTGTTTTTGGCATTCCAGGGCAGCAGGGCAAAAAGGTTCAGCCAAAGAAAATTCCAAAGGATGGAAAGCTATTTTTAATCAGATTAGTATGTGGAGATTTGACTGAAATAGAGCAGGCGGCATTAGCTGAGACATCGAAGGGAAGGGGTTTAAAGAAAACCGACATTCAGGAGGGGCCATGGCGATGTCTGATGGACTTGGTCAAGAGCAGGCTCACGGGATCCTCTAGGGCATCTGATATCTCATTTCCGCAGGTGTCCATGATGAACGGAATAATGACTGGGAAAGTGTACGATTGGGCGTCTGTGCTGGCTGAACGGATGCATGAGTTTATGACTCTCCAGCATAAGACCTTCTATATGCCCCATTATGTGATTGGTCTCTTCCTTGATGCAGTAGCACGGATGATTCCAACGGATGAGTTAGAGGCAAAGCCTGGACCACTGGCTCTGGGAGAAGCTCCTATTATGCGATGGAAGCACCTGGACACAACCACCGGGCAGAAGGGTTCAGCAGGCCAAAGGAGGCCCCGGATGGACATGGCAGGTGATACTAACAGCGGCCGACAGGAGACATCTTCTGAGCAGGACAGTGTGGAGGAAGAAGGGGAAGGCGAGGATGATGAGGAGGTTCAGATTGTCACGGCTACCCCCTTGCTATTTCCGCATGCTACAGTTCCTGTGACTTCCGAGTTGGTGCCAAGAGGTCTACACATGGCTCACATTCCTGGGTTTGGACAGACTTGGCGACCGACATTGATGACTGGAGGATCCCACTCGGTAGTCACACTAGCCGCATCGTGGCAACACGGGGTACAACCTTCTCCTGTCCGGCTGGGAGTTGAATTTGAGCTGGGCTTTGCCCACCTGACAGCACCTGTCACCCGAGAGACTTCTTCAGCCCCTGTTGAAGCACTTCCGGTAGCAGCACCCGTGGCGCCTGCCATAAGTCAACCGGCAGCAGTTGTTACCGTAGCACAGTCAACAGAAGTTCAGGAACTTCCAATAGAGAATGTACCCGACGAAATAATGCAGGGGTGTATGGACCCAGTGCAGTCCGAACAACCAGAGGTCATGGATAGAGCTAGTGTTTTTCTGAGGCAACAGTTCCGACTCGTTCCTGACAGGTGTGGCCCGTCCATTCAGTCTCCCACCTATTCTGGAGTAGCACTTGTACCAAAGCCTCAGTCTCAGGAGGAGGGAATGCCACATGCCGTGATTGTGATGACAGCAGAGGAGGCGGCTCCGGATGTGGGCATGGCTCTCGTTGATGAGGAGGAGAATAGTGATGCGGAATGGTCATTGGAGGACTTTGCCAAGGAGGATTACGGGTCGGATGAAGACAGGTGCAGGGACTACCTTAGGACTATGAAGTCTGCTTTGAAGAAGGGGCATGATGTGGCGATTCAGGCTCACTCAGCGAAGGGAGTGGCATTTGATCCGGGCGTATATTCGTGGGATTTGTCCTAAGTGATTTTAGACTTGTTTTGTGGATAGAGGTTGGCCGGCAGTTGAAACACCAGAGATGTTGGTGAATTGGGCCACAGAGCCCGAGTGATACTCCGATGATGAAGCTGGCACATGAGATCGTGGGATTGTACAAAGAGGTTTACTATGCTCGGCAGCGCGCGGAGGCGGATAGGGCAGCAGACAGTGTTGCAGCTCAGAGATCTCTAGTAGGTGAGAAAGAGGCAAGAGAAAAGTTAGCCGCTGACTTGGCCGACCAGCAGGCAGTAGAGCGGGCAACACTATTGAAGGATATGGCAGCAGTTGTACAGGAGAAGGACGTGGCTGTCCCGGACAAAGATGCAGCAGAGCATGACTTGCAGTTGGCCAGGAAACAGGCTATGGATGCTGTGCTTCTACTGAAGGAGGCCGTAGAGGTTAATTCACAGATTCAGACAGATCTGCGCATCCGGACTGACCAGGTGTATGAGTTACGTCGTCAGCAGCACTCTTCTGGGACACCTCCTTCTTCTCTCTAGTATTTCTTTTATTGTCTATGGGTTGTCTCCTAATTTTGCTAGTCGTCAGGAGACGACTTTTCTTTTTGGGGGGGATGATGTCGTTGGTAGAAATTGTGTATCAGCCGACGGGTCCCTTTGGAAAGGTTCTTGTTATGTAGCCGACAGGTCCCTTCGGAAAGATTTTTGTTATGTAGCGACAAGTTGTATGTGGCCGACGAACTCCTTCGGGAAAGTTCTTCGGAAAGTATTTATAACCCCTTCGGAAAGCATTGTAATCATGAGATCTTATCATTCAAGCATAATGTAATGTTCTGGCATATGTGAATAATAATAAGAAGAGTTTTGCTGTTCGTGTTCATGTTCATTATCTGTGCAATTCTTAATTAATCTATGCAGTAAACATCAAAAAATTGACAAAAGTCTGAAGTACAACTTGGAAATTATTTCATTGTTGAGTACAAATCACATTTCTGTTGCTAGCTAGTTACCGACAAATAATTATAGGTTTAGATCTTAATTTTCTTTTTGTAGGATTTGCATCAACTACAACTTTAGTTAAGAAACTGGCTTTTCTTAGCGATTCTTTTGGTAGAAAGTTGTGTTTTGGAAAGTACAAATTTTAGGGTAAGTGATGGCTGAAGAAAGTGTTGAATAGGCCAAATAACTGAGAGAGTGGGTGAAAAAGTTATTAAAATTTTATTGATTTGATAAATAGTTAAAGCATTAGAAAATTTATAACAAATATAAACATGAAACCCAAAGAGCAACACAATGAACATCAGATTTTATGTGGAAACCCAAATTAAGAAAAACCACAAAGAACCTAACTCTCATGAAATGAATACCGGTTGAGGTAATTTCTACAGAAGGCTCCTAGCCAGTTTGCTCACTATTGTTTGGCTCAATGTCAGTTGGGCTAACTACCCAAAAAAAGAAAGAAAGGCTAACTACCAATACAAATAGGCTCAATCCCAGGATAGATAGACTCACTACTAGAATATATAAAATGCGAATTGAATCCACCACTAAAGTCACTGTCACCTGTTGTCAATGGGCCTCCCTCCCTCACGGGATTCATGACATGGCTTAACTGCCTACAGTGATTTTATACGAGGAATAATTAATTTAATTCCATAAAGTCAACTTACAACAAAAGAATATATTAAAAATGTTTTTATGTGGCTTGAGAGTGAAGTGTCACAAGGTTCGAACTTCATTGGAAAATATATAAAAGGCCAATAGATGAATCAAACCTGATGCAGGAGCATTCAGAGGTATAAGGGCAATCCTGTGTCACCCAAAAAAAATATACTTAGACTTAGTTTCTGTTTCATGTGTTTTCATTTTTGGATACCCATTTGGGTCAAATAAAGGTTCCAACTCTCACTGTTCCACTATCAGTGTTTGTGTAAATCTCGAAAAAATAGGAGTATGTAATTGAGCCATCATTTTGGTGAACTAGGAGGTGTAAATTGGCTAGATGAATGTAATTGTAATTTAGAGCATTCCAAAAAAAGAATCAGGTCAAGAGGCCCCACGGTTCGAAAGTTATTGCAGTTTTTCGGGTTTTGGAGACCTCCTAAGAATGCTTCAAAGTCAGGTTAGGGGCATTAAATGACCTCAAAAAGGGCCGAAAAATGGGGGACGAGCGAAGCTGGTCCATAGGGCTATAGAGTGCTTCGAAAGCTTTCCGGAAATGTAAACGGTTCGTCAATCAGAGCTACGGTTCAAAAGTTATGCTTCTCGGAAGTTCAGTTACCGTTTCTGGATTCTTCTAGATTTGCGCCGACTTCTAACGCAGCTTCTGGAGCCTTCTATTTGGTCGGTGGATGCCTACTAGCACTTTCTAGAATGTATTCCTAGTCCTTAACCCTCCAGGGTCTATTTAAGGAGATTCCTGGCATTGTAAAAGGCAGTTCGGAGTGGAGTTTGAGAGGAGGTACTGAAAGGAGAAATTATCTCCACATTTATGCTATTGTAAGCCCTTAGGGCATGTTTTGAAGTTTATTTTCTCTGTACTGAATGTACTAGCTTATTTTTCAGTTAATACAATTTCCCTTTTCTGTTGTGTCCATTCTGTTCTT
The DNA here is from genome assembly GCA_028749045.1 of Cupressus sempervirens. Classification (NCBI taxonomy): domain Eukaryota; kingdom Viridiplantae; phylum Streptophyta; class Pinopsida; order Cupressales; family Cupressaceae; genus Cupressus; species Cupressus sempervirens. The sequence goes on along the minus strand of CM053786.1, from coordinate 840,311,314 downwards.
GGGTTGTGTCCCCATCAAAACCTCTTATGCTTGGATGAATTTGACTTTCTTTGTGGTGAATATTGGGGTTTAGAGCTTGAGTTGCAGATTTTAGCTATTATCCTCATTGGAGAATTTAAACTCTATAATAGTTTGTAATTTTGAGGTTGTGAAAGACCAACTGAATTATTGCTAAGTTTGTGGGCTTCATCCAGGAGTCCAAGTTGCGCTAACAGGTGGAAAATCTCATCTAGGGTTTGAAAGATTGGACAGTATATCTACAATAGACCTAGAGATTCATATTGGCTGCCATTATACATCAGGAAATTAAGCATGTAATTGGCAGATTATATACAGCTACAACAGGGACGTGTTGATCGGAAGATTATATACATTGTAGAATGGAGACCATCATTTACAGCAGGCATTCACATACCAGGTTCTCTAATTTTGCTGTCATAAGTTCTGGGAATTACATGTTATATTTTGTAACTATTTAGCATGAGAATTTTCAATAACATACTTCATTATGTTGCTGTCATATAATTTCTAGCTTGCTTGCTGAGTGTTTGTTAAAATGCCAATGGTGATATAGATGAATATTCATCATCAATTTATTAAAATTTCCGAGGAGTTTGAATGTCATGAGTTGTTGCTCGCGCATTTAGTTTGCATGTCAACTATTTGAAATAATGTGCAACTGTTCTCGGTGCATATTTAGATGGTGTTGGTCATATATATGCATTCAAAAGACAAAAATAATTGCATTTGCATTATGGTTCTTTGCCTAGACATCTTAGTAACCATTTGAAAGCATTTAAATCACAATTGACTCCATTTCAAGCAATCATTATCAAACTGACATATTGAAACAGCAAATAAAGAAGTTGTATGCGAAGTTTTTGACGATATTCTTTGAGACTCTAATTAACATTTTGAGGTCAGAATTGGCAAGAGATATTACAATCTTCTTGGATGCTCTCTTTAGTACATATGCGTGTTAACAAAGATTGACATGACCTAAATATAGAATATCAAAGATAGTAGATACTCACATTTGGAAGAAAATCAAGGGGAAAAGGTTTCCCATTCTGGCTTATCTTCATATCTCGAAATTTGCAGAATGGTGCCTGAAAACAGGTAAATTATCAGCCATATTATAACCATAGAAATAGTGCAATTTCCACATCCCATGAGAAATAATTTGGATAAATTTTTAAAGAAAGCTAAGAACTTCTCTTCTAATTCATCTCTCCTTCCTTCTATCTGTATCATCTCAAAAGATTTAATCCTACATGTGTTTCCAGATTTTATAATTATTTCTTCCTGAACATTTCTCTTACATACCCCCATTTAATTCTTACCTTAAAGACTTACAAAACTCTTGCATACATCTCTTTTAAGTAAAGGTTGTCTCAAGAAATAATCATTTTGAGAAAAGGAAAAAATCTCTTTTGTTTCATTCTCTTTTATTTCCATATAGAGAGACATTCTGTGTAATAATAAAAAATTATCTCCCAAATAACTCTTTCAAGTTTAAGTAGGAAAATTATTCATTTCACAGTAAAGGAAATGAGATTATTGAATAAAATTACAAAGAGTATAGATTATTGATTTCTGTCCAGGTGAACGCTATTAATTTGGTACAATTGGCATAATGGGGTTGATCTTTAAAATGTTTTCCAGTTTCCCAATAGGGAATGTGGTTTGCAGAAAAATAAAAAAATAAGCCCATAAAATTTTCCCTTTTTTTCACATTGCGAAAATGAAATATATGTAAAACCCACAAAAAAGGAATTTGGTCATACTAGAGTTCTACTCAATAAAATCTAACACTTTCCGGGTTGTAAATAAATGCTTGGCACATTGAAGAGTCGATCACATTAAAATAAGGGTAGTTATTGCATCATGAGTAACTATTGCATCGTGGTTAACACATTAAGGAAGAGTGATTTGAGCAACTCACAGTCATTATCACTGCATCAAAGAATTCTTCCTGTACTGGCTCCTTATAACCAGTCCTTGCATAATTAATTGACCAAGTGCTATGAGATGGATTTCCACGTAGATCACATGACAGTGATAGTACTGAAGACTGCAGCTTTAGGGATTCCTCTTCTAGTTTTTTGGATAATGCATTGGTTAATGTCTGGAAAGACAAAGGCATTTGCAAAGCATTAGGCTAGAAAAAAAGTGACACAACAGTCAACTTCAAATGCAATTTTTTATACAATATGATTTGATATGATTCCGTTGTTTCTGTAAGAAACTTTTCTTTTGAAGATTGAAGATTGTTATTAAATGACAAATACAAATTAGACTATTGGTATGGAACATGCTATACCATTATTCACATTTCATTTTCTTCTCCTGAAAACAGACTTCAAAGATACATTTATTTGCCTCTGGCTTTTGGCACAGGCACATTCAATGATAACTCTAGAAGAGTTCCATTCTTTGAACATTGAACTGATCTCTGAATGAGTGTTAGTGGATCAGAGTACAGACAAATAGATACATGAATGGAGGTATATATTGTAGTATTAGTCAATGTACTCATTGAAGATATTTAGAGTTAACAATATAAAAACTTATATAGTTTCATGAATCTCCAAGTAAAATTCTGTCTATTAAAAAATCAGGAAATAATTATTATGTTCAACTGGGATCATTTGCATAGATCAATTGAGTTTTGATGTTTTGTGTCTCTCTCTAATGGATCTATCATCACAGAAAGGGTTAAAGCAAGCTGTGCTTGAGAATAGAAAGTAGTGCTATGAAACAGATAGGTAAGAGATCAACTGCTCAATTATATTGGTGAGAAATTCCAAGCTAAAATAATAAGAGGCAATGAAAACCTGATTGATCTAAAATATAAAATTCTTTGAGAACCAATATTATTTTATTTTATTTTAGAATTTACTAACCCATTTCCCAAAGTAAAGGGGGTTTAGTGAGAGAAACTTGGTACCTGCCTAATTAATACCACCCAATAAAGAAGCTCTATGAGAGCAATGGTCATAGTACTGATAGTATTGATTGTCAAGTCCGAGAATAATTCTAAGAAACAGAAAAATAAACACATTAAGAAACAGAACAATTAGCAATCATTAGACAAGTTTTAGTTGCATTATGAGAGGAATATATAGTGATGTCCACCTGCCAAGACTTTTTAGACGTGTTTGTCGGCATAAATTACCTATTATTCACAAATTTATAGGACAGGGATTCACAGGGACAAGGGGATGCATTTCGGAGACAGGATTTTTCAGGTCATTTTTGGGGATGGAAGGAGAGAGCAAAGGGGATGGATACATACATGCATCCAGATATAGGGATATTTCAAATACGATATGATAACATTGATAATGAATTCATCATATTGACATATACATCATAGATTTGTAAAAAATTCATATAATTAATTTTTGCATCTGCAATTGCAACCTCCGTGCCAAAATTTTGGTAGGCCTCACTGCACTTAGCAGTCATTCTAAATATAATTGAAATTTCAACTTGGTTAACCTCTAAAGTTGGCAAAGTTCTAAACTGTTTGGCAACAACCAAATTTGGCGAGATATCCAAATCTAATGATTACATTGCTGATATCAGCTGGTAATTTTCAAAATTTGGACCTTTATACATTGGAGTTTTGTCTTCACATACACTGGCATTTCTCAGCCATTTTTCCTCTTAAGTTGTTCTAACATTTCATGCTCTTTGTAGTGAAATGATTTGTTTTTGCTCAGGTGATCCCATTTTTGCAGAAAATTAGTTTTCTCATCAGATCTGACAAGTAGTCAATTTTTTAAACCTTCATATAGCTAGAACTTTCCCATATGGTCTTGGAATCTTTATTTGAAAGTGGATTTTTTTCAAGCACTACATATTGGTGTGTGTTAGGGGTTATCATTCTAAGATTATATTGCATTTTCAGCATTTGAGGCTACCTTGGACAGTATAAAACCTTAGAAAGTAACTCCACATTGTAAAAGGACTATAAAGTGCCTCATCATATTAAGTTAGGGGATTCTTTACTGAGTAAAAAAGGTGTACTACAATCTATAGTCGATGAAACAGTTCCTCCACTAGCACCTTACGATTACTTGGAGTGAAAAAATGACATCGAACCTAACATAAGAAAGTTAAAATTGTATAGAATAAATTAGAAAAATGTTTATTGTTAAGGAGTCCATGGGTAATTAACAAAAGCTTGAATGGATTGTGTGACAACCCAAATTTTGCTCAATTTTAAAAAATATCATTATAGTTGTTGAAGTTATAAATGAAATTGAGAGTTGGATGGTTAATTGTCATGTTCTAGAGCAATTGAAATAATGGTCTTCATTGTGATGTTATATGAATGGCAAGTGGCTAGCTAGTATGATATTTGATTTTAAATTAAAAAGTTTGAAAATATGTTATTACCTTGATAAATTCTTTATCGGCTACCTTGTTGAAGTTCTTGAGCGTAACTTATTTTGATACCACCTTTTCTTCTTGCTCACAACCAACCATACATTTTGCAAGAAACAAGTTTATTATATGCAATGGAAGGATACCAAGAAGACTCTTCTTTATCAGCAAATTCCTTGTCTTATGTTTGGCTTATTCCATCTGCATTCTACTTTCCACAACAGTCTTGAGCACCACACTGTGATGTCCCCATACTAGTATATAATTTAAATAATAAATAAATATTTTATATAAAGTAATATTAATAATGATATTAAAATAATGATATTTTTATGAAGTAATATTACATTCTAATTATATAATAATATCATATCGTGTTATAATAATTATAATCATAGCAACGTACTAATAAAGTATTATAATCTAATAATATAGTTGATATATTATTAAATTAATAAATATTATAATATAAATATTTTGTAATATTATTATAAATAAATAATTTATATTTTTGTGATATTAATATAAATAAATAATTATATTATTATAATATAATTTTGAAAAGTCGCAACTCTTCAAATTAAAAAATATATATATATATTGAATGAAGGTTTTAGGAAAAAGATCATCAGAGAAAATATGGCAAAAATGATACAAATTAAAGAAAAAGTCGCACATAAACGAAAGACCCCCAAAATGGGTTCATTACAAATGGTATTAGAGCCAACCTTCTTGCCAACTTGTGAGGTTTATCAGCGAGAATTCAATGCATCGGTGTTTTTCATGGATTATAGAATTCGAAACAGGCCGCATGAGGATATGTGAAAGAAAAAATCGTCAAAACCAAAAAGTAAAGGAGATTCATATAAGGGAACTAGATATTATAGTGAAAGTTTTAGTCGGTTTTGTGACCAGAAAATGAGCTTGATTGTTTCCATGTTGAACTGGACAAAAGCTTCGCCAGAGCCACTGCTATAGGCATTTTTCATTGTAGCCAAATGCGTATGGCTTGTTCATTGCTAGCATTTTCTTTTAATCTATCCTTAACAATATTTAGGGTTGACAAGGCTCCCTATGTTATAATAAATAAATAAATAATAGGTTGAGTTTGATGAGATGAGAAATTTGTCTGCTCAAAAACTGTCCAAGCATCTTATGCTTGTTAAGAAGGAAAGCCACATATATGGGTTTTGAAAGGAAGGAAAAATGCAAAGAAAATAAATGATTATTTCTTCATTCTGTAGCAAATTAAGACATGGAACTTTTAATCAATATAATATGTACATGAATATATTTTCAATCAAAGGTAGGGGGTACCTTATGAACCCAGAATAACAAGACATGATAGTAGCAGATGAAAGTTCTAATCAGAGAATACAAAGAGGCTTGAGATATTAAACACCAATGTAGCTGCCCAAGGAACAACGATAACAAGGGGCAATAACAAAACAAATATATTGGGGATGAATCAATGGTAAGAAGAAATTTCGTTTCACCTGGATAAGAGAAAATGCTTCTTTTTTTGGAGCACTTGGCATGAGGATTCTGTATCGAGCTGCACAAGACTCTCGGCTTAAAATGAAGAAAATCAGTGTGGCCCAGCCAAAAGTGGTGTGAAACACATTGTTATAAAAGAGGATTTCTTTTTATTTGTGGCATTTTTCAGAATATCTAGCTGCAGGACGGGCAGCTTCAAATGTTAATATCCTAGACGTCATCATTCTGCATATTAATTATTTGGTATGCGTAAATGTTAAGATTTGAGAATGTTGCTATAGAAAGATTAAGAGAGGCACAATTTGGAAGCTAAAATAAGATATACAAACTATGTCACTCAAAATGCATAAATATTATTGTTCCTACACATCATCTGATCATTTGTGAGTTTTGTGGGAGAGACGGGGATAAAAAGAAACAAATGATGACATAAATGGCGGCACCTACATGGATACTCATGGCAGTATATAGTATATACATCATTGCGATTGGTAAGATTAGACGCTTTCCTATGAAGACTATATTGATGCAGGTATACAGAGATATAATCTCACTCGAGGTAACTTGGATTGTAATTATAATTATATATGTTTATGTTATATTGATTGGAACAATTAAGGGATTTCTAAATATTACCATAAATAATTATTCCTAATGCATTCTTATAATTGAATTATTATTAGGAATACAATATTATAAGAATGAGGCTTGATCCTCTCATTATTATATAGTTATTAAATGAGAATTAGATAAATATTGAATTAAGGGATACATATATATATATATAAAGATACATTCATAAGGATCATGATGACATTAGGAACATATTCCAAATATAGTACATAAGGGTCTATTTCTCATCCACATTATGATATCTTAAGGTAGGGAGTTTGTGAAGGGAGAGGTGGAGTAATTTCGGGTACATGACGGATATCCTCCAGGGAACCGCTTGTAGTCTATTTCATGTGCCCTTTGGCACTGTAAGTCTTCTATCTTATGATGATTGTAATAGGGAGAGAGAGATTCATGTACCCTAAATGAAGAAATCTTCCAAATGATTATGTTCATTAGATTAACACTCATCTTCTCATCCACATTAAGATATCGTGAGATAGGGAGTTTGTGAAGGAAGAGGCAGAGTAATTTCGGGCACATGACGGATATCCTCTAGAGAACCGCTTGTAGTCTATTTCACGTGCCCTTTGGCACTGTAAGTCTTCCATCTTATGATGATCGTAATAAGGAGAGAGAAAGATTCCTTCCAAGTGATTATGTAAATGAGAAAAGGGATCATCACAAGACTCATCTTTCTTTGGGCTATTATATGCTAATAAATATTTGTGTTTACAGAATCTATGATCAAAAGGCGTATTGGGGAAGTATATTTTATAAATCATTCCTTTTACTCTACTTCATTGTGAAAATTAAATTATAGAGAATCAACAAAGAATGTATGATATGTCTGCATCGTGTATGCTTTGTGCCTTCATGCATCAGCTGTCTTCATCGTGTATGCTTTGTGTTTTTATGCATTCATGTGTCTACTTCGTGCTTGCTTCGTGTATTTATGCATCAATATTTATATTCAATATATGCTTATATTTTTTTACATTGTAAGGATATTAACATTACATGTAGATAGTCTTATAAGTTATCTTTGCTTGAGAACAAGCAAATTCGAGAGGGGAGGACTGTGATGTCCCTATACTAGTATATAATTTAAATAATAAATAAATATTTTATATAAAGTAATATTAATAATGATATTAAAATAATGATACTTTTATAAAGTAATATTACATTCTAATTATATAATAATATCATATAGTGTTATAATAATAATAATCATACCAACGTACTAATAAAGTATTATAATCTAATAATATAGTTGATATATTATTAAATTAATATATATTATAATATAAATATTAAAATTAATGTAAATAAATAATTAAATAATTATATTATTATGATATAATTTTGAAAAGTCACAACTCTTCAAATTAAAAAAAATAAAAAAAATAAAAATATATATATATATTGAATGAAGGTTTCGGGAAAAAGATCGTTAGACAAAATATGGCAAAAATGATACAAATTAAAGAAAAAGTCACACATAAACGAAAGACCCCCAAAATGGGTTCATTACACACACTTCTCCATTGCACTTTTTATGCACCAGCTATCGCTGCTTTACAGTACGAGGTTAAAGATTGTTCTTCATAACTAGCTGTCAATACAATTATACAAAGCTGCGAATCTTATTTGAAGGTTGCATATTAGATGCTTCATCCTCAATGATTGTTGGGAGTCTATCATTATTTGATTGTCCTAACCCTACTAAGGAGCTGTAACAGGTGGTTCAGCTCTCGAGTAACATAAGGAAGGAGATAATACTTTCACTAGGTCGTAGATTCTTCCACATTGCTAATTTTCAATTTTTATACGATAAGGCTCTAAAACCCTGGATGGAGGTTGATGAAATTCTTTTGATAATATAGTTAGAGGCTGACCCAATTGAACTGCCATTTCCTCATAAATCTGACTAAGTAACATCATGCATAAGAAGTTTGAATTCTTTGCTACTTCTGTGAGAATGTATTTTTTTTTTTTCAGAACTTTATTTTTTTTAAATTGAAAGGGTTCTCTATCCATTATAGACTTATACAAGGGCACTTTTCAGTATGCCTTTGAGATAAGGAAAGGCACTGTTATAAAGTTGAGTAATTGTTATGAAAACTTTCAGAATTACTAACCTGCATCGGGCAGAGAGTTCAAACTGTGGTTAAACAAGATTGATTAATGTTATAAGAAACCACAATGGGATTAATTCAGGAAGACAATCAAGGTCGAGATGAAGAGTGTGGATTTATAACAAATGAATAGTGGGTTATACCTACAAGATAAGAGAAGGAAATCAAAAGAAAATAAATAATTAATAAACTTAAGAAAATAATCTTAACTAATTAGTTCATGGTGATCAAATGGTGTTAATCTTGTTGTCAAGTCAACGATGGGTGATCAGGCACATTGTGTCCATATAAATCCCTGTCCAGGATAGGTTTAGTCGTATGCTTGTTGCCGTGATCACTAGAAGTCAGGGTTGCTAGCAATTCGCAGATAGGTTGATGGAAGGTATCCATAGCCTAGCCAACATCCTAACACCAAGATCCTCAATGGTAGGATAGGGTGTCCAATGCCTATTCCTTGGTAGGGAGGACTTTTCTTAGTAGATATTGTGTGGGATACTAAGGGACCACAGTTGAGAGGTTAAGCCTTGGACAATGCTTCTCTCCACCAGATGCCAAGGCTTGTACAAATACATTCAATTTTGCATGCATTCCATCTTCCTATAATGAGTATTTGACCTTTTATACTTTCAGTATCAGCAATTAATTCAATTATTCCTTTTCCTTAAATAGTTACTTTAGTTATTTTCTTTTCCTTAAATATTTAATTGATGTTTTTTCCTTTTTACTTAAATAGAATTCAATTTCTTCCGTTATAGTAGTTAAACTCTTTCAATTGATTATGAAAAGTAATTGTTATAACTATATCTTTTTAGATGAATATGGAAACTAATGCAAATTGTTGTAATTTATCAATGTATTTAAAAGGTTAGGAAAATGGTATGTCACATATAGTATTAGAGCTCTTGGTTGAACACTAAACCTTGGGCTCGTCACTATCTTATCTAGAAAAAATGAAAAATAGGATGCACATGCGAATTACTCCTTGAAAGAAATTCCGCCATCCTATATTCTTCTTCTTGATCAAGAACGCATTGAACTATGATTGCTCCTATTGTTCTATACCCAAGGACAATGAAACTTTAGCCCATGCTTTGCTCTTGATCAAGGAGGAGCAAGTCAGAGGGACACCAACCAAGAATGCAATTATGAGGAACAAACTTATTAGGCATGGAATGCCAAATAGACAAATCCACTTATGATCTATCATAAACCTTGTAAAGGGAAGGATAACCCCAAGGAAGTAAACATACAGGGTACCCAGGGATAGGGTGTCCTTAAAAAGATTTATGTTAAGCCCTTTTTGTTATATCCTCAAAAGAGGAAAATTTTGTAAATAAGTATTGGTTGCAGCTGCAACAAGTAAAGATTTCTATACTTTTATGAGAATAAATGGCATTTTTGTATTTAATTCTTGAGCAATATTGTATCTTCTTTCTTCAAATGATAAACACATGAATGAAAACATAATATTAATTAAGGAACCAACTATATATTTCAGGAAACAAAACCTACACTGTGCCAAGAAACGCAAACACTGTAGAGAATAAGGTGTCCAATGGGGCCAACCATCAGAGTTCCATGGATTTGTTGATCCAAGTTTTGCGGGACAATGTAATGACCCTGCTCAAATCTGACCTTAAAATGCTGATTGAAGGCTCGAAGAATTTTGTCAAACACTTTGCATACAAGGGGTCATATGACTGATATAACTTTTCAGTTTGCTAAAATGACTCTTTTCTTCAATTTGCATCAATAAGAATGCTTGCAAGAAGACTCCACATTGTCTAAACAATGACCTAACATGAATGTGCAACTAATTTTGGCAATATTCAATACATATATATGATCTAAGCATGAGAAATGAACACCTACAGCCAACTGACATTTTTACAAACAGTTGGTATGCAAACTAACTAACTGATAATAAATGATATTGAATTGCTCAAAACCATACGCCATTCATATATCAACAATTTGAAAAAATACCATACATATTTCAGCCAATAATATGATCATCAAACCCTAGGTTGGCAATATAGATAGTCTAAAAATTACAATACTCTTTCACTTGCAAAATCCTAGCCTTCCTTTGATACCAATAATGCCAAATGGCAAACAAAGACAAGTACAATGTAAAATAGTAAAGCGCTGAAGCTATATTTTGTACTTAGTTGAAAACATACATTTCTCAGAAAATATGCCATATGCCAAATGCCAAATGAGAAGTGAAGAACCTGATTGTAGATGGCTGTAATAATTTTTACCAATGCTGAAGATGACAATACCCAAGCCAAAGTCACTCCAAATCTGAAAATGTACTTCCTTTCAAATTTTCGAAAATGTCTACGAGTTTTGAAAATTCCTTAAAAATAAATCATGGCATTTTGGAACTCCAAAATGCACCTATCTTTATCTACTCGATGATAGAAATCCGATGCAAAAATACCCAGAATGATATGCTGAATAATGAGGATTCAGGAAGATATGAACAAAAATGTGGTTCCAAAGCCCTATCCTGAAATTCTGAAAATTGGATCAGATTTGTAGCAAAAACGAACTAGCAGCTATAAATCTTCCCTCCACCACAATTAAGCCTTCTAAAGATGTCCTGCAATCAATCCATGACTGAAAATGAAAAGTCCTCAGAAAATTCCCTCCTATAATTTTGGGTCTGCTAAAAGAAGCCTCCTAAAATTTCGGATCTGCTAAAAATGGCTTCTTATAATTTCGGACCTGTTAAAAATGGCTTTCTATAATTTCAGATCTGCTAAAAATGCTTCTTGAAATGTTGAAAATGGCCTTAGGCCCAATGATGCCCTAGTTGAAGTGACTGTAGTATCACCTCCAAATGTGCAACCCTTTAAAAGATATTTCACCTCCTCAGCTATGCAAAATCCTTAGGAGACTCCATTCCCAAAGACTTGAAACCACTTGGCTCCATAATAGACTATGTGACTGAATCACAATCTGATGTCAAGAGAGAAAATACAAACTGGATGATCAAATGCAAGACCAATAGAGTCTATTTATTCACTTTTTAGTAGCTTCCTCTAGAAGTCACTTAAACATTCTAGAAGCATCCAAATATTCTTTTGAAATAAAGTGCATTTTTATAAAATATTACTTTATAATAAAAAGTACATCTCAACATCAAATTATAAAACTGGGCCTGAATAAAGTAACTTTATAATAAATTTAGGCCCAAAATCACTAATCAACTGTAAGGACAAAATACTGTCAAATAGTCATTGGTCGACTCTCTCCACATCCCCACCAGTCTACGAGAGCCTGTGATAGGCTGATCTGGCATGCTAAACGATGTCAGCCAAAATGGGTACATAACAAACAAGGGAAAAAAAATGGAAAGCATGGAAAAAAGAATTAATGATATTGCAGCCCATCTTGGGCGAGGTCAAGGGGGAACCCACTCCTCACTCCCTCCAAGAATTGACCTAGAGTTAACTACTCACAGTGAACAAGAAAACCAACCCCCATTAACTCCATTTGAGATGCAAAAGAAAGAGGAAATAGTCAATGATCTGTCTACTAAAATCAAAAAGATTAAATCCCCGAGATTTTCAGAGTCTGAATCTGGTGAAGCTACAGAGGCTTGGTTAATAGAAATGGAACAATACTTTTAGATTAGAAGTGTCTCTGGAACCTCTAAAGTGGTTTGGGGAATTTATCACCTTTCAGGATAAGTAGCCACCTAGTGGGGAAACACCAAGATAGAACTAAACATTGAGACTACCGATATCACCTAGGACAGGTTTGTCTCTATCTTTAAAAATTGATGGCTATCCCAAAACTTTTATGATCAAAAGTTGCTAGACTTCCAGATCCTTAAACAATGAGATTTGACAATACACAGGTACTGAGAGAAGTTCACTCATCTATTAAAGTATGTCCCTCCATATCAACAAGATAGGAAACTAAAAGTTAGGAAATTCATCATGCGGTAAAGCAACAGGATTGGGGGAGCAATAGATGTTCTCGCCCCATGAACCATGGAGGAAGCTCTTGAAAGGACTATCCGATAACAACACAAGGTCAAAAGGGATGATTCCATCCAAAGAAAACAAAAGAAAAGCTAATTGGAGCACCATAGTTTTGACTCGGGGACACACAAAAAGAGTTTTAGAAACTTTAAACCCAACAAAATAGAATTCAAGGGGAATGATAGTAAAGAGTTTCAAGGTAATTCCAGCAGTGGAGGTGGCAACAAGGGAAACGAGAGGAAAGGACCACCTAAGGGTTGTTTCGCATGTGATGGAGACCACTACGTCAATCAGTGCCCCAATAAAGGCATCTCCAATCAGAAAAATGACCTCCTTTACCTCATCAATAGGTCGTCTTCCAGCAAAAGATACATGCAGCCTTGAAATATTTGTCAGGCAGAGCAACACTTGGGCCCTACAGAAACTGCGGGTAAGATTTATGAAAACCTCATCTCTACATTAGTTGATATTGGAGCCACACAAATGTTTTATCTCCCCAAAATTATTAATAGATTTTGCAAAAGAGTTGGATTTATGGCAAAACTTTAGATTGTTGAGCATGCAAACCAGTCAAAGGCTCAGGTAGATCAATGTTTGTTTGAGGATCAAGTAGACCAGTATGCTTAAGACAATGCAAGATGGGAAGCTTATGATCAAATCCTCTAGACATTTCCACACCTTTTTCGAAAAGCATGAACTATGGATTGAAATGAATAAATTATGATTCAAATTTGCAATGCAAAATGCTGACATATATATGTTTGTATTTGGAATATTCTTTAATATTTTGATTTGCGAGCTCATTGAGGATGATGAAAGACAAGGGGGAGGGCATGCTACATCCCAATGTTTTGCTAAATCTTAAAAAATATCATTATAGCGATTGAAGTTATAGATGAAATTGAGTTGGATGGTGAAATTGCATGGTTACCGGAGACTCGTCTCCCCCCCTAAAAGTCGTGTCTCAGAGACTGAGATGCTTGTCAGAGACTTTTTGCATCTTTGAAGACCTCAAAAAATGTTGAAGACTTCATGACGAAGTCTCCTGAAGTTTCCCAGTCTCCTAATCCAAAAAGTGAAGTCTCCCCGAAGTCTCCTGATAAAATATAAATGCAAAATATAATATCAAATAATTTTATGTATTTTAGCCCTCATTCTAATATTTTTAATGAAAAAATTAAAACCAATGAGATACAATATTGTGATTAGGTGAGTTTTGAAATATTTGACTCTATATTAATGTGACATTACTTTTATTATTTACTTTAGTCTTTTAGTTTTACAGTGTTACTATTTTCAAATTTTGTATTTAGCATTAGACTCTTTAAACTATTAAAAAATAATTGCTGTCTTCAAGTACCTCCGTCTCCTATTTTTGAAAAATTGTCAGACCGGTACCAATACCAGTACCAGAGACCTCCAAGTCTCCCTGTCTCCTGGTAACCTCGTTAAATTGTTATTCATTTTGATTTCATGTGAAAAAGAAGTGATTAATTGTTCATTATGGTTCTTAGAAAATTGAAACGTCGGTTAATCATTATGTCCTTGAGGAATTTAAATAAAGGTTCTCATTATGATGTTATAGGAACATCAAGTGGCTAGCTAGTATGAATATTTGATTTTAAATTAAACAATTTAGCAATATGTTATTACCTTGATAAATCATTTTTGTAGGAACATGACGAGAGGGGGGGGAGAGCATTGCCAAAAAAGGAAAAGGCATGAGGGCATCAACTACAATTGAGTTATCAGGTATGAGTTCTAAGCCACCTTGGTCAAGGAAGCTAGACTAGGCAAGCAAGGTCATATCAAGTGATCACTATGAACAAATGGTCAACACACTTAATAAAATAATGAAATAATCAAACTAGAAAAATTATTATCTTTATGTTTGTAGATGATCTCAGAGCTTCCTGTCATGGCAAGGCATGTTTTAATATAATCATACCATGCTACCTACACATGACTGTACATGTACATATATGTACACAGACGTATATATTCCATATGATTTATAGGAACGTGTATGTTTTATACAAAATGCGCATATACTTGAAATATTACGTATGCATAAATATACATGTACTTACATATGCAAGTATGGGTAAGTGCAATGGTACCCCTATATTAAAACATTAAATGAATATGTCAATGTTTTAAATTTTTAATTCCAACCTTTGCCAAAATTAATTATATTTGTGTCATTGGCCCATTACATTTTCAGTGGCCTATTTTACTATAGAGCCATTACTTTATCGGCTACCTTGTTGAGGTTCATGGATGTAGCTTATTTTGATGCCACCTTTGCTTCTTGCTTATAACCAAGCATGCATTTTACAAGAGACAAGCTCATTATATGTGATGGATGGATAAAAAGTAGACTTAGTAACCTATATCTTATCCTATATGTTATCTTGCTTATTGGCTTCCATTGCTTATCCCATACGCTGTCTCGCTTAGCGACTTCTAATGGTTATCTTCTATGCTATCTTGCTTGTTGGCTTCCACTACTTATCTTATATGCTATCTCACTAATTGCCTTTAACTGCTTGTCCTACATGCTATCTCCTTTCTTTGTTTTCTTGGCTTGTCCAAAACTTGCTTCATATGGCTATTTTACCTTTTTCCTAGCTTGGGAATTCTTGAGGAGGCAGTCCTTGATGATCGCTTTCAATCGCTTCATACTCTTTTCCTATCCTTCCTTGTCCATCTTATCTACCAGCTTTCTACTACATCATTCCCTATACCTTACTTGACACTTAAACAAAATGATGTGATCCTGCTTATGAGCTAGGTTAAACTACTAAGTGGTGAAAACCTAGAATTATTCACTACTTGAGACCCTTGATCTTATGTCTATCTCGATCCCGCTTTGCGGTCATACACCATTCATGTCATATTGTTTTTGCCTTGCCTAGCTTGGAACTAATTCTCGTCTAGGTCTAGGGGACATGAACTATCTAGCTCATCAAGGTCTCCTTGTTGTATTGGTGTATCTTTGGCAGCTCACTCAACAGTGTTTTTCAACACTCCCATTGACATCGAGTGTATTTGAAAACTTATCAAATACTTTAGTGACAATTTAGGATGTTGCAATACTTCTCACTAGCAGACTTGAGTCCTAAAGAGTTAGTCATGTGATTTTCCATATGCACACTTAAACACTAAAAATTGGTTGAGACTTGTTGGCTTTATTTTTCTTTGTGTTGTCTATGATAATTTCTTTGTTGAGTGTTCCCTCCCTAATAGTCTCTTGAGGATGTCATGGACTAGAGCACTGGGGGCATGCGGCATGTTTTCTTTTACTTTCTGCCTATGGGTATACCTTGTCGATCTTAAGTGTCTTGAGCATCTTGCTTGTTCCACTTGACACTTAGGATATTCAATGTATCATCATTTTTTTTTTGCAAGTGCGTTCTTATGGCCATCTCGACATTTCATGTCTTGATGCGAGCATAGTCTTGCTACATCTAAACTTAGGGAATCTAATTGCACTAGCCATCTTGTCCTATATGTCTTTGATGCATAGATTGGATTCCCAAATTTCAATCCAATATAGATCATATTCATATCCTCATTGTTTGTGCTAGTGATGATTGTATGATCTTTCGATGTCTCTAATAAGGCTCAATGATAAAAACTAGGACCCATCTATATAACCCTTGCAATTGCACCTTTTGCATACTAGCTTGTATTTGAGGGTTGATTATAGCTTAGTTTTGTGTTTGGATGTTGAAAGAGTCTTCTTTATCTTTCATGGAAGTGTCAGCTAACTTTATTCATCTTCTCTTATTTCTCCTTGATGATAACTTGTCATCTCTTTTTGGCTTTCACTTGCCTCTTTGCTAATCTGTCACCACAAGGGGCTAATCTTATGATCACATTTATCTACCCTTTTGAGCCCCTTATACAACCTTTTGATATCATTTTGACCTAATTATTGAACTCCTTGGATTTGCGCAATAAATAAACCTCTAGCTAATCTATGTTTAAAAGGGAGAGTTCTCACCTCATTCTCATATCTCATGCTTTTGTACTAACATTATGTTGCATGATTTTTAGATACTCTTTGGAGCTTTGAAGAGCTTCTAACATCATTACATCCATACTTGCATATCATAGTAGCATTATGGAATACTTGCATTAGCTTAGTTCCTTTTATACTTTAGAGTAGCTTATCTAGCTTAAATAGGAGGATTTTTAATACTCTCACATTTGTTAATTTAGCTTGTATTTGATATGCATTTAGCTTGGTTTGCATTTTCATTGCATCGCATGTTGGTTCTTGGACACTAGCATTGTTTCTCTTGTCTTCGAATCTCCCAATCTATGGTGCACCTTGTTTACCGTACTGGGTAAATAAATCAACACATACAAACAATAGATAAGAACAATAGAACTCCTTGTATTATTCGCATATGCCAAGACATTACATTATGTTTATGATGATTATAATGATTACCCAGAGGGGGTATATATACATCACAAGGAACCTTCTCGAAGGGGTCCGTCGATTACATGACAATTACCGAAGGGCCCGTTGGCTACATAACAAGAACCTTCCCGAAGGGCATATACCGAAAGGATACATCCTGACACACACCCTATTGGCTACACAACATTTACCGACGACATCATCCCCCCCAAAAGAAAAAGTCGTCTCTGTACGACAAATACAAAATATCCGAGACACATTAACAAAACGGAATACATTAATTGACTAACTACAACAAGATGGATCTGTTTCTGTCACATCAATTTCACATTCATTCCGTGCCTGCACCCACGTTGCATCCTGTAGCCTTTGTTAACACAATACTGTCTTCTTAATCAAGCTGACCTTGATAGCCACTTGTGTTGCTTTCTCTGCTTCCAACTCCTCGGTACCCTAAGCCAAGTGTCGCTGAACTGCCTTCAATTGGATGATTAGCTCCTCCCGAGCTCTCTCTGCATCCATCAAAACAGCTTCACGTCCAACCATAGTTCCAAAAATTGCCATGAAATCGCCGAAATCGTGATAAGATTCATGGCTCCCGATTTTTTTGGAATCGGAAATTGCTGGTGGCGATTTTTTCCTGTGAATCGCCTGAATTGCCAAAATCGGCGATTCATGGCAAAAATTGCCAAAATCGCCATCGTGAATCTCCAGAAATCAGCCGCGGCAGCAAGGATAGAAAGTTCAATTTAAAAAAAAAAACAAATGTTTTATTTTCTTTCTAAGTTGACTTTCCTCTTTGTTATAATCCTAAAGAGCCTTCTATTTGCTTAGTATGAGTAGAAGAGAGGAAGAGTGAGAGAGAAGAAGAGAAAAGAGAATCCATAGGTTTCCAACCGGCAAGAAGGAAGAGCACCAAAGAGATCAGAAGTCCATCTGGGGAGGCCATAAATTGCATTGGGAGCATTAAGGAGTCAATATCAACACTCTTCAACTCATTTGCAAGAGGTAAGTGTTGGTTTTTTTTTTGCATGTTAGTGTAGTATGCATTTTTTGTTAAATTTTTTTAGTGTTCATTTGCAAATTTTGAATGTTTTTTATTTTTACTAAATTGCAAACTAGGGTTTGTTGTTTTGTAGTTTTTGTTTATTAGTTGCAAACTTTGATTTTTTACATGAATTTTTTTATTGCAACAGCCCTTTGCTTTCATTTTCCAATTTCCACAATGGGTAAAAAAGATGAATGCCGGAAATATAATGAAGAGTTTCCTGGGAGAACCAAATATCAAACAAAATGTATATTTTGCAAAGAAAAAATAAATTCAGGAGGTATCTATAGATTGAAATACCACATTGTTGGCATACCTGGCCATGATGTCACAGTTTGCACTCATCAAACCGCTGAGGCAAAACGTACTTGTTTAGTGGCATTAGAAAAAATTGAACAAGACAAGTTGACTAAGAAAATGCAACTTGAAGGGTTAAGAGGTATTGGCTCCCGTGCTCCCACATCCGCAACCGCATCTACATCAGCTTCCGCATCCGTAGGTTGTGTTGGAGAGGGTTCTTCTAGGCCTCCTTTTCATCCTAGTGCTAGTGCTCATGTGAGTGTTAGTGGTAGTCGGTCTCATACTGAGACAGAGTCCAACACCAACCTATTGCGGCCTAGAGTGCGAAAAAACAGAATGGATAGTTACTTTGTGCCCCGCACTACTCCTGGCTCCCAACCCACGCTTGAGGGCATGGGTTTGAACAAGGAGATTCATGATGCTGCCAGAAAAGAGATTTGCAAATTCTGGTACTTTTGCAACATTCCATTTATTGCAGCCAGGTAATTGATTCTTTTTTCTTTGTTATCTTCAAAGTTAAAGTTAAAAGTAAAAGTAAAACTTTAATTATATCTACTTGTTTTATGATTTTAGTTTTTGACATCTAAATTTCTAATCAATATCATTATCTATTTGTGACAGGACTCCTTATTGGCAGAACATGATAGATGCAGTTACCATTTGTGGTCCGGGGTTTAAAGCCCCAACTGAGGCTGATTTGAGTGGATACCTCCTGGAGGAAATGGTTGAGGATATGAGGCATGAGCTTGAGGACAACCGAAAGGAGTGGATCGAAAAGGGTTGCACCATCATGACTGATGGTTGGACAGATAGGAGGGGAAGAACACTCCTCAATTTTCTTGTATCCTGTGGAGGTGATTGATCATTCTACTTTCCTACATACATAATTTTGAATCATGATTGACTATTTCAAATTTTGATTTGTTGATTGCTAATAGTAATTATAATTCGTTGTTTTGTTACTTGTAGGATATACCATGTTCCTCAAATCCATTGATGCTTCTGCTCATGTAAAAAACGCCACATACTTATGTGAGGTTATTGAGGAAGTTATAGCAGAGGTGGGGGAACAACATGTGGTGCAAGTGGTGACGGATAATGCAGCAAGTTATGTTGCTGCAGGTAAACTTTTAACTTTTTAAGTTTTGAAAATAAATTTATTTGAATTTTGAACTTTTTCTAATTCTAACTTAGAATTTCTAAGTTTCCTAAGTTCTAACATGTTTGAAATTTGAATTTCTAATTATCTTAAAATTGTTGTAGGCAAACTTTTGATGGAGAGGCACCCCACCATATTTTGGTCCCCTTGTGCAGCACACTGCCTTGACCTCATGTTGGAGGAAATTGGCAAACTTGAGTGGGTCAAGTCATGTGTGGAAAGGGCAAAAAACATATGCAAGTTTATTTATAATCATTCATTTGTCCTTAGCACAATGAGGAAGTACACAGGAGACAAAGAGTTAGCTCGTCCAGGGATCACAAGCTTTGCCTCGAATTTCATCACCTTGCAGTCCTTGTTGACATCAAGGGATGATTTGAGGAGCATGTGTGTTGGGCGGGAGTGGATTTCATCTTCCTATGCTACGACCACTGCAGGGATAGATTTGGTGGATTGCATATTTGATGATGATGGTTTTTGGAAACCTGCTAGAGAAATCCTTAAGGTAATTTTATTGCAATTTAACATTTAATATTTTACAGTTTACTATGCTAATTGTTTAATGATTTAGTTTTATGTTAAGTTATATTATTGAATTATTCTATGTTTAAGTTTTGACTCAAATTTTTGTTTTACTTTATATGTAGGCCACTGAGCCCCTTGTATCTCTCCTACGAACTGCTGATGGGGACAAGCCCTCTATGGGCTACATATATGAGGGCATGGATAGGGCCAAGGAGGCCATTGGAGCTCAGTATGCAGGAGTGCAGGAGAAGTATGCCCCTATTTGGGACATCATTGATAGAAGATGGCAGAATCAGCTCCACAGACCCATCCATGCAGCATCTTACTTTTTGAATTCGGCATTTCGTTTCTGTCCTGACTTCAAGGCGGATGAGGAGGTTCTCACCGGATTATATACAGTGATCCAAAGGTTGAGTACTGATGAGGATAGCAGTGCTGTAATTATTGAGCTTGATAAGTTCAATAATAAAGAAGGGCCACTTTTCTCTAGCAGGGTAGCCATAGATGCTCGGGAAACAATACAGCCAGGTAAAAATTAAATAATATATTCAATGTTCATGAATCTAGATTCTAAACTTAAAGTTGATTATGGAATTTTAGAGTTAACTTGTAATTTGTAATTTGTAAATGAGACTAATTATTTTTATTTTCCCTTATTTTAGATAGATGGTGGCAAATGTTTGGGGCCACAACCCCAAAACTTCAAAAAATTGCCATTCGTATTCTGAGTCAGCCAAACAGCGCTTCTGGATGTGAGCGCAATTGGTCCATGTTCGAGCACATCCACTCGAAGAGGAGAAACAGGTTGACAGTGCAGAGGTTGAATGATCTTGTTTTCGTTCATTACAACCTCCGTCTTAGGATCAGACAGATTTTGGGCACTGACTCTTCTCCGATCATTCTGGAGGAGATTGATCCAGAATCAGAGTGGCTCACAGAGGTTGTAGATCCAGTCTTCACTGAGGAAGACCGTGCGTGGATATAAAGGTTGAGGCAGCTAGAGCATGTTCTTCAGGCATTGGTAGACGCACACGTGCACGCACAGACACAGGCCCTAGCGACGTTCGTGAGCCCATCTTATATGCGGGAGATATGGCTCGACAGTCCTCTAGGACCTACATTAGATGCCTTGCTACTAGGAAGACTGGATACTCAGAGGTTGAGGCTGAGGCTGTAGCCGAGCTTGAGGATGATGTTGAGGATGATGATGACTATGAGCCTGAGGCTTGAGCTGGAGCCTTGTTTTTATATTTTGTTTACAGATATTGATACTGAATCATTGATAGACATATGTTTCAAACTTTCATGGATCTTCATCTTAGATTCTTACATACATTTATGATTTGATGTCTTATGGATCATCTTACATACATTCTATGATTTAAATCATTATGATCATTTGATTTCTATTTACTTCAGCTAGCCTACAATTTACATTTTAGATAACATAGTTACGTATGTGATGGATTTTATGTTCCATGTTTATGTATGTTAAGTTTTAACTTCTATTTGATGATGTTATAGTGTGCTTAAGTTATATTCAATAAAGGGTGCATGAAATAAGTTTTAAATTGTTAAAATCTTTAAATTTAAAGGGTTTTTTCAAATTTGCCGATTCATCGCCGATTAATTGCCGATTCACGATTCGATTCGGCCTTGCCGATTCCGATCTGATTCCGATTCACGTTTCTTTGCGTCCAACACCTACTCCAAGTGCCTTAAAGCGTATCACCCTCTCGAAAGGCTCGCTCCATTGATCTTTCCACCTCTAGTGTACTATGCCTATAGCAACTCTAGGTCTCATCAACTGGTCACACTTCCCACAAGTGATAATTGCAACGACTGGGCCCAGTGGGGTCGAGGGGCAGCACCCCCGCAAGGTCCTAGAGCAGCACCCCAAGCGCACTCCTTGTCGCGATAGAGAGTGGGGTCGAGGGGCAGCGCCCCTCGCTGCCAAGACCAAATTAGCACTTTGAAACCCATAGAAAATTGCATGGAACACACCATTTTTGTGATTTTCTTCCGATTCCACACTCTTTCTGGCAACTGCTTATGTTTTCCCTTCCCTTGGGCATCATGCGTTACTCATTCCAACTGTTTCAATCTATCGTTGGTTTTTTTTTTTTTGCTCCTCTATTCTGATTGCTCCCTTCTGCCCTTCTCAACTGTAGATTCTTCTAGTTGGTTTTTCCACCTTCGTTTGCTTGTAGACTCCATATATTATTAGGTCAGTTA
Source organism: Cupressus sempervirens (assembly GCA_028749045.1). Taxonomy (NCBI): domain Eukaryota; kingdom Viridiplantae; phylum Streptophyta; class Pinopsida; order Cupressales; family Cupressaceae; genus Cupressus; species Cupressus sempervirens. The sequence goes on along the minus strand of CM053786.1, from coordinate 840,288,969 downwards.
TTTCCTTCCACAATTTCTTTTCCTTCCCTAACGACCAACCGTTTGGATTTGCACGGCTACCAGCCTACCAGAGAAGCTGGACATATCGAGTATCCCTCAAAACTTAACGCCTTAATCAATATCTTAAACAATCCATACAGCAGCACAAAAAACTTAAAACAAACCTGTAGCAAGCAACTTATTCTTGAAAATCCGTATGATGTCTAGAGGAGTTAGTCTGAAACAAACTGCAAGCTTAATCTCCAAATCCACATGGTGATAGCAGGCAATATCCTTCCAAATCCGTATGCAATATCCTTCAAAATCCATACGCAAAACTTTATTCTCCAATTCCATATGCCAAACTTCATTCTCCAAATTTGTATGCCAATCTGTGTTCTTGAAATCCATATAGCAACTTGTAATCTTGAAATCAGTATGGCAACTTGTAAACAAGGAACTTAAACTTTTAAATCCGTAAACATAAATTAAAAAGTTTACCCCTCAAATCCATACGGCAACTTGTAAACAGGGAACTTAAACTTCTAAATTCATACACGAGCAAATTAAAAGCTTACCCCTCAAATCTGTACAGTGGCTAAAACAACCTCCAGAAGCATAGAAAATCCGTACGCTAGCAAACAACAACCTTTAACTTCCAGATTCATACCGATTCTTGTATAGTTGCAACAGGCAATATACCCTTTCAATCTGTACTTCCACTCCGTACCTTAAAATCCGTACACCCATAGACTTTAAAAAATCTTTACTTATCTTGCATATGTGCAGTATTTACATATATACAGTATTTATAGTCATTCTTTTCTCAGTTGTTCATCCACGGAGGTGCGTTATTTCTTCCATGGTAGACTTACACTACATCAGCTACTTCCTTTCCGTCGAATGTCCATAATTTTATTGCTTTGGTATTGCCCACTTCGGGGATTTTATATGGCCTGATCCACTTTATTTTAAATCTACTTGGTCTGATCTCGTTGCGCCCATTATACTTCTGCACTAATTGGCTCGATTGAAACCTGTTCAACTTGAAGTGCTTGAAGTGCCATGCTTTGTGCCTATTTTTTGTAACCTTCGTGGCCCGTTGTGCCTGCAATTGTTGTTCATCTAGTTTATTCAAGTTACATGATTCCATATCGCGTACGATGAATTCCGTCAGCTGCCATTACTTGCCGTCAATAGCTGTATTCTTGATTTTAGAACCTTCACTCCCTACTGCTACAACTTTTATTAAACCCTTCCTCTTTATTTCCTATGCAGACCGTATGATGTGTCTTCCTTGCTGCCGGCACCTTTCTGCTATATCCATGGTTCGACATAACATTTCCTTTTTGCATGATCGTACGGTGGAATCTTTGGGTTTGTACTATATGTTCTCCCCTTCAGCTTTTATCGTAACCGCCTTTCCTTCTTCTACTTCTCTATATTCCTTCGGACATCCATTTCCCTCTTCTTTCTCACCTTCGTCAACCCTTAGCATACTACAACTCGAAAAGAGCTCATAATCCTCCATCTGCCTGTGGTAGAGACCATTCACTGAATCCAAATCATTGTTGTCTCCTTCCAACCGCAGGACTCCCTCCTAATTTGGTTCCATACATTGCCTCCCTTCATCCTCTTCTTCTCCTTCACCTTCAAAATCCGACGATGTTGCCTCCTCACCTACCATTTGCGTGTGCAGATCAATAATGAATTTCCTCCCTTTGCTTTCTAGTGATAATGTATTTTTCTTCCAGTCATGCTTGGCCTTCGCTTGTAGGAGCCATCCTTGGCCCAGAATAGCGTCGTATCCTCTCCTCTTCAACAGGATGATGACAAAGTCGAGCAGGAATGGTTGTGTACCAATCGTCACTAGTTGTGCCATTAGGACGCTGAGAGGTTTAATGCCGTGTTGATCCGCTATCAGCAACTGAAATGTAGGTGGCCACAACGTCGACTGTCCCAATCTCTTCTAGGTATCCTCGGGTAAAACATTTACGCCAGACCCTCCGTTGACAATCGTGTCTATCAGAACAGTTCCTAGAATTCCTATCTCGACGACTGTCGAAGCTGTCTAGATGAGAGGGCTAGCAACATTGGATCCTCTGCACTTGCACCACTTTCCTTCTCCCTTCTGTCCACTGTACTTGCTCCACTTTCCTACTCCCTTCCGTGTTCTCCTGGTAGTTTAGCATCTAGAGCGATGTTTGTGAGTGCCGAATGGAGTTGAGGCATTGAGAGCAGCAGGTCACTTACTTTGACGGGTACCTCGGTTTGTAATATTTGCTGTACAATGTTCTGTTCTGCGCAATTCCGTGCAGAGGTACCAGTAGTGTCCTTCAGGTGTGCTTTTTCTGCTTGCATTGCTTTCTAGATTTCTGCCCATGCTTCCTCCAGTCTCTTCTGTTCTTTCATTGGGTCGGGGTACACTTTTGCTTGCTTCCATGTGATGGCTAGAACCTACTCTTCGTCTATCCTGATGGCGATCAAAATCACTCTTGACTTCGGGCACTTGGCATCTTCATGATCTCTCGGACTGCACCACCTGCACAATAACTTCGGTGTGTTTGCCATTATACAGTCTCAGGCAAAGTGGCCCCACAAATTACATGCTCGGCATTGAACCATCACTCGTCCATTCGCATCATACTAAATTCGACTCCTGCTGTCATTATTATTGTTCCCATTGTTGTTTTGACCTTGCCGTAATTTTTGTATCCTCCCGATGTGGCACCCTCCATACTGGTGTTCCCGCTCCCTCCTGACGCATAAGCCTCTTGTGTTAGGAACACTTGTTGCGGTCCTCTTGTTTTCAGATTGAAAGGGCATTCCTTTGTCGAATGTCCCATGATCTGGCAAATCTCGCAAAATTGGTCCTTTGGACAGGATCCCTTCGTATGGCCTTCTTTCTTGCATTCGGTGCACCACAGCTCATTTCCCTTGGTCTCCTTCTGCATGTTCTTGAATTCTTTCATCATCCGAATCATATCCTTTTGGAGGGCGTGGACCTTCTTGTTACTGTTTTCATCATCGCTGCTCTCTTCTTCCGAAGATGCGTCATCATCTGAATCAGACGAACTACTCTTCTTTTTCATCTTCTGCTTGCTTTCCAGGTTCATTGTCCGGTTGTACACTTCAGTGTATGATGATGGTGGCACGATCTTCATCTTCTTGCGCAACTTCGGGTGTAGGCCTTCAATGAACCATCTTTTCTGCAACCCATTAGCCAGCTTATTCTCCATTTTATTTACCAAGTCTTTTAATTTCCTGGCATAGACTTGAACTGTTTCATTTTTCCCTTGTTTTGTATTGTATATCTCCGCTACGATTTCGTTGTCGTCGCGCAAAAGTTGAAATTTGGCAATAAACTCCTTAAGGTTGTCCCTAGTGGTTAATTTCTGGGGATCTGCATCGGTGACCCAATCAATTGCAACACCTCGTAGGGTGGCTGGTAACTGCCAGACCCATTCATTTGTATGTGTTATGCCATTCGTTCTCAAAATCGTTTCGCATGTTTTACGATGTCGGATCGGATCGGCTACTCCATCACCATCAAATTTTGGCAACTTTTCCTTTGGTCCTGCCGTTACTATTCGAAGTTGAGGGGTTTGTTGTGTACTTGCGTTGTTTTGCACTCCTACATTGTTCTAGACTTTTGTGCTGTTTTGCACACTTGCACTGTTCTGTACACCTGCACTGTTCTAAACACTCGTGCTACTCCTCATAGTCGTGCTATTTGGTGAAGAAGGGTTTTTGTCAACCGAAACTGTCTGTTCCAGAAGTGTATCACAGATGAAGAGTTCACTCCACGCTCGTGCTTCCTCGGCACTCCGAGCCGTGTGAGTCAATCCTCTTCTGTCTAGATTCTCTTCCCTTGGTGTATGCAGGTTCAGAAACTCCTCCCTTACTTCTTCCACCAACTCCACCCGCTGTCGAGTCTCCAACAATTCTTTCATGCTACGGTGTCTGTCAGTAATTTGCTGAAACCTTCATCTGCGTTCGGCTTGTTGTGCTAAAATTAAGTTTTCCTACGCGGTGCGTATTTCATCCTTTTCCTTTAGCTTATTCTTATTCTTGCTCAGCTGATTCGGCACTAGTCTTCATCCGTCTGCCTGCGTACCAGGTCCATCAGGCAATGACGCCAAATGTTTACTGTACTAGGTAAAGAAATCAACGCATACAGACAATAGATAAGAACAACAAAACTTGTATTATTCGCATATGCCAAGACACTACATTATGCTTATGATGATTACAATGATTACCCGGAGGGGGTATATATACATCCTGAGGAACCTTCCCGAAGGGGTCCGTCAGCTACATGACAATTAACGAAGGGCCTGCCGGCTACATAACAAGAACCTTCCCAAAGGGCATATACTAATGGGATACATCCTGACACACACCCTGTTGGCTAGACAACATTTACCGATGACACACCTTGCAAGGACTGCATAATTAAGCTCATTTGAGAGCCACAACACTTACATTTGCACGTCTTACACATTATAGATAGAGAGCTCTAAGTCGTCATTCAAGGTTCCTAATCCATGGGATCCCTAGGATAGAATGTCTCAGAGAAGTGTACCCTTCTTGAGTATACAAAGGGAAACAAATTAGTCCATCTAGAGGATGTCACGCAAAGACTCAACAGCTTTAGGAACCCATTTCCACAACACTGGTGGAACAAATCGAAAGGTAGTCCATCTAGGGAAAGGCAGGTCTGTCACCTCTCCATAGTTGGCATCGGGGGACTAATGGATAGGCCTAAAATATCCCTATCCTATGGTCTGGAATTAATTTTTGACAACTTATTTCTAATTGCAAGCATCTTTGAAGAAAATGATACAAGAGCCTCATTTCACCATTCACAAAATGAGAAATGGAGCCTTAGTCTTTTAATCTAGGCTAGTTGCAACCAGTTGCTCAAGAAATTCCTAGATGGCATCTTAGAAGGGTCCAAAGTAGCTAGAAAGATAGCAATGTCCTTCAATCTAACATTTTCCTCTTGCAATGCTTTGGCCATAACAAAGTTCAATTTTGTAAAGAGATTAGAGGCAGAATAGTCTTTACCTCCTCATGCTCTATCCTTGTTTGCAAGCTCTGGCAACTGCTTTGGCCATAACAAAGTTCAATTCAGTAAAGAGATGAGAGGTAGAATAGTCCTTACCCCCCTCATGCTCTATCCTTGTTTGTGGACTCTGGCAATCAGCTGGCAACTACTTCAAATGTGACATCCTTCTGGTTCTCCCAACAACCCTCCACTGCTTCTTTGAATGGAACCCTAACACAAGAGGCCGGTGTAAAAGGAGAAATACGGGGAGAAATAGAGTCTACATTGTCCATAGACTATTGAGGCACACAAGAAAAGAGTAATTAATGTGCAGGTGCAGTAGACGAGACTGCCTTCACACAACTCACTAATGCAAAGTCGACGCCTTCTAGAAAAAACACAAAGTTTCTTCCCTTCCCTCTTAGAATTTTTTTACCTTCAATCAATTGCCTACATTGATATAATTCATTATATTAGTATTGATTAAAGGTTTACTTAGTTGTTTAAATCAAATAATAAATGTTCAAGGGTTTAAATTTGGTATTATTTGCTAACATTTCTAAGTCAAATCTGATGCATAATTTATCAATCAATTGCTGTCATTTTGATTATTAGATGATCAGTGTAATATGGGGATGCGCCACCTCCCCCCCCCCAAAAAAAAAAGAAACTGGGCCGTCTTGGAGGTGGGGACGTCCCCGAGACAGGGGGATGACATCTTGGCATTTTGGGCAGCCCTACTTAGAGCACCACCTCCGCTAGAGATGTCTCCTGTGTGGGTGCGAGGGGACGCAACAGAGTCTCCTTTATTGCGGAGGAACTCGACGAAGTCTCCTTTATTGCGGGGGGATGCGACGAAGTCTCCTTTATTGTGGGTGTAGGGAGACTTGTAGTTTTTGTTTGCATTATATTATTATATACTTATTTTGCTATCATGATACTTATTCTAATCATCTTTATGTCATGACTCATGAATTGTATGATCATTGATTACTTTTAGATATTAGAATCTAGATACTCATACTATTGATTTGAAGACTGATATATAGACTAATATTTGCTGATGTTCAATGCCAATGTTCATTGTTTGATTGTCATTTGATCATGAATCATGATGTTCTAGTTCAATACTTCAATGCCATGTTCAATTTTAATTTTTTATTGTTTAAGTTTACTGATTTTTACATCTTTATATGATTATATCAAGTTATATTGCATAATTGTAGTATCTCTTTTCATAACTAGCATTTTAAGTACCATATGTATAGTATATACACACTTGCTTTGTAATGTCCCACGTCAAGCAGTGAAGAGATTTCCAGGCCTGTTTGAATAAGTAGGTTGCAGATTTTCCCTTCAAGAGGTTTGTACGGTGTTGAAAGGCTTCCGGAGATAGCCGTATGGTGGAGAGATCGGCTGCAGAAGTGAACACAAGCAATAGTCCGTACGGAGGTGGAAAGTGGACTGTACGAGATAGTAGTAAGCCGTACGGCTATGAGGGAGACCAGAATGCCATACGGCAATGCAAGAAGCCGTATGGTGATTGCTGGGTGCCATATGGTTTAAATAGGATGCAAATTGTGGCCATACGGTATGAGGGAGAGTACACAGAATGGCTGTATGGGGGGATAAGATTGCCGTATGGGAAATTGAATGTTGTATGCTACCTTGGGATGGTGACAATGAAGTCATACGGTGATATTCTAAGGCTGTACGGTGAGGTAAGGAATGGAATGAAGGAGTTAGAGGCTGTACGGGTCGAGGGAATTGTCTGGAAGGAGATAATGAGGCCATACAATCAGCCTACAGTGCCTAATGCAGAATAGTAATACAAGTTAATTGATACCGCTTAGAAATGTAGAGAGTAACATACACAATTTGCATACGTAGAGTCCATAGATTCACCAACAGGAACAAATATGCAATTAAGTCCGCAATTTTCTAGATACAGACCAAGAACACCACCGGAATAGGGTGAGGGTTGATTCTCACCAAAACCAAGCAAGCGAAATAGGGGTGGTCTTTCACTTCCAAAATGGTGAACAATGCCGAGCTCCAATAGGAATCCGCAGTACAGAGAAAGGAAATCCAAAAGCATGCCTATAGACTACTATGAGCCATGCTTAAATACTCATCGGGAAAAGCTTTCCGAGGGTGTACAAAGTTAGCCGACGGCGACAAAAACTACGAAAACAAAACAAAATAAAATGGATCCGAGATAAAATAAATCAATCAGCCCGTTACAAAGATTAAATCATTTATTTTATAACAGGGACATTACAGTCCTCCCATCCCAAAATTTGCTTGTCCTCAAGCAAGTGCAATGCCAAAGCACGTTGTGTTGTCCAACAGTAGGTGTCGCCAACATACCAAGTACTCTCTCATGGTGCGGTTCTGCAGGACCTTTTCATGTACTTCGAGAATCTTAGCAGGCTCCAGAATGAGCTTCCCTTCCTTACTAAGTGACGGAAGGTTAGTAGTGACTTGTGACATTTTGCCTGATAGCCTTCTTCAAATAGGAAACATGGAAGACATTGTGAATGCGGCTACCCTCTGAAAGATCCAATTTGTACACTACCTCACCAATGCGACGGATCACAAGATAGGGACCATAAAAACGTGGCTTCAGTTTCTCCTTTCCTGTCCCCTTAAATGAGGATTGTCGGTATGGCTAAAGCAGGAGATAGACCAGATCCCCTACTTCAAAACTCCTCTCTATCCGATGTCTGTTGGCGTACACCTTCTGTCGATTTTGTGCCTGCTGCAGGTTTTCTTTCAAGCTCCTCAATATGTCCTATCCCTCTTGAAGCCAATCCTTCACCCTTGGAGCGCAACTGTCGCCCAGAACTGTGTTGATGAAGGAGAGGGGTTTGTGCCTATACAAAGCTTTGAATGGCACCATCCCGATTGACATGTGATACGTGGTATTGTAGCAATACCCCCCGAGATGGGTCCATTTTACCCACGCACATTGTTGTACCGAGACATAGTTGTGTAGGTAGCCTTCGAACCATTTGTTCACAATTTCCGTTTGGCCATCTATCTGCGGGTGGTAACTTGTGCTCGGCGATAATTTTGTCCTTGCCATCCAAAATAGTTCTGTCTAGAAGATACTGATGAATCATCCATCCTGATCACTGATGATGTTTCAGGGTAACCCGTGTAGGCGAAAGACTTCTCTGAAAAACAGTTCGGCGACTTGTGCAGCCCGAAGGTCTGAGGGGATGGCAAAGAAGTGAGCATACTTTGTCAATCTATCAACCACCACAAAGATGTAGTCCTTTCCGTTCACCTTGGGAAGACCTGTTGTGAAGTCCATTGATACACTTTCCCACTTATGTTCGGGAATCGACAAAGGCTGTAACAGTCCAATAGGAAGGTTCTGTTCAAATTTGTTCTATTGGCAAACCGTACACTCTCACATGTTGCAACATGTCCCCTTTCAATCCCTTCCATGAAAATCTCTCCCGCATACTCTTGTAAATCTTAAGGAAGCCGAGATGTCCAGCTAGAGGGGAGTTGTGCACTTCCTTTAGGATCTTTTGCTTCAATTTGGATTCTGGCACTAGGTAGATCCGATCTTTATAATAGATGATATCATCCATCACCTTGTACCGATCATTGTGAATGTGACCATCCATTATCTCACAGGCAAACGTATTCTTGGAATATTCTACCAACAGTTGTGCCTTCTAGTCGGCTAAGATCTGTTCCAGCAAGCAGATGGTGGGTTTTCTGGACAAGGCATCTGCAACAACATTGTTCTTTCCTTTTACATAATCAATGTCAAAATCGAAAGACTGAACTTTGCTTACCCATTTTTGCTGCCGTTCGTTCAAGTCCTGCTGCTCAAGGAAATATCTTAGACTTTGCGATCCATACGGACGACAAACTTGGCACCTACCAGATACTATCGGAACTTGGTTAGTGCATGTACAATGGCTAGCATTTCTTTGTCATAGATGGAATACAAGCATTCTGCTGGTGTAATGCTTCCTGCTCTCATAGGCGATGGGGTGTCTATCCTGCATCAGAACCACTCCAATGCCTTCCCCAGACGCGTCGCATTCCAAAATGAACGGTTGGGTGAAGTTAGGCAGTGCAAGAACCGGGTAAGTGCTCATGGCCTCTTTTAGCTTATCTAAGTTGAGTTGTGCTTCTTCGTTCCATTGGAAAGCTCCCTTCCTCGTTAGATCCGTTAAAGGTGTGTTGAGCTGAGAAAAACCTTTGACAAATCTCTTGTAGTAACTGCATAATTTGAAGAACCCTCACAGATTCGTGAGTGATTTTGGGGGAGGCCAGTCAAGGATAGCCTGAATCTTCTCCTAATGCACTTGAACCTCGTATTGACTGACAACATGCCCCAATTACAATATCTCTATCATACCAAGCTCACATTTGGACTATTTGGCGAACTGTAATGACCCTTACTATAAAGGCCACTAAAACCCTCAAACTGGACTTAGAAATTTTGTCAAACAGTTGGCATGTAACCGAATAAGGCTGCAATATTACTAATTGTTGTACAACGAAACCTCAATATATGATGCCAATAATGTATGAACAACAATTCCAGATTATAACACTACCAATCTAAGAGATAGATGACAATATGAAACTCAAATATGAAGTCCAATGCAATTCTGATTTTATGACAGCAAATAGAACTGATTACAATGAGAGACAACTATGCACTTCTAATACATCAAGCTCTTGACAATGCAATGTTATGACATGAACAATAACCCAGTTCAGATTTGGAATGCAAAGGACGAAACTTTTACAACAGTTATTAATGACTGGAAATAACTATTTATGCAATGACAGTGCTGACTGTTCTAATCCATAACATGCAATATCTTGGCAATCAAAACTTCAGTTTGTGCACCTGAAATAGCTCCAATTTTGCCGGATATGAATGCTGAATTAATGCCACACGAAGACCTCACAATCTGCCCCAAACCGACTCACAAAGTTGCTGCTGCTGCCCAACTGACAGGGCCGTATAGGTACGGCCTGGTACGGCTGCTAGATAAAAATATTGCAGTGTTTTTTTGTCACTCCAAAAGCAATAAATCTGGGCGCCTAGGGTTTCTGAATAACCCCCTAAAATATGAAATTCATCCGTCAAGCCAATTAGGAGTTATGAGCAAAAACGTGGGTCCAAACCCTCGACTGGCAGTCTGAAAATAATGCACAACTGTGCCTTCAAACCCTGTTAATCAATCCACAAATGCTAGGGCACAACTGAAACCCTTATTCCAACCAAAGTAAACCCTTATAATTGAATCTCAATGAAGTCCAAATGAGATGGCTGAATTACCAACTCCTCAAATGCAACAATTCAAGTGATATTTCACACCCTCAAAGTCGCCAATCCAAGGGAGTGATTCGTTCCCAAAGATCAAATAATAATTTGCAGACCCAAGAGACTACAAATTTGCTCCACAATGGAAGAAGTAGAAGAAATCTCAAATCCAAGCATGTCCAAAATGAGAGGCCCAGCCCTCTATTTATTCACTTTTCTAAGAAGTTGCTAGAACTTCTAGAAATATCCTTTATAAAATCTCATTATAATGCACTTTTTTTAGAACTTCTAGAAACATCCTTTATAAAATCTCATTATAATGCACTTTTTATAATAAAGTAATTTTATAAAATAAAAAGTGCAACTCAACTTAAAATTATAACATGTAGGCCCCAATAACACCTAATAATAAAATATAACCTCTTAACACTTCTTCAAGAGCAAGATATGACCATCTGATCCGCAGAATTGATTCTCTCTCCACACCATTTGCCTACAAGAGTCTGGAATAGGCAAAATACATGATCAATGTCATGTCGAACTAAAGAGGGGACATTACACGAACAAGGATTGTTCCTCCATGATACTTAGAACTTCGTTCAGATGCTTCAAGTGCTCCTCCCATGTCCTGCTATAAATAAGATCATCAAAGAATACCAATAGATACTTACGCAACTGTTTGTTGAAGATGCGGTTCATGCACGATTGGAATGTAGCAGGTGCATTGGTTAAACCGAATGGCATGATTAGGAACTCATAGTGTCTGTAGTGGCAACAGAAAGTCATTTTTTCCACATCTTCTTCCCTCATTTGGATCTGATGGTATCCAGAACGGAGATCTATTTTTGAAAAATAGACCGCGTCATGTAGTTCATCCAACAGCTCATCTATCCTTGGGATGGGGTACCTGTTCTTTATTGTCCTTTTGTTCAGTGTGCGATAGTCCACACACATGCGCATCGTTCTATCCTTCTTTTTGACCAACACCACAGATGACGCAAACGGGCTAGAATTGGGATGGATCCATCCTTTCTCAAGCAACTCTTGAATTGTTTGTTCGATCTCATCCTTGAATTTCTTGGGGTGGCGGTACGGTGTGGTTATGATTGGTTTTGCCCCTAATTCCAACTCTATTGTGTGTTCAGACCCCCATGCGATGGTATGCCAGGAGGAATATCCATGAAAACTTTTTCATGCCTACTTAAAATATCTTGAAGCTCTTTATCCTGTGGAGGTGTTTGGTGCCCCTTTATGGGTTCCGTCGAGATAAAACAATATGCAGCCCATGCAACGTCATCGTGCCAGAGGATTGCCTCCATCCGATGTGTAGAAACTTTCTTCGGCCCTTCATTTGCCATCCCTTGGAGGACCACCTTCTTCCCGTCAACCACAAAAGTGAAGTCTATTCACTTGAAACTCTGAGTGTACTCATCAAGCATCTCCATCCACTATATGCCAAGAATGACTTCCATGTCGGCGAGATCCACTATGAAAAAGTCCTCCGTCATTATGTGATTCGCCATTGTGATGCTTAGCTGGGGAACAAGGTGCGTGTAGGGCAGGAAAGTCCCTCTGACAACCTTGACCTGAAAGCCTAAGTGTGCTTCCATAGGAAGACTTCTACGCTTTACCAAGGATGAGTTTATGAAGTTCAAAGTAGCTCCACTATCCAACACCATGACCCTTTGTCTTTGAAGGGTACCCCGTACACAGAAAACTGTGCACCTCAGACTGTCAACCAATGCAATGGATTCCTTGCGCTATACCAAGGTGGCAATCCTCTCTGTACAGTTTAAACTGGCCATGCTGGTGTCACTGCTAGGTTGGATATCTTCCACTAGCATTTCCTATTGTTTGTGTTCGTCCTCTTCATCGGACACTACCTTGATGTAATGGATCTTCCCCTTCCCGAGGCATCGGTGGCCAGGCTCCCAAAGCCCCTTGCAATTGAAGCACAACTTCTTCCTTCAAAGTTCTTGTCGGGATGCTTCATTCAGTGACGGCTTCTTGGGCGAAGGTTTGTCCCTCGGAAACGTCGGCGGTTTCGGATGTGAGTGACTCTGAGAGGATAAGGAAGATGCCGATGACGATGCCATGCTTCGTGCCTTATTGATCGCTTTCGACAGGTTTGATGGATTGAATCCCTTCACCCAACCCTTTAGTGGTTCTGCCAGCCCGTCCATAAAGAGTACGATCCACCTCCTTTTGGAGATGTCCATGACCAACACAGAAAGTCTCTGAAATTCTGCAATGAACTGATCTACTGATCTAGTTTGCCTCAGCTGTGCCAGATCTTTGAAATTAAGCTCGGGGTCTTTCCCATCGAATCATTTTATTAATCTCTCCATAAACTCCGCATAGGTCTTTATTTGATCATGCCCTAGTGTGATAGTGCCGTGGTACCACCATTCATGTGCAACTTCCTCCAAGTGCAACGTGACAAATTTGATTGCTTCTTCTTCTGGCATAGGATTCAGCTGGAAGTATGTATTGGCTTTCATCACCCATGCTTGCGCTGAAATGGAACCTGATCCGTCAAATGGAGACAGATTCACCTTACTCAATTTTCTTCTAAGATCATCGTTAAAGTATCCTCCTTTGTTTCTGCCTCCCGAGTATCTCATTCTTACATCTGCATAATCTTTGTAGGAAATGTCTTCTTCAAGGTTTGCATTTCTCCAGTCCTCTCTTATCTCTTCGAAAGTTGGTAGTCCCTCTCTGTGATGTGCTTCCGTCCGTGGTGGGAAGGTCGGCATGGAAGGTTGAGAACGTGCTGGCTGAGGGTGTGGTTTACCCGATACTGAGTTTGCGCTGTGTCCATTTTGATCTCCAGATATTTTGTTCTCTGCCAACTTCTTGAGGGTTTCCTCCATGAGTTGCTGCGTATCCGTGATCTACGCTTGATTTCGGGCAAGTTCCCTCAAAAGTGCCACAAGTTCGATGCTGGTCGATTCCCGTTCATCAACCATTCGATCAACGGAATGTGTTCTTCTCTTCTGGCTATAAACTCTCATTCACCATCCACAAGCTGGCAAGATCAGAGAGCTCTGATACCACTGTAATGTCCCACATCAAGCAGTGAAGAGATTTCCAAGCCTGTTTGAATAAGAAGGTTGCAGATTATCCCTTCAGGAGGTCTATACGGTGTTGAAAGGCTTCCAGAGATAGCCGTATGGTGGAGAGATCAACTGCAGAAGTGAACACAAGCAAGTAACAGTCCATACGGAGGTGGAAAGTGGACTATACGGGATAGTAGTAAGTCGTACGGCTATGAGGGAGACCATTTGGTTAGGGAGAATGCCATACAATGATTGCTAGGTACCATATGGTTTAAATGGGATGCAAATTGTGGCCGTACGGAATGAGGGAGAGTACATAGAATGGCCGTACGGGGGGGTAAGATTGCCATATGGGAAATTGAATGCTGTACACTACACTAGGATGGTGACAATGAAGTCATATGGTGATATTCTAAGGCCATACGGCGAGGTAAGGAATGGAATGGAGTTGGAGGCCGTACAAGTGGAGGGAATTGTCTGGAAGGAGATAATGAGGCTGTACGGTCAGCCTACAGTGCCTAATGCAGAACAATAATACAAGTTAATTAATACCTCTTAGAAATGCAGAGAGTAACATAGACAATTTGCATACGCAGAGTCCACAAATTCACCAACAGGAACAGATATGCAATTAAGTCCACAATTTGCCAGATACAGACCAAGAACACCACCAGAATAGGGTGAGGGTTGATTCCCACCGAAACTGAGCAAGTTCACTTCCGAAATGGCGAACAATGCCGAACTCCAATAGGAATTTGTAGTACAGAGAAAGGAAATCCAAAAGCATGCCTACAGACTACTACGAGCTATGCTTAAATACCCATCGGGAAAAGCTTTCCGAGGGTGTATAAAGTTAGCCGACGGTGACACAAACTACAAAAACAAAACAAAATAAAATGGATCCAAGATAAAATAAATCAATCGGCCCATTACAAAGATTAAATCATTTATTTTATAACGGGGACATTACATGCTCCCCCCACCATCCCCCCGTCCCCTGCCGCCATCCCCAAATAAAGGCCCCTCTATCCCCTTGTCTCAAAAACTTGTCCCCTCGTCCCACCGTCCCCCGTCTCACAGGGCAGTGTACCTATGTAGATGATTGAATAAAAATTCTAAATTTTTTATCACTAATTACAGTACCATAGGGTTTGAAATATCATGCAATTCATTTTAGTAATCAATAATCAGAAGGATACAAAAAAATCATATTCTTCTAGGGTTCCTGATTGAGGATATTAGTTTCCTATTTTGACTGCATCCCCTATAGTTGTTGATGAGATTTTTCCATTCAAAGGTACTTCTATCAATTCTGTAGTACTTATGTATATTCCCTTTGCAACAGCACTATCGAGGAGCATGAGTAGATATGGGATCTCTCCACATCTTGCAACAGTAGAACCTAGTGATTTGTATTTTCATTTTGTCATGTCCCCACTCTAGCTCAATCTAACAGAGACATGTGAGTCAACTTATTATGGGGTCTTGTAGGCTGACAGGGTTGGATAGAGACCCAGTATGGTTATTCAGTGTTGGGGACTTGGTTTTCTGGTGGGTATTGATCAGTTGGGTGACGTTCCTTGTTTTTAGAAGGCACTTCCTAGATTTATGGGGTTCATTCCTACTTTTTAGGAGGTATGATCATGCCTAGGGCTGGGTTTCCATGAGATGACCCTTTGGGTTCAGTTTCAGAGGGATAGGGCTTGTTTCCTAAATTTTAGGAGCATCCCTAGATTTTAAGGATGAGACTGCCAGTGGATCCTTGATTTCCGACTTCAGTCACAGACAGGTGATAGGATGATTTTATGGTTTGTGATGTCAGTTGGGCAGTTTGTGGCTATTTGGGTTATATTTTTAATATTTCTTAAGTTAGCATTTAATATTTAAATAAGGCTAAGTTAATAGCCATTTTGGAGTAATAAGGGAATTTTGGCCTCATCTGGATGCGTATCCCATGTTATGATAGCTCGTTGGAAAGGTCTTGAAATTCTCTAAATCTTCCTCTTTGGTCTCAGGGCAATTCAGTGAACAGATTTATTACTATGGTGGAAAATGTCATTTTCTAGTGACATGGTCACTTTAAAATAAGATTTAATTCATTTTTTTATAGCCAACGCCAATTGGGGGTCACTTTAGGGTTCGAATTGCTTTGCAAGGGGTTATAAGGAGATGGGCGCCATTTCTCATGATTATGCATATTTTTCAAACACTTCTTTTCAGATTTGCTCTGCTTGAGCGATTTGCATTCTGGGACCCAAACCCCAGGGTAATTGCTGGCTGGGATGTAACCCTCAGCAGCATTGGGTATTGGTTTGTCAGTAGTTTCAACAGTATTCAGGAGGAAGGTGTTTTGTTGGGCATGTTCTTTGGTGTATTGGAAGTGAATTCTAGCAGCCGTACACTGCCATTTCTTGCAGCTCTACTTGCAGCCGTACTCTATCATTTGCAGCACTTGGATACATAGAAAAATCGGTTACTCAGCAGCAGATTCTTGCATCTTATCAACCCGTTTTCATCAGCCAATTGTGGCGTCATTGTTAGAGGAAATTTACTGGATCTTTTATTTGGCTCTATAATTCAGAGATCTGCCTGGTACGATTTGTATCAACTCTGACTTTACTGCATATTGTTATTTACTTTCAGACTCTTTTCTTGCCATTTGCTACTTCTCATTTCTATGTGGAATAATCATCATAAAACACAAAAACAAACAAACTCTTCTGCATTTCCGTCTAGTTCTACAAGAAAACATTAATAAACAGGAAAAAACAAAAAAATAAAATAAATCTACAACAGATTTGCAGCAGAGATCCATCAGGGATCTTTCAGTGGTATCAGAGCTTACATCCTGCCAGCCTGTAGGGTTTGTGAGAAATTGTCACAACAGATTTTGGCATCTGGGTATTGGATAAATTTTTTTGATAAATCATTTCAGCATCTGGGTAGTCACTAGTTGGTGGATTGAATACAAATCTATGCATCCTGGTGGAGAAATACACAAATCCTACGAGCGCAGGAGAAACTAGTGGCAAGCAGAGGCCGCCAGAGACGCACAGATACCAGCTATGGGTGAGGCACAGGGTGCTGTTGGCGACGGCATGCCTACAGAGGCAGAAGAAAGAGAGATAGTGCGGACGCTATTCACTACTCAGCCCAGGATCGCTCAGGCTCTAGACAGGTTACAAGATACCTTGGAGCGTTTGGAGATGGGTGGACACAGTGGCAGGCAAAGTAGATCAGTTTCAGTGGTTGGTAGTCAGCGCAATCATCAGTCCCATTCTTCAGTTGGGAGCTCCCTTCATTCTAGTACGAGGCATCGCCATCGTACACCTACGAATAGGCCATTGCTTCCCCAATTCATACTAGGTGAACGACCAACACAGGTGGAACCACCAGAAGTGGGGTTTCAGGAGTTAGTTTTGGCGGCCACAACTGAGTGGAGAGCCCTACCTCCTGAGGTTAGGGACGTCTTCCCTCTTCCCCAGTATTGTGCACAGTGTAGAGATACAACCAGGTTCAGGGGAGATCGTGGTAATAGACTACCACAACAGCAGCAGAATTATGACCTCAATAGAGCTACTCGGAGGATTACATTGGCCCCATATAATGGCTTAGGAGACACTAGTGCACGAGCTTGGGTCTACAAGCTGGACATATACCTTTCATTGAGGCCCATGCCTGAGCGTGAGGCTATTCAGTTTGCTGTGTTGCATTTAGAGGGGATTGCCTATGATTGGTGGCACCATGAATTGGTCACCCAGGATCACGCCTTAGTTCACTCCTATGCTGAGTTCACCGAGCGACTCATTGCACGATTTGACCGTAAGAATACAGAACTTTATTACAGGGAGTTGGCTCACCTTAAACAAACTGGTCATGCAGAAGCCTATATTAATGAGTTCCAGCATATTGCAGTTATGGTACCGGATATGCCCCAGAAACGTAGTGTGATGTTGTTCATTGAGGGTTTGCAGGATAGACTAAAAGGATTGGTACATGCTTTCCAACCAGCTACTCTTAAGGAGGCTATTGATGTGACATTGAGATTGGATACTGTTCCCACTTCTTATCAGGCAGATAAGAAACCATTTAGAGATTCACGGCCTGCACAGAAGGCCAATACGACACAGAACAAAGGAGGGACCTCATCTAAAACTCCTTGGATGAATCAGGAGACGAGGAATGAATTGAGGAGGAAAAAGTTGTGTTTTTCCTGCAAAGAACCATAGGAACCAGGACACCGTTGCATGGGTAAAGGAAAGGTTCATTTGATTGAGGTAACTTCTGAGTTAGGGGATGAGGAGGTTCCTGATACTGATATTGAGGATAATACAGAGAATGTTGAGCAGTTTTGGACACAGTTGGAGTTAGACACCGCTGAGCCTGTGGCATCAGCTAAAGTAGCTATGGCTACCCTCTCCAGTTATCCTAAGTTTCATGCCTTCCGGTTGAAAGGTACACTTAAGGGTAAGCAGATCACCAGTTTGGTAGACACAGTTGCTACGCATAACTTTATTGATCAAAAATTAGTTGAGAGGCGTGGCTTACAGTACGAGGAGTTTGGTGGTTTTGGAGTGAAGGTGGCTGATGGTGCCATTTTGGGTTGTACCAAGCGAATTCCACAGCTTAGTATTCAGATGGGAGATTATACTTTGACTGATGACTTCTATGTGCTTCCCATAGAAGATTATGATGTGGTTTTGGGCATGCAGTGGTTACAGGGTATTGGGCGTTACATTATTGATCACCACCGTATGCAGTTAGAGTTTCTTTTTGGCAGGCAGGTGGTGATTTTGAGGGCAGCGTCAGATGGTGGACCCAGGGAGGTGACTTCTCGCAGGATGGAGACCATCCTTAGGCATAATGATGTGCTTTGGGCTACACACTGTTTGGTTAAATCCAAAACACCCATATCTCAGGATGGCCGTGTATTTCATGTGGACATTCAGTCAGTGATGGATCGTCACAGTAGAGTGTTTGGTGATATACCTCCTGGAGTGCCACCAGATAGAGGGTTTGAGCATGGTATAGAGTTGGAGGATATAGCGAAGCCAGTGATTACTACCCCATACCATCATCCTAGAGCCTATAAGGATGAAATTGAGAAGACTATTCATGAGCTATTGGACATGGGTTTCATTCGACCTAGTTCCAGCCCCTTTGCTTCTTCTATAGTGCTTGTTAAGAAGAAGGATGAGACTCTACGGATGTGTGTAGACTATAGAGCTTTGAACAAGAAGACAATAAAAAACAGATATCCCATTCCACACATTGATGAGTTGTTAGATGAGTTACATGGGGCTGTCTACTTCTCTAAGATTGATCTTCGTTCAGGTTATCATCAGATAAGTGTACGACCAGAGGATGTAAACAAGACCGCCTTCCGTTGTCACTATGGGCACTATGAGTTTCTGGTAATGCCTTTTGGCCTTACCAATGCACCAGCTACTTTCTAGTCCTCTATGAATAGTATCTTCAACAAGTAGTTGAGGAAATCGGTTCTAGTGTTTTTTGACGACATATTGATTTATAGCAGTACTTGGGAGGACCATCTCAGACATTTCGAGGAGGTACTTAGCATAATGGAGAGTCAGTCTCTATTTGCTAAGCTTTCCAAATGTGAGTTTGGATTGGGGGAGGTGTTATATTTGGGTCATGTGATCAGTGCTGAGGGGGTGAAGGTGCATGAAGAGAAGATTCAAACGATTCAGAATTGGCCTGTTCCTCGGAACATTACTAAGTTACGAGGGTTCCTTGGATTGTGTGCTTATTATAGAAGATTTGTGAAGGGTTTCTCACAGCTGGCAGCACCTTTAACAGATCTCACAAAGAAAGGATCGTTCAGATGGACAGAACAAGCACAGGGGGTCTTTGATAGACTCAAGGAGGTTATGAGTACTTGCCCCGTTTTGGCACTACCTGATTTCTCGCAGCCATTTGTCTTGGAGTGTGATGCGTCGGGCTTGGGTATAGGAGTGGTGTTGATGCAGAATAGACACCCCATTGCCTATGAGAGCAGGAAGTTGCAAAACAATGAAAAGTTGTACTCTACCTATGATAAGGAAATGTTGGCTATTATGCATGCGTTAGCCAAGTTCAGACATTATCTTGTTGGCAGTAAATTTGTGGTGAGAACAAACCATAACAGTCTGAAGTATTTCCTAAATCAAACAGAGCTCAATGATCGACAACAAAAATGGGTTAGCAAAATTCAGGCTTATGACTTTGATATCGAATTCATAAAGGGGAAGAATAATACTGTGGCTGATGCACTCTCTAGGAAACCTTCATTGGCTGCCCTATGTTCATTGAGCGAGATTTTAGCAGATTGGAAGGCTCAACTTTTAGTTGAATACTCCAAAGATCAGCATGCTTGTGAGATTATGGAGGGATTGATAGTGGATGACAGATACAGTGTGGTAGATGATATTATCTACTATAAAGACAGGATTTACCTTGTTCCGGGTTCTCAGTTGAAGGAACAAATTTTGCATGCTCTCCATGATATTCCTACAGCCGGACACCCAGGATATGGTAAGACTTACAGGGTGGTACGTGAGAGATTCTCTTGGAAGGGTCTCAAAGATGATGTTTTACGCCATGTCCGTGAGTGTATGACTTGTCAGTAGAACAAGTCGGAACATACCTACCCAGCGGGATTATTGCAGCCCTTGCCTATACCGGAACAGAAGCAGACATGGATCTCCATGGATTTCATTACAGGTCTTCCTCGGGTTCAGGGGAAAGATTGCATCTATGTTGTTGTGGATAGGCTAATGAAGTATGCCCACTTCTTTCCCATTGCATTAGATTTTACAGCATCGCAGGTGGCTGAGTTGTTCTTCAGGGAGGTGTTTAGACTTCATGGTCTTCCCAAGACCATTGTGAGTGATAGGGACAGCAGATTCATGAGTTCCTTCTGGCAGGAACTTTTTACACTAGCTGGTACTTTGTTAACACCTAGTACTAGTTACCACCCTCAAACGGATGGGCAGATAGAAATAGTTAACAAATGGGTTGAGGGATATTTGTGTAACTATGTGTCAGGGCAGCAAAAAGCATGGGTGCGTTGGCTGCATTTGGGCGAGTATTGTTATAATACTACGCATCATATGTCCATTGGCATGACGCCTTTCAGAGCTCTCTATGGATATGAGGCATTATCTTTCACTGATTTGGCATTTGGTGACAGTAGAGTTCCCTTGGCTCAGGATTGGTTACAAGAGAACCAGGATGTCATGAGATCTCTTAGGGAGAATTTGCAGCAGGCCCAAAATCAGCAAAAGATGTACGCTGACAGGCACAGGATTGAGAGGGCATTTGAGGTGGATGATATGGTCTTTCTGCGTTTACAACCATATCAGCAGAGCACCCTAAAAAGGGGGGGAGCTGAGAAGCTCAAACCACGTTTTTATGGTCCATACAGGATACTCAGGTGAGTGGGAGAGGTTGCATATGAGGTTGAGTTACCACATGGCAGCAAAGTTCATAATGTATTTCATGTATCTTGCCTAAAAAAGGCCCTTGGACAACATATTATAGTTTCACCCGAATTACCTCTTATGGATGAGGAAGGTAAATTGATTTTGGTCCCTGATGAGATTCTTGAGGTGAGGGAACGACGGCTGAGAAGCCGGGTGATTCGAGAGTATTTGGTTCGATGAAGAGATCTTCCCATAGAGGATGCCACCTAGGAGGGTGAAAGCATTTTACAGCATCCTGCATTATAGTTGCTTGTGGGCAAGCATCTCCGAGAGGGGAGGACTATCATGTCCCCACTCTAGCGCAGTCTAACAGAGACATGTGAGTCAGCTTATTATGGGGTCTTGTAGGCTGACAGGGTTGGATAGAGACCCAGTATGGTTATTCAGTGTTGGGGACTTGATTTTCTGGTGGGTATTGATCAGTTGGGTGACGTTCCTTGTTTTTAGGAGGTAGTTCCTACATTTATGGGGTTCATTCCTACTTTTTAGGATGTATGATCATGCCCAGGGCTGGGTTTCCATGAGATGACCCTTTGGGTTCAGTTTCAGAGGGATAGGGCTTGTTTCCTAAATTTTAGGAGCATCCCTAGATTTTAGGGATGAGACTGCCAGTGGATTCTTGATTTCCAACTTCAGTCACAGACAGGTGACAGGATGATTTGATGGTTTGTGATGTCAGTTGGGCAGTTTGTGGCTATTTGGGTTATATTTTTAATATTTCCTAAGTTAGCATTTAATATTTAAATAAGGCTAAGTTAATAGCCATTTTGGAGTAATAAGGGAATTTTGGCCTCATCTGGGTGCGTATCCCATGTTATGATAGCTCGTTGGAAAGGTCTTGAAACTCTCTAAATCTTCCTCTTTGGTCTCAGGGCAATTCGGTGAACGGATTTATTACTATGGTGGAAAAGGTCATTTTCTAGTGACATGGTCACTTTAAAATAAGATTTAATTCATTTTTTTATAGCCAACGCCAATTGGGGGTCACTTTAGGGTTCAAATTGCTTTGCAAGGGGTTATAAGGAGATGGGCGCCATTTCTCATGATTATGCATATTTTTCAAACACTTCTTTTCAAATTTGCTCTGCTTGAGCGATTTGCATTCTGGGACGCAAACTCCAAGGTAATTGCTGGCTGGGACGTAACCCTTAGCAGCATTGGGTATTGGTTTGTCAGTAGTTTCAACAGTATTCAGGAGGAAGGTAGACACCACTTCAGCTTGGGCCTACAGTTGTTTTGTTGGGCATGTTCTTTGGCGTATGGGAGGTGAATTCTAGCAGCCGTAGACTACCATTTCTTGCAGCCGTACTTGCAGCCGTACTCTGTCATTTGCAGCACTTGGATACATAGAAAAATCGGTTACTCAGCAGCAGATTCTTGCATCTTATCAGCCCGTTTTCATCAGCCAGTTGTGGCGTCATTGTTAGAGGAAATGTACTGGATCTTTTATTTGGCTCTATAATTCAGAGATCTGCCTGGTACGATTTGTATCAACTCTGACTTTACTGCATACTGTTATTTATTTTCAGACTCTTTTCTTGCCATTTGCGACTTCTCATTTCTATGTGGAATAATCATCAAAAACACAAAAACAAACAAACTCTTCTGCATTTCCGTCTAGTTCTACAAGAAAACATTAATAAACAGGAAAAAACAAAAAAACAAAAAAAATCTACAGCAGATTTGCAACAGAGATCCATCAGGGATCTTTCACATTTACTATCTATTGGAAAGATTTTAATCCATATCTATGGCTAGAAACTGCAAATACATGCTCAGATATCATAGATTTATGCCTATAAGTTACACTGTGACAAGAAGTATATGTGCATCCATAAGTTTTAGATTTGCGCCTGAACATTGGAAATCTATGCATTTAAATTGCTGATCTGCACCCAGAAATTGCATATCTTACATAAAGGGAAAGCTTATAGTGTTGTACAGAGCTTCCACGGATTGTGTAATGGAAGCATAAGCATAGGAGGCCACAAAATGATTCTAAAATTATGCTATTTGCTGGAAGGCTGGACTCATGGAGGATAAAACATAAACACACTCAAAGATGTATAAACTTCCATATATGATGCCTTGGTGTTACGACAAGGGTGAGAAATTGTAATTTGGCATGAACCAAACTGCAGGTCAGTCATTAGGATCTGATCCCAATTAGGATGACCATGATTATGACAATTAAAGATACGCAGTGATAGCCACAACTGCACATATTGCACACACTATACTATTGGGTATGCAGAGTACAAAAATAGATAGAGAAGCTTTACAAAACCGGAAGCTTCTTAAAGAAAAAAGGAAACATTGAGCTTCTACAAAGAGATAATCCTTAAAAGACAAATGTACAGTATGTCTGTGACAACAATACTTTAGGGAAAGATGAAGACATAAATGTTTATGCAAATAACAAGAATATACAGTAGTATATTAACATAACGTATCCCATATGACTAGCATACATCATATGACTGTCTCATTAAAATGTTAATCGGGAATAAATTTTCAATAATTGGAAACAATAGAAAATTTAAACACCGAATGAAAATCAAATACAATTTTTC
The DNA here is from genome assembly GCA_028749045.1 of Cupressus sempervirens. Lineage (NCBI taxonomy): Eukaryota > Viridiplantae > Streptophyta > Pinopsida > Cupressales > Cupressaceae > Cupressus > Cupressus sempervirens. The sequence goes on along the minus strand of CM053786.1, from coordinate 840,265,516 downwards.
TCACAGACTTGCCTGCATCCCCCCAATGAATGAGAAAGAACCACGCTGATGCTTTTTTCCTCCAGAAACTTTGGTGTCTCTTTGAGTCTTTTTCCTTGACCAAATTGATTTCATCCCGCCAATTATTATAGAACCAAACCTATGAAGGATAAAGTAGCAAGAGAAAATGTTATATCAGATAATGAAACAATTACTTTCATGGGTGATCAACAAAGCAATCCAGCGAAGACAAAACTCTCATGTTAGCAACAATAGTTTGAATAGGAAATAGACCTCACATCTTCGCAACATTCATTTAAGTAGAAGACCAAATTAAGTCATAAAAGAGAGAGTATAACTATAAGAAGAAGAAAACTATTAGCTATGCATTCATACACCCAAAAAAAGGCCAATTATTCTTCATTTGAATTTTCTTTTATCTAAAGCATGAAATAGTTCATACTAATACATGCCAATGTAATTGAGCTATCAATTGATAGTCTAACCATTCTTTAATTTAAATTGAAAAGAGAAACATCCATCATTAATACAAAATAAATTAAAATGGAAGAAAAAAATTAGGCATACAATTTGAGAGATTATTGAAATGTCATTAATTTTAATCAATGATTGGCTAACTACCATGTCCCCAAATTTGAATGTAATAAGTTAATTTAATTAATTAATTAATTGGTCCCAGATTTTAAATAATATAATAAAAGGACCTTTAATTAATAAATATGGGGCCCAAGTTAATAATATTTCTATTTGTGGTTCCGATTGATTTATGTATATTTTGGACCCATCTTTTATTTTTGTTGTCGTGTCAATGTTACTTGTAAACCCTTGAGACGTTTCTCTGTAGGGGTATTTATGACTGTCTATAAGTAGTTGTTTAGTATGTGATTTTGGATTATTTCTTTGTATTGTGAATTCTTATTAGAGTTTAATATTGTTCGCCATATCAAAAGTGAAGGATCTTCCCTACTTGGCTTTCTGGTTTTGGTGGGATTCAACCCTCACTCTATTCCGTTCCATATTCTTGGTTCGGATCTGAGAAGTCAGAGCATTATTTCTATTGCAAATAGCATTGTTCTCTGGAATATATGTTGATTCTGATATATCATGTTTGTTCTATGTTTCCATTGATATCTTGGTCTCTTGTTGGACATTAATAAATTTATCTTATCTTAGAGATCTTTATCTTCTCTTATGGAACTCCTCTACCATAATAGAGAAAAAGGGTTATCCTATGACAACCATGACCATCTCCCTTACATAATTTGAATTTTTTCGATTTCCAGTTTCATTATGCAAGTAAAGAGGGTTTCTGAAAACAAGCCAAATAAAAATGTAACAATTTAGAGACTTCAAGCTTCCACAATCCATAATATTATTCAGAAAGTTCTTTTTAAAAAATGCAATTTTCTTTTATGTAAATTATATGGGAATCAAGAAAGCTAAAAGCATTCAGTTTGAGGACAAGGAGAGGCATTGATAACTAATAGTAAATGACAAAAGGAGAATATAATTACTTGTAATGAACTACAACTAAAATAGATGGTTGAATGACTCAAATTTACCTATCCTTAAAACTCAACAGCATTTTGTCAGATTTCAAGAGAAGATATCAACTGACGCGAATCTTGACTTTTTTCTCAGTATTGCACTATACAATCACTGGCAAAATAAATTTAACTCTGCATTTAAATTATAGAATTTGAATCAACCACTAAACTGGGTTTTGATAACCAAAATCTTCAATCTTACCAACCTTTCTTCCAAATCCCACATTTCAGGGAAAGCATGCTGTATCTGTTTGACAACCAGACCATATATTAATAATCAGTTGAAAACTATAGAAATGTGATTTAAGACATAATAACACAAGAAAATTGATTGTAGAAATTAATAAATCGTAAGACATAACAGAAGTGTCAGTTTAAACAAACTTATTACTGATTTTAAGGCATCAATATAACAGTTTTAACAATTTAGGTTACATTTGGTACTGATGGCTATGCATTTTTGGTACTATGCATTTCTATGATTTTTGCAATGCACACAACAAAATAAACATGCCTTAAAAAAGGAAATCATGGTACACAGTTCTTGCCATGTACTACTCTTAAAAGGGAGTGCATTGCTGCAGATTTGTACATCATTTTGGGTGTATAATGAGCTAAAAGACTAGATGGAAAGTATTATGATGAAACCTACTTAAACCTTAAATGAAAACTATTGTGAGAACTTGTTCTTCAATTATCCAAATCCCACATTTCAGGGAAAGCATGCTGTATCTGTTTGACAACCAGACCATTTATTAATAATCAGTTGAATTGATGGATTGATGCGTGTGGGTCCACCAATGACTGAACTCTCACCATACTTGTTATTCTCTCCATTGACACTATTATTCCTTATCTCCCCCAAATGGTTGATGGCTTCATTTAACCTTTTTAATCCTCTTGCCATTTCATGCAAGATGGCTAGAATATCCAGCTCAACATTTCCCTTTGTATCCAGAGAACGCTATCCTCTTCTCTAATATATTATATAATGTTGTCTCTTTTCAATCATTATCCTCAGCCCAACATGCTGGTAGGCTCAAGGCTCTAATACACTCCAAATATCCCAAAACATATAAGAGAAAATGATACACACAACAGTTCCAATTTTGACAAATGTACAAACAAATCTGATTGCTATTTCAAGAGGGGAGGCGACATGACAAACTCAGGCACAATTGAGAGATATTCTCAAACTGAAGATATAAATTAATCCAAATTATCCATATCCCCTTTTTGCCAATTCCCAATCTCTTTTATAACAATTATTTTTTGGTTACTTTATTGTACCATCATTATTCATTTATGACTTAATTAACTTTCTAAAGTCGATTAAATAATTATTTAAATTCTATCATTTCATAAAAATATTAAATAATTAAATTTAGACTGCAACAATCGGGTATAACACCCCCTATAAACTGCAGTGCATTGAGTAAACTTTTTAACATGATCAGCAGCGTAGGCATGACATGTCCTCAAATATCACATGGGTTAGCAAGAGACTAGAACTTGTGACCTTGTGCTTTACCTCAAGATTCTCTTGCCAATTGAGCTACGTGTCACTACCCCTCTAGGCTACTACTTACAAACCTCAATATACTTATAGATAATTTGTTAAGTGTGACTTGTGATCTTATTATTGAGTTTTATTTAATTTTTAATTCTTAGAAACAACTTATTTAAATATTTCGTAAACATTTAAATGTGCTAATATGTATAGAGTAAATTATTTTTTAATCTTCATAAATATTTAATGTGCTTCCTTTTAAGTAATTTGTATAAATGTTTAGTGAGTTTTTTAGAAATGATTATTTAAATATTTTATGAATAATTTAGTTCTTAGACTATTTAATTTGACTTTTGTGGAAACGACATAGTTAAAAATTTCACAATTATTTAATAGAGATGATCTTTTGCTTCTTAGAAGATATTTATTTGATTATCCGACAATTGTTAAATTTAGTTGATTTTCACTTAGTTGATTTTTAAATTTCTTAAAAGTTATTTAGTCAATTCCTTGGAAATTATTTAATCACCTCACAATTAGCTAGTGGAGATGATTTTAATTTCATAGAATTTATTCAATTGTTTCTTTTGTGATTATTTAATTTAGTAATGTCTTTTTAAATGTTTCTTTATTTAGTGTTATTTCAATTATTTCGCAATAGAATCTATAATGCTTAATAGAATTATTTATAATTTCCTTATATGTCAAATATTATAAATATTTTAACTATGAATTTAAAACTAGGTGTTTTAATAATTATTAAATATAACTATTAACCAAATCAAATAAGTATTAAGATAATAAAGGAAATAATCTTATAAAACATAGATACCAAATATAATTATTAAACAATAAAGGAAACTAATTAATTAATTAAATAAACCATAACATTATATGAAATAAATTATAATCATTAATGATTTAAAGGGCACATATATATATATATATATATATATATATATATATATATATATATATATATATATATATATATAAAAGCAAAATAGAGCCTTTCTTAAGCGAATGAATAAAAAAGTATTAAAAAGAAAACAAATACATACCTTAAGCAACTATATAACTTAAGAAATAAAAGTTAAGCTAACGAATAGAAGTTCATAAATTTGGAATGGAGTATTTTTCTTCCATTTTTCTTCATGCATACGCAGAGGTCTGAATTGCATACATGTCGTGTTTGAGAGGAGAGATGATGCAAAGAGAGACATGACCACTAAAGAGCAGCCCATTGGCGTCTATAACCACATGTGATCTCCAAAATATATCCAATCTGATATGCATTGAAGTATATGTGCAAATATGATCAGATTTGGAAAAAGAGAACATTCTGGAGTGGAAACCATAAGTTAGTGCTGACTAAAGAAAAGATATATGGGTGAATGCCATCATTTTCAAGGGAATCCTGTGCGACTGGAAAGGGTGAATGAGGAGAGGTTGGAATAGATGTAATGCCTAATTCTTCTTACACCTAACTTTGCCAGTGCTCCTACAAGATAAGAATCCTCTTTTTCCTTTTCTGAAAATAACTTCAATGTCTCAGACTAGGTATGTGGCACTCTAATTTTATCTCCATATAATTTTTATTCTTTCTAAACCGTGGAAGTAGTTTTTCTAAGAAAAAAATAGAGGTAAGAAGAATTATCCGATTGTTATTTCATATTTGGTAGCTTCTGTAGAAATGGTAAAATTATGGAAAGATATTCTATTTAATTACTTTTACCTAGCAACTATTGTAGAACTGACAAGATTCTGGAAAGGATGTGCACTCTGTTTTATTCTTAAATAGGCAAAAATAAAAATGGTGTTTATCCATGTTTTAGAATAGTAGACAATGGTTTTGTAAAAAACATGTTTAAGTGCAAAAAATAGTTAACCATTATAACATCGATAATGTCTACACACTTCATAGGTGAAAAGAGATTGACAATTGTTTGACTTTATTTCTTACTATTGTAAACATCCTACATCTGATTTCTTTTGAAATGGATTGAGATAGAATGAGTGCTATCTGTTTGAGAAAATGTCTCATTGCTGTAAGTAGTTGGCTGGAAGCAATTAAAACAAAATCTGGATACTTCTACTACACTCATTGCCATAAATCTGCTAGCTGGAAGTTGTTTATACAAACTGCACTCCTTCCACCTTTATTTGTCATGAACATATTTGCTAAAAGTGTCCTACATCTGATTTTGTTGGAAAAGGATTGATATAGATCGAGTGATAATTGTTTGACAATATATCTCACACAATAATGAATGCATAAATATTGTTTTAGACATGCTTATGGTTAGGAATGGTAATGAATGTATACCAACTGTTTGACAGAATGCCTTACTTTTATGAATGGTTGGCTGGAGGAAACAAATGTGTATACCATGCACTGTCACACCATATTATGGGCTGGAATTTTTTTTAAATGATCTATGCATTTGATGCCATGATTATATAAATCTAATTGCTAGAAAAGGTTGTATGATAAGCTCTTTTAATTTTGGAAAAGTTCTGAAAACAAGAGATAACTATTATCATTTTCATGCAAAGATTGCGTTCATTTAATAGCAATCGGCCTATAGGAAACATAAGCTAATATGAAGCTCTAGTTATATTATTTTTAAAAATTACTCTAGGTATGGTGTTTTTCTTTTACCCTGTTTATAAGCTGTATAAAATATAGGTCTGATTTCTAATAAACACCTAGACAATTTAAAAAAATCCGGAGATTTTAACAGTATACATAAAGCAAACAAGTTCTTGGTATGAAGAAGTTAATTTTAAACCTCAATACCTTGCTATTTAGAAACTCTTAGGAAAGAATAAAAAAACTCTTAGGAAAGAATAAAACATTATTTTGTTTTAGATATTATCATCTAGACTATGACCAGTATGACGCTAAATGGAAGAACTATAGCTTACTTAGAGTTGAACCTTTCCACTTAGCTCAAAAGGAAATATATTGTTTCACCTTCAGCTTAACTAAAGGCTTTTAGTCGTTAAACTCTGAATAACCATTTACCAAAACTATTGAACTATTAAGTAAAATTAGGAAAGAACGACCCTTGGAAATGATAATGGAGAGGAGTAGGGCATGAACACATAGGTAAACTCTTTACATAATTAATTGTGTTTTAGAAAAAAAAGATTAGTTCTTAGGAAAGAGAGTATGGGTTACCGCTCGATTCGCCCGAGTGGGTGTATAACTGCGGAGAGCTACTTGGAAACGAAATAAGCCCCAAAAGGTTTGTCTCCACAGTAGTTACATCAAACCTAGTACAAACAAAACTAGATATCATTAGCGAGTGTGCATTCCATTGTGTCTTGATCTCATGGATACGGGGATGCAGGTAGCCTAGAAGGTTAAGGATACCTCTAGAGAACAGATACCTTGGACATAGATCTTGTGGTTACTTACTTCTCATTTAGGTGTAAATTTTTTAACTTATAAAAACTTGGAAACAAAATAAAAGAATCTCAAGAAGTTACCTATTCCTGGCCAAATGCCCAAAATTCAAGAGGGGGTATAGGACTTAAGAAACTCTCAGTAGTCTAGCACCTAGCCGTATGCTTGAAACCCAAGGAAGGGTACAGATTTTTGTTAACCTTGCTTAGAACCTTGGCACATCCGTAGGGCCGGCTGTGAAATTCTAGCAAGCAACACTGGACATCGACGGTTTCAAAGGGTGAATAAACTTTGATTAGAGTACAATGATATTCCTATCCATATAAGAATCCATCCCAAATGGGTGGAAGAAATACATTCAAACAATTGTTTATTTATATTTCTACCAAAATTGAAGATGGTCCGATTGGCTAATCTGTTGCCCTAAATAGAAGAACCCGGGTGGCTAAACGAAATTTTGTCCCGTATGGATTCATTTCCTAAGTAATCAATAATCAAACACAAAAAAAAAAAAATGTTGTGAGTTCTTGTTGAATTAGCATGATCATTATTCTGGTAATCTATTGTTCTTTCTAAGGATAGGATGGTCCTTACATGTGGTATTACAGCTTTTCATTCAAACACTCGGCCTAAAGGATTGCTACTTAGTATATTTTGGGTTAAAAAATAAATAAATGGATAAGTTGTATGCAATAATAAGAATCCTAATATTGTGATTCAATGTTCCAGAATGGAAACTAAGGTCTATGTGCACAAGAGGTATAAGTCCTCCTCAGGAAGACAACCCTCCAATCAAGACCATCAAGGTGGGACTTCATCACTCTCACAAGAAGGTGGTAGGGAACTGAAGGAAATACAAGAAGTTTTACAGGAGAAAGCGAAAGGTCTTCTATGTGGTACTTCTAAGTCCTTTTGTACTTCTATGTCCTGTTGTACTTCTATGTGGAGAAAGTGAAATGTACCAGTTTGGCTTTATGTCCTGTTGTACTTCTATGTGGTAAAATCTTTCCAATTAGGGCACAAAGACTCCTAAAAGTAACAACAATCTAACTATTTTGCAAATTAAGACGAAGCTAATAGCTATGGATTTTCACAATTGTTCCTGGTCAAAGCTCGGGATTCAATTGTTTCTTAATTCTTTTCTATCAATCAAAAGATACAATATCAATGACAAAAGATAGTACGAATCAAAGGTAACTTGAATGAATTATAGACAAAGCTTACAATTCACACAAATAACAATCTCACTTAATCAAAGTTAAGTCTCAAATGCTCCTTTGTATTCACTTTCTCTCAGAATAGTGTTACACAAACAAAGTTTTGCTGGCACAATTTCTCCAGAGCTCTCTTGCATAAAGATAATGACGATTTTGCAATGAGGGGGCACTTCTTTATATAGGCAAAGAAGTTGAGAAAAAGGGGGAGGAAAAAGTGGGAGTAACTCAACCAATTTTGACCAAGTCTAACTACAGAAACTAATGGATTACATGCAATTGCACATGCAACTCGCATTACATCTTTTACATTCATGCAATTCGCATTACATGCAATTACACTTTATCATGCAATGCATCTTAAACAACTATGAAGTAGAAATTACATAACAATCTTAAAGATTGCTTCTTAATGCTTTGAATTTCACAATGACGTCACGCACTGTAGGAAGATCAGCAATCTCCATTGTCTTTGATATGGCTTCGATCCTCACTGCATTCTCATATGCTGATTAAATAACTTTAGAATTTGCTGTTGTATTATCCAACAAGTGTTTTGTCAAGGATTTGTACAAAATGAACTTGTTCATTGTGTGCGAACCAAATTCTTCAGAATCTACATTAGCATTGATTCTGATTGTATATTCTGAATTCACTCTCTCTGCTGCCAAAAGATTACCAAGATTATCAGTAACACAGCATCCCAATTGCTCCAAATCACAAGTAAGGCTTGTTTCAACTGCTTGACAATCTTCATGAGCCACTTGCAATTTTGTGATCAACTTTCTTAAGGTCTCTTCCTTGTAACCAATGAGTCCTTGAAATCTACAGAACATTTCACATGATGGAAGAACGTCACATGAGGCCATAGCATTTAGATCAAATTTTATCATTTCATCCCAATCCTCAAGGATTTTCTTCAGGTTATCTGCTTCTTGAGTCAAAGAAGAAATTAAGCTTAGTTCCATTTTGTTCATCTCTTTGATACGCTTTAGAACTGCAAGTGTCTCTATGATAGCTCGAATTCCTTCAACAATGATTTCCTGTATCGAAGACTTAGCAGCTTCAATCAACCTTCTCTCTTTAGATGTTTGTGATGCAACAACATTCTGAGAAGATTGCTTCTGGATGACCTCATTCGAACGAACTATTTCCTGTTTCAATTGATTCTTCTTTTCCCAAAGCTCATGATTGCTTTTTGATACATTTGCCAATGCATCATGAGCATCTTGCAAAGAACTCAAATGAGATTGCTTTCCAACTTCAATCTTAGTAAATTTATAATCGGAGCTAGTGAGTTCTTCAACAGGTTTATCTACTAAGGGCTCAGCGACCTCAACATACTTGGTTTTGTCAGAATCAATCAAAATTCTAGAAACAATCTTCTCCTTCAGAGATTTGGATTTAGTCTTCTTGATAGGAAGATTGTTAGGAGGAACAATCACCTTCCTTCTCTTCGTTGTTATTCTCCTCAACCATGCAGGTAGGCTGAAACTTTCATCTGTAGAAACAAGCATAATGGAGACTATTGGCATTGATCCAGATTGTGTTCTGTAGTGACTGAACAAGATTTAGTTTGTACTGCTGTAGGCATAGGAACATGTTTTGAAGATTCTGTCATGCAAAGTTCAAATCCTGTCAAAGATGTATCAAGTTGGGAAATTTGATGACTAGTAAGAGTCGGAAAATCTTCAAACACATTTCCTAAGTGTTCAAACTGATTATGTGCAGGAACACGAGGAGCAGCAAATGAAATCAGAAGAGCCATGGTATTAACTTCTAAGACGGGAATAGAGAGAGTGAAAACAATAGAAAATGAATCTACATCATCATCAACCTCATGCAAAAAGGGCTCTTCATGTGGAGAAGACGTGCAAGCTTGTGCAGGCTTGGGAGGAGATATGATTCTAATTTCTCCTTCTTCATCTAAATCTTCTTTCTCGGATTCTGTTTCCAATTCTTCTTCTAATTCTGTCACTGATTCTTGAATTGGTTCAGGAACTTGGGATGATTTAATCCCTTTTCCGCCCTTTAATTTGAATTTGAGAGTATTCTTGACATTTGAAGATGAAGCACCATCTTTCTCTGTAATTTCCAGTTGTGACTTCCTGCCAGGAGGACCAAAGCTTCCACAATCCAGACCCATTTTAGGATTTACTCTTTTTAGATCTTTACTTTTCAACCACTTGTTAGTGTTTGCTAAGATGGATTGAAACTTGTCCATAATAGATGTACCTTCTTTTTGTTGCCATTGAATAGGAAAATGACACATTTTATCAAAACTGGCTTGATGAAATTCCGGATCAAGGATGTTGCCGTCATCTTCAACTTGGAAATTTGGTGGGATTCCCAACATATTAAGATCGATTATTTGTTGCAAGGTTAACCTGCAATAATCCATCTTCATAATATCAAGCTTTGTTCTCATGTGAATCCAAATGTCTTCAATGCGATGAACATGAGTATAAGCCCTCTTTATCTGAGAGTTCATTTCTTGATAATCAAAGTCAAATCTAGCCTTGAACTTCTTCAATGTAATCAACTGCAACTCTGCTTCCATATTCTTCGCTTTAGGCACGAAAACAATTGAATAATTGCCAATAGATAAAGGCCTAGTTGAGGTGATGCCAAATCCAAGCCTATGTGACGCATGCTGATCATTTTGCACGTCCATGAGTTGTCTTGCTAACTCCATTTGAATAATTCGATCTATAGCATACCTAGGTAAGGTATACGACTCTCCTTTGAAATATCCAACTCTCAAGTATGTGAAAGTGGAAAATTGAAGAAAAATGCAGCCGTACTAGTTTACCTTTTCCCATGCTGCATCAAATACTCTTTTGATACACAACTATTTGTCGAACAGACACCTGTAATGTCCAAAGAAAGCATCTTGGACTCTTCTGTAATGATATTTACTGTTAGCCAAAGTAATTTGGTCATAGTATTCCCAAACAGGTACTTGAAGACGATCACCTTTGGTGGAAAGCCTCGAAAAAGACCCCATAGCAGCAGCAATGTAAACTAAATATGAATTCATGTAAAAAGGTACTGATGTTTCTACATTGCATATCTGCTGACAGATTGTAGTATTGATAAGCTCTCCCCAAAAGATGTGTTTTTTGTTCTTTATGATTTGTACATCCATGGCTCAAAGTCGGAAGAATCCTTAAGACCACAGATCCTACTGAGAAGGATGATGAGATCCTTGTATTCCTGTTTAAAATTGGACCGATGAAGAGTCTTTGGTCACCTGGAAAAATTACTTCTTTTTTTGTCTAACCAGTAAAGGTTGACATACTTTTGATAGTTGTTGTTTTGCTCATTCCAATGGGCCAATGATGATCCTTAAGTCAAATCAGCACATTCTGATTTACGAAGAACTTTGAAGACTTGTTCAATCACTTCAGGGTCAAGGCTAATAATAACCTTGCCGTCAGCGTCTTTGATATTCCTTGTCTTAGGAGTGAAGCACCGAGCACATCCGTAGACAAAATCAGGTTCTATGGCCGCCATGGGAAATGTAGAAACCAAATGGATGTTGGTTCTTTTAATACATTTCATCTCATGCATAGCTGGAGCTTCAATCCTTTGTAGAAAATCGGCTACATCTACGTGACCAATCTTGGTGTCTAGTATGTTATCCAAAACAGACATAACTGAAGAAGGAACTGCATGAGCCAATTCTTTGTCATATTGGTATTTCATCTTGCCCTTGGATTTGGAAGGTGAGGACATTTCTTGTGTTCGTACTATAACAAAAAAATTTCAAAACACAAATACATCGTCAAAAGGAATCTCCATGTAAGTGGATTCTAGAGTAGCAGTGAAGATTCGAAAATGAGTGACTTTCGAAGAGAAATCATATGCATATGCAACGGAACGTGAAATGAAATGAAATGAAAGTATGAATATGGAAAATGGAATGGAATGAAAATGTGCGAAGGTGAAACACATGGGAATGCGTGCAAAGTGAAAGTTGTTGATTTCAAAAGTGACTTAAATGTTTTCAAAGCTTTATTGAATGAAGCATGTAAATATGTAAATGCAATATGTAATGGAAGGTGAAAAAATGAAATGATAATGCTTTCGCATGAAGTGAAGGAAAAACAAGTTTCTGGGAAAAAACTTGCAACTTCTCCAAAATGGAGAAAAATCGGCAACAAGCACACAAAACCAAAAACAAAAGAAAAACATACCTTTGAAAACAACACAAAACATGCCAAGATGCAATGCACTCCAAAGATGAAATTCGAATTTAGAACTTGGGGAAGAACCAAAGACATCAAAATGAAAAAGAAATTCATATTTAAAGAAAAAATGCATATTCTAAAGAAAAGATTTTTACAAATGGCATCCATTCAACGATTTCATGCATAAAATTAGCAAGGATAAGCATGAATTAAAATGTAAGAAAAGAAGAAGTCCACTTACATGATGAATATGTGCCAAAAATGAAGGAAAAGATGCTCTTTGTTTGAATTTTTCTTCAAAAAATGATGAGAACTTTTCAAATCTCCAAAATCCGAATGATGAAGGGCAGCAAACAAGGAGATTATTTAGCAAAATGCCAAAACGTGCCCTAAATTAGCTCCTCCTTGCAACGTTTTAAAGATTGCATGTTCTTGAGCTGTTTTTGCCAAAACAAGCAAAAAACATGATCTTCAAAGTAAAACGTTTTGATGATTTAACACCAAAATAATGATCCTCAACCAATGTAATCACCTAATGAGGTAAAAATGACTTGATCTCATGCAAAAATGTGATTAAACTTGGCAGATTTATGGAGTTTTATGCAAAAAACGTGCCCTAGATTGAGAGTTTCAAACATGTTTTTGGGTGCAATAACTTGATTTTTGATGAGGGCAAAATGATCACCTCTCCAAAACATGATGAATGCAATTGATTTCATTCAAATGCATGGAGAAAATCAAAAGTTATGATCAAAATAGGAGGTTTTTGGAGCAAGAACATGTTTTCTTCACATAATAGGACATTTTTATGTTCATTACATATTTTAAAACATGTTGGAAGGCAAAAGAGGACCTTTTTGAGTCCAATGCATGTTTTAAAATATGTCTTGAGATATAATCTCACTTTTTCAAGCCCATTACATATTTTAGAATGTGCAAGTCTCCAAAATCTCACTTTTTGGAGTCACTTACATATTTTATAAACATATTTCACCTTTTGCATGCACAAGCATGAAAATTCAACTTTTCATGTCATTGCATCAAAAAGGTCCACTTTTACAAGCTTTTGATGTAATGACTTGAAAAGAAGTCCTCAAAATAAATTTTCATATGCATTAGCATGAAAAGTTTTCACTTTTCATAGTTTTTTACATGCATATGCACATAAAATGTCCACTTTTAGGCTTTTAAGTTATGCATTTCACTTATTTTTTATAAAAATGTCAACAATATGGGTCAAAAATAACATTTATGCATTATATTAATCAATATAAGTGATAAACATTAAGTTAAAGTGACATTTATATAAGTATTTGATTTAAAAATAAAAAATTTAAAAAGTAACTATATAGTTCTATAGTCACTTTAAGTGAAAAATTAAAAAGTAACTCAACTTAAAATTATAACATAAAGTGCACTATAGTCACTTTAAGTTATAAATTTAAATGAAAAGTAACTTCAAAACATAACAAAAAGTGAATAAAATGTTATATTTTCAAAAAGTGAATGTCAAAATGAAAATATAACATCATTTTTTAAATTCGTGCTATTGCACCTAAAATGTCCACTTTTGAGGCACTAAAATGACCATATCTCTTGATTGACAACTCCAATTGACCTCTAGGTTAGACCGAATCGAAGGGGAAATCGAAAGGCATAACATGAGCAAATTCAAAGGACCAAAAACAAGCAAACACAAACTCAAAAGCAAAGAATGGACTGTGAAGGCTTCAAAAATCAAGCAAAGGCTCGACAGAAAGCAAAATGAAAACAACTTGACAAAGGCCTTCAGTAAAACAACTTGATATTCGAATTGAAATGGATCAATCGATCAATATTAAGCAATTGAATATCAAATTCAAGCTTAGAGAAATACGAAACTAGCTTGGAAAAGTTTCGTGCTGTTACCAACATTTTGAGTTATTGCTAGGAACTGCAGTTGTATCTAAAGTTCCATATAGGATGAACATTGCTGAGCCTTCAGGAATGAAAATACAATTACAAGAATTGTTAAAAAAGGGTTTGAAAAAGAAAGATGGAACTTTGAGGTTGTGCATTGATTATAGAATGTTGAAGTAACTATTAAAAATCGATATCAACTGCCCCGAATTGATGATTTATTTGATCAGATGAAAGGGGCAACAATGTACTCCAAGATTGATCTTCGGTCAGGGTACTATTAGTTAAGGATAAAGGATGAGGATATACCAAAAACAACATTTCAAACCAGATATGGGCATTATGAATTTACAATAGTACCTTTCGGGCTAACTAATGCACCAACCACTTTTATGAACTTAATGAATAGTGTCTTTCATGATTATCTAGATAAGTTTGTGATAGCATTTCTAGATGACATTATGATTTATTCCAATAATGAAGAACATTTAGTACATCTCCAATTAACAATGCAAAGGCTCTGTAAACACAAGTTATATGGAAAATTGTCTAAGTGCTCTTTCTTCGAAAAGAAGATCCATTACTTGGGGTACATCATTTTAGTAGAGGGCATTTCTGTAGACCCAGATAAGATCAAAGCTATAACCAAGTGGCCAATACCTAAAAATGTGTTTGAAGTAAGAAGTTTTATGGGCTTAGCAGGATATTATAGAAGGTTTGTTGAAGACTTTTCAAGGGTGGCCAATCCTCTTACTACCTTGCAAAGCAAGAACCGAAAGTTCATCTAGATCGAACAATGTGATAAGGCTTTCTTAACTTTAGAGGAAAAGTTAACAATATCCCCCATATTGAGAGTACTTGATCCTAACGGCCATTTTACCATAGTCACAAATGCATCCATAGAAGGTCTTGGAGGAGTCTTGATGCAAGATGAAGGTGTAGTTGCTTGTGAGTCCCGAAAGCTTAAAATTCGTGAAGTAAACTACGCTCATGATCTTGAATTGGTGGCTGTAGTGCATGCCTTACAAAAGTGGAGGCACTTCATTCTAGGAAAACCCTTTGAGTTAAAAATAGATCACCAAGGGTTAAAATACATTTTCACCCAACCTCACTTAAATGCTAAGCAAAGAAGATGGCCAAAATTTTTAAGCAAGTATGATTTTGAAATTGAGTACATCAAGGGAAAAGAAAATCGGGTAGCTGATGCTCTCAACAGAAGAAGGCATATATTGGCAATCTCTACCCTACAAGTGGACTTGAAACAACAAATTCTAAAGGAGCAAGTTAAAGGACCCATGGTATTTGCAAGTTAAGGATGCACTTGGAAAATTTTCTATGGAACCCAAGTATGAAGGATATGCTCTAAAGCCTAATGGAATGATGAAATATTAAGGTCAGATATATGTCCCCGACCTTAAAGGATTAAGGGAGACTGTTCTAAGTGAAGCCCATACTGTTCCCTACTTAGGACACCCTGGAGTGAACAAGATGTATGTTGATCTTAAGAATTGAAAAGGATATAGTCACAACAACAACTAAGTGTCTAGAGTGTCAACGAATAAAAGCAGAACACATGCACCCTGCAGGACTACTTTATCCACATAGCATGCCACAATACAAATGGCAAGTTATAAGCATGAATTTTGTTCAGGGATTACCTTTGACATCCCATAGACATAATTGCATTCTGGTAATTATAGACAAGCTTACCAGGGCAATCCATTTTGTCCCAAGAAATTTCACAGATGACCCAGCTATAGCTCGAAAATTTATTAAAGAAGTTTTTAGGCTACATAGTATACCGAAAAAGATTATTTCGAATACGGATGCCAAATTTACATCAAAGTTTTGGACCACCTTACAAGCTGCCTTAGGAATACAACTAAACTCTAGTACAGCATATTGGTCATAGGTCCAGATGATATTAATGTCTGAAACAAATTAATGTTTTATTCTTTCCTAAGAGTGTACAACCAAGAAATATCATATTTGTCTCATCTATCCAAATCACAAAGAAATCATTGGTGAGGGTGAAACCGCTCAACTGGAAGCTCAGTAGCATAATCATCTTTGTGCAATATGTTTTGAATTTTTTTTGCAAATTGATTTTGAATCCTGGAATACTGTAATAACCCTGATTGGGTATAACTCCACCAAACATCATTTTTCTTTTCTAATCAGTTTGACATTACATCAAACACTTGGCAAAAAACTTTGCTTATAACAGTATGTGATGTTTGGTATGTATTTGTTTATTTTTTTCAAGACTATGTGCTTTCTTTATTTAGAAATGAAACAAAGCCCAAATGTAGTATTGGAGATGTAATGAAAAATTGAGCAGATATAAACAACCCACACTAACAAGCTCAATTCTTGGAACTGATCTGCAAATATTAATTCCCTAATTCAGCATACAATGATTATTCAAATACAATATGAGTTTGATTGGAACCTAATAAATGTGAATAGCAGTGGACAGTCAATGATTTGCATAAATGCAACCTCAGAAACTAGTAATACTATGACATTTGATCCCACCAAATTGAGTGTTTAATGCATGTGCTTGACTAGAGGGGTAGTGTTGCAACAGTCAGAACCAATACTACAAATGGTGCTTGAATTCTGTAAGAAGAATTATCCAGCTCCAATGCCCAATGATCAGTCTGATATAGGCCTTGAATGTGGCTCAATGCTCTCAAGAAAACACGCCAATCACAGAAAATGCAAGAGGTATATCACTCCAGAATTACCATCAAATCAGAGGGCTAGTACCAGCTATAAGCAGATGCACACACCCTTAATTCAACAAGCTGCCACTGTGTGAATATCATAGCAGGAAAACACCTCAAGCTCAAATGATTTTACAGCCTTCTATTCACAGTAACAACAACCAGTAGGCTGCAACAAATTCACAAATCTAATCTCCAGATGGTCGCCGAAAACATATAAAGCAACCAAACAAAATCCACTATATTTTCAGCAGTAAATTGGAAAATCAATTTAAACTCCAAACCCACAGTAATAAATTGCTTCTCAAGCCACAGAAGAGAGACGGTATGAAAAGACAATAATAATATTCAGAAATAATTCACAATACTTCAGCTTTGAATTAGGCACTTCTCAATTCCAAACCCTTATACTTCAGCAGGAAAAAGGATCCGCAAACTCAGAAACTTCTCATAGGCAACAAAAGCAAATAATCAATTGGATGCTTTTCTCATCAAATGGGCTCATATTTATAATCTCCAAATGGCACAAAGTTTCTTAAATACAACTTCACTTAAGAAGGTTCCTCACCACAACATTAAAATATAACATAGTGCCATATAAAATAATAATCTAAGTTACTGATTTGAGTTCAGATTCGAAGAACCAGTTCGTTGGTACGACAATTTTGAAATGCAGTTTGGGTCCATTAGTACAAAAACAATTAAAAATATTATATATATATCTATATTTATGCAGACAAGAAAAATGAATTAAGATTAGAATGCCACGTAGTACCATAAAAACAACAAAAACAATATAAGCTTGTAATTATAATATCATATCTATTATCAACACCAAAATATTAAAATAATACCAAGTCCAAGTATCATTGTTTTGACTTTCAACAATTAGAACTTTATACTAAGTTTTAATTATCTAATAGATTATCTAATATTAAGATAATTGATAAGCTTCTATTATTAGTCAACAGTTATCTATTTGTAATCTATTGTAAATATTAATATGTTTCTAGTATTAGTTAGTATGTAGTTATTTGTTAGCTTTCTTTTAGCTAGAATAGAAAGTTTCTATTCTTTACGATCGTTTCCTAAGGAAACATCATATTATTCTTTTGTATATATTGAACTCTCACTCTTTGTTAATAACAAGAAACTATTTATCAATTACTTCGTAATATGATATCAAAGCCACTTTAAATTTTTTTGAAAACCATAATTTATTTTATGAAATTATCAAACCCTATTTTCGAAATTATTTTCATTAATATTTGCTTCCAAAACCTCTGGTTCGACAAAGGTTTTCTGCTAAAAAAATCACGCCATTTTGTCTATAATGCCCACAAATTTTTTTGGTCTACAAACTCGTGCCCTTCTATTTGCAACTAGTGTGACTAAATCCTTTGAAAATTGAGGGTTGTTCTCTATCATTTATGTGGAGGTTTGTTGGGCGCCATTTCTCTGTAACTCACCCCAATATTTTTTTGCCACTCACGTCCAAATTTCTCTAAAAATCGCGTGGCTGTTTTGTGGTCGTTTTTTCCATTTTTTAAAAAGTGGTTGTTTTTTGCCTATTTGGAGGCATCTACGTTATTCGTGCCTAGATTTTGCAATTTTCTCTAAAAATCTGCCATTTTTATAAGCTTTTTTGCAGCCAGGGTTGTTTTTGTTAGATACCTTAAATTTTTGTACTAAAACAAAAATAAAATTTACAAATTCTTGGTGGGTTTTTCAAGAGCTCAATTGAGTTGTTGTCTATTTGTTCTGGGTGCCTCAATTTTTTGTGCCTCGATTTTTGAGCCAACGGATCCAAAACCTAACAACTTATTCTTTCTGGATTTTTTGAGCTCTCTTCTAGGTCACCCTTCAAATTTTTTGGGTCTTCCATTTTTTTGCCTCGAAGAACGTGCCTGCACAAATTTTCACGCTTTTTCATTGAAAAACATGCTATGACATCATTGACTAATATTCTGCTCAGGAGAAATGCAAAATTCAATGGTTGGAATTATGGCACTTGGAAGTAGCGGATAATAGCAATTTTTGATTATCAGAATATCGATCAAATTGTTCTGGGTGTTACATAGCATCTGACTGCCCCTGGTACTGATCACATCAATCAAGAGGCAGTGATGCTTCTCAAACTATTTGTAGTTGATGATCAGCTCTTCAAGATTCCATCCGGTAAGACAACTGTCAAGATATGGACACATCTCAAAAATCTACATGAGACTTCTGACACAAGCAAAGCTTTCTTCATGAAAAATACTTTCTTTTCTATTATCATGGATGAGCAAACATCGTTCTTGATTCACCTGAATAGGATTCAGGAAATTCGTGATCAGTTGTTAGCCATTGGACGCAAGATGGAGGAAGAGGACATTGTGGTTATCACTCTCCGGGGTTTACCAAAGTCCCACGAGTTTTTTATCGAGACTCTCAACATCATGTCTTCCAGTGTTGATTTGAAGTTCACAAAACTCTACACACTTCTACTTCAGCAAGATCAGTGGAAACAATAATTCGGTAGCAGTTCCAGCTCCACCTCCACAGAGCAAGCCTTTGTTGCTAAATCCTTTCAGAAGGATAAAGGCAAGTTCCAACAGTCTTCTTAGCACAAGTCATCTGCTACAGCTTCAGAATGCTCTCGAAAAAAGAACATTCAATGCAACTATTGCCACAAGTATGGGCATGTGTAGGTTGAATGTTAGAAGTGTTTAGCTACCCTATCTAAGCAATTTGGTTCGCAGCCCACAACAAACAATGCAGAGCACTTTGAGTAGACAAAATATGCCTTTTATGCTTTTTGATAGCTTCATGATCTGGATGGTTTAACCATTAAGGGAGTGTATTACGATAATAGATAAGCTTTTATTATTAGTTAATGGTTATCTATTTGTAATCTATTGTAAATATTAGAATGTTTCTAATATTAGTTAGTCTATAGTTATCTGTTAGCTTTCTTTCGCTTTCTTTAAGCTAGAATAGAAAGTTTCTATTCTTTACAAATGTGTCCTAAGGAAACATTGTTTTATTCCTTTGTATATATTGACCTCTTAGTCTCTATTAATAACAAGCAAATATTTCCCAATTACTTCATAATATCTAAATCTTCATCTTCTTCTTCTCATCATCAAAGGCATTAGTCGATTCACAAATAGTGCCAATGTCAATGGGATCAATTGCACTAATGACTTTCTATTTTCTAAGTTAACAAATTGTTATTACTTTTTCATTGTACAAAGAGCTTGTTAGTTTGTAATTAACATCCTACTTGAAAAATGCTATATAAGTAGCTTGCAACTCCCTTCACCTATTAAAGATGTTTAATGTTTAAAATATCACTTATCACATTTCAAAGCTTCCAATTAATCGGACAAGGCTAATTATCAACAATTGGATATAAAAATTTCACTGGAAGATATATTCAGTGCTAGTTTAATTTGATGTAATAAATATCTCAACTTAAAAAAATTTTGTTTTGTAATGTTAAAGATCTTTATTTAAATTCTATAATAATGATTTTTTGCACTAAATTATAGAATGTATCTCAGTGAAACTGTACTTGGTTCGCACTTGGCCTTCCTTAGTTCGACCATGGTTCTACTTAGGTTTAGGCCAGAGGAACCATCTTGCTTGGGTTCAAACCCAAGTAAAACGCAAAAGGAAATTGAGACCACAACCAAGGACTGGTTCAAAATTCACCTAGTTCGAAGGGCTAGGGGGAGAACTGGGTAAGTTAGATAATAATTAATTATTTTTCATCTTGGTTCCAACGAGCTATGATACTAGGTGACCAACATACAACACCAACAAAAATAGCAACCTCAACATATTTAGATGAATAATAGTAATTCACCCATCTTGCGAAAACAATTGAATAACCATAAGAATCGAAATTTGATAACACTAGACTGATCCCGAAGAAGAAAGATGATGAATGAACCTGACAGGGTGTCTTCCTATAAAGAGACACTCCCTCCAAGATTCTTGGATCCCAAACTAGAAGCCCAAAATAAAAATTGAGAGCATCACTCAACTCTTCTAACTCAATTGAGCTCATTGGAACTAACAATTTGACTTACTATAAATAGTGAGTCCCTCAAATAGAGCCAAAACATACCATGGGCTATTCGAAAACCTATTAGCCTACAACTGAGACCCTCGTATCCAACTGTTGACTCAGGAGGGTCATGATGGTGAACTAATCAAGCCAATTGTAGGAACCTATTGAAAATGGGGACATTATAGTTATCCCTCCCTAAGATTACTTGTCCCCAAGCAATCCCAGTGCAAAATGAACATCATAGTCCTACATCCCAAGGGTAGAACTACGTACTATCCTTGTTGTGTACAAGCAACTCCTATAGCACCAACACCCAAATAACTGATAGCAATGACAAAATCATCTAGAAACTAACTGTAGGTGTTGATGGCAGTAACAACTCATTAGAACTCAATCCAATTGAACTAGCAACTCTGCCAAAATTTGAGTCCCTATCAAATTGACACTCACACCCAACTGCACTATGGAGATAATAACACCTATAAGTACATGGATCACTACCACCAACTCCAACCTCTAATAAACTGTTTTGGGTGTGTAGATATTGAAAGTGGTCTAACTTGCAACTACCAATCTCGTCTACAAAAGAGGGTGCTAACCCATCCCATAATGGATGGTATGCAACTGGAGCCAACCCACACCGACATGAAAGCAAATCCCTTATCTATGTGTCAAAAGAAAAATGATGAGCACACCCCAATGGATAATGCCAATAGAAAGCCCCAATCTCTATCAATGGCTCATCAGTACCAAATCGAAAATCGGGAGATGGCTTCAATTTTCAGCTCTGCACAATTATTGGCTGGGTAGGATATTGGGCAACCCTCTCAACAAGCCCAACCAAATAAACCAGGTTGGGAAGCATTGTAGCCAAGGTCTTTATAATCTTCCCCACTAATCATCATATAGCACGAGAGCACCAAATGAGTGTACCTCAAATACTTTGTATGAATCCTCTTGTAAATCTAAACTCTCAAGCAAATACTCCATGAATGACTCAATACAGTAGAAATTATGTGGTAGCATCAACTTGCTCCCCCACAATCTATAGTCGATCCCTCTAAAAAAGTGACACTACCAACTGTCCAATGCTACCGGGGGTATCGAAAGAAGAAATATATTCACTTCCAGTAGAAAGAAGCAAATCACCATGAGAGCCCATCTTCATTGATGCTCTCACCTCTTGTAGATGTACGACACCCATATCCTAAACGGATGTGTTTTCTACTATTGTCAATCAAGATTGTGGCTATAGCAAGATGCAGAATCTAGCTATCTTGTTGAAACGTGCAAACTCTCTCGAGTGGCGGGTTGTCCTAAAATGAGAGATGAATCTCTAGAAGCTAGGTCAGTTCCTAAATAGTGATCACCTAAAACCTAAATTATATGCAGTAAAAGGGATGAGAAGTGAATGACAAATAATGAATAATAATCTAAATGAGGTGATACACTGATGATTTGTATGCAACTTCAATTTATTTAACACTAATTACCCAAGATACAAATGATTCACAATACTTAGACAAACATGCAACCACAAAAGTGATTCTATGCAAGGACCTGAAATCTTCTGTTTGAAAGGAAAACCTAGGCTTTACCAATTTTCTGCAAAAAGAATAAGGACACAAACAAAGACCTGTAATCACACTTATCAAGATTCTAACATGCAATAAGGAATATAACTTTAATGAAGGACGAACACAACATAAAAGTAAAGAATCCATAATATTGCATGAGAATCAATGAGAAGGAACCGTTGAATCTATATAACCAATGTTGAAAAACCTTTGCTACAAAGTGCTCTTACAATCAACTCAAAATTTGCAATGTGCAAAAAATTTGACCCAGAAAGAAGATATTTCATAATGAGGTGAACGTACAATAAATAGGGCTCAAAACCCTAATTCGGATATCAGAAATATGAATGGAAAAAATAAGTCAAAATTGATCCAAACTATGAAGAAACCCCTGAAAACTGCTCTCAACCACCTGTCCAACTGATAGCTAACTGGAAAACTGCCTCTAACTCCTCAAAATCATGCATAAAAGCCTAACTTGGATTTCAAAATCAACCCAAAAATATAGCATGCAAAACTCATCAAAAATATGCAAAATATGCATAAAACAGGCCCCTATAATGAACTGCATGCAAAACCGGCCTTAACTACACTAAGGTGCTCCATTACTGCATGGAAAACTCAAACTGCTCTTAACCAAGAATGAATGCGGACAATTCTGAGAAGACTCTAAAAGGTGCCAAAAATAGCTCCATATTTGACTCAAAATCCTAAATTTGAAAATTTGAAATACAAGTCCAAAAATAGCCAATTGAATTCTTCCCCTCGCATTTAGGCATTAAAAAAATGTAACTCCCCGTAAGCTTTTTATTATTATTGCATTTTAACTTAACATTAATAAATTGATTTATTATTATCAATTTATTAATATCAATTACAATAAATCATTTTGTTTAAAGTAAAAACTATTATTAATTAATTGATAATAATAAATCAATTAACATAATAACAATTTCAATTCATAAATTTGGAACAAAATAATTTAAAACTATTTATTAACATAATAATACTCTCATCAAATAAAGTTATATTATGTCAATAAAGAGTATTCTCTCCTTTAATTTACTATGGGCGGACCTGAATATTATGCAGTGTGTTGTAGGAATGAATAAAAGGTAAAGTTCTTCTAGGCATTCCAATGCTTTGGGAGTTAAAATATGAGAGGAGGAAATAGATAAGGGTTTTCAAACCCTAGCCACCATGGTTTCTTCACGGGTTTTGATCATTTTTTTTCCTTTATGGCATGGCTTTCATGCTGCTTGCCGTAAGCTTCATTTGGTTTCTTCATTCTGTGAATGCCATATCTGCTGGTATATTCAGACGCCATGAGGATTCTTCTTCATTTTGTGGCTCTTTTTGTTCATGTGTCGTGGCTTTCTTCCCTCCATTTTGGTGCTTTCCGTGAGCCATTACTACTATTTCATGGTCTTCCTGTTTGCTGATGGCATGAGTTCCATTGCTGCTGTGATTAACACAGGTTCTGATATCATGAGTGCTGATACTGGGTTGACTCTATAACTTGAGTGCTATACTGATTTCTTTATTTCTCTACTGGTTACTTTCTCCTTCATCCTGTGAACTCCTTGGATCTTTTTCATGCTTGCTGTGAGCTCCTTGATTTGTAGTCATGAGTTCCTCTTCCATTTTTTAATACTTATCTGCTGGTTGCCTTGAGGGTATATTTGATAGTTTTGTTGTTTTAGTATCAGACTAGTTTGATCCTCATTTTCTGCTATCTTTGAGGGTTTTCTGTAGTTGTTGTTTGCTCCCTTACTGGATTAGATCTGCAATTCCTTTAATATGGATTACATTACTTGTATTTTATAGTTGCTTACACAAAACCGTTCCTCTATTTTGGCTTGTTTTACTGTGATTTGGCTCAAAACCTCATTCTATGAACTACAACAAGATATGCATCACAAACAACTACAACAAGCTCTATATTCCGTAGGGTTTCCTCCTTTTGGGAAGCTTAGTACCCTTCACTAGCTCCCAATATTTTTATAATAGACCCATCCTCTGCTCTTTGATAGCCTGGACCCCTCCTATGTTGTCTTTTATGTAGTTACAAGGAGAGATTTTGCTGCATCGATTGATGCTTGATGAACCAGTTCTGATATTTCCAACAAATTATGATGCCTACTTAAATTCAAGGCTTGGTACACAACATTAGTTTCCTTAAATGTATCGACTTCTACTACAACAACATATTTTGCTACATTTGACCAGAAACAATTGTTCATTATATCTTTAATTGTAGTATTCTTTTGGTATCCCGTGCACACATATGTTGTTATCTTTCATTGTTTTGATTGTTAAAAATCATTGCTTTTTGAAAACTTCTCCCGTAGATACTCAATTTACTAGTATCTTGTAGCACCTTACACTTGAAACTCCGAAAATCATGTTTACCTTGAAGCTCTTGTTAATTGCATAATAACAAATTTGTAACTGATACTCCTTGTTTGAACAATCAGAACTGAATCTGAAAATTATTGATTCTACATTTTGATTTCAATTCGCAAAATAATGATTACAAAATAGTTATGCACAATATCTTTCTTGCTTGACTATAATAAATCCTAGTGTTTATCTGCTACTGAATCAACTCCCATGACCTCATGAATGAACATTTATTTGAGCATCTTCCTTGCTGGTTTAGCTTGTGGCTTTACTTAGTTTCATTACATATTCTGATCAGCAGATCTATATGGTTTAATATATTCTTTTTTCTGATTTTCTTTGTCATAAAATCTGAGATTTGACACATCTTTTACTTTTTATGCAATAAAGACATTCTTTTACAAATGTTTTCTTAACTTTGATTGGCTGATTTCTCTATTCTCTATCTGCTATTTTCCCTTAGCTTGTAGACTAAGAATTTCATATGCCCTACATGATTCAACTAAAAGGTTTCATACTTGTAATTTATGTTTGTCCCTTTGACAATCTCCTCGTGTCTTTAATCTTCTGCTATGATTCAACTAGAAGGTCCCATACTTGTAATTTATGTATGCCCACTCAACAGTTGCCCCACATCTTTGCCTCTACATTATTTGATCAGAAGGTTTCACGCTTGTAGTTTATGCGTGTCCCTTTGATAGTCTCCTTAGTCATTCAGTCTTGGCCTCTACAAATCTCAATTGAAAGGCTTCATGCGTGTAACTTATGCAAGATCCTTCAACAACCTCAAACTTCGTACCTGTATCTGCACATGAAACAAACTTATTAAACATACAACCTGCTTTGCTTTTAGATATCTTTCTTGCCTTCACATCTTTTAATTTAGTTATCTGAATAATTACGTTGTAGGAACACTAAGTAGTGTAGAGATAATCAGAATGGTTTCCACTGCTCAGTTCGTATGAACTGACTCTCCTCTTTTTTACGTTTTTGCAGGTCTATTCCCAGACGGAGATGAGGTCTCAAACCTTTTTCAACATTTAGGTCAACAATCCTTTTATTCAGGCAATGGAGGCCTTTCCCCTTATCTTTTCAGTACTTTTCTATTTATACAATGTGTTTATTTAGATATTATATTAGGAGTTGAGAATGCTTGTGTGGTATCTAAATGCATTGTATTAAGTACTGTTTAAAAGTTGAACACTTTGTACCTTATCAAAACAGTTCTGAAATATATTTCAGTAAAGTGTATTGTTTTGGTACTTGTATTGTATCTTGAACAAAAAATGATCAACTTCTCTTGTTTATTGAATTCTGTACTTTACATTCTGCATCCAAACCATTCTGTAATATATATGCTCAACAACTTAAAACACCTAGTGTAGTATATAGGCAAGTACAACATAGCAATTTAGGAAGTAAGCTAAATTGGTAATAGCAACTTCATCATGTCCCTCATCCCCAACTGGGGTAACAAACTCACCACCAACCACAATATGCCATTGAACAAGGTCTAGGGCTGGTGTCGACCGTATCCCTCCAACTCCATGGTAACCTCATCCAACTGTGACTCTGACTCTTGAAGGGCCAATTGAGCACACTAAAGAGAGTCCATAGTCACCTCAAGCTCCTGGGTGAACTCAACCACCTCCTCTTTCTCTAACAATGTCTCATAACAGGTTCTATCCCACTCCAGAAGGTAATAATTGTCAACAACTAACTGCGAATAGTTATTCTTTAACATTTTGACAGCCTCTCAAAGTGCATGAACCTTTGCTAGAGAAAGAGTACTATCATTGTGCTCATCAGACATACGAGCACCCCAACCATATGTGGTTAAAATCTGAAGAATCGCATCATAATGCTCAAAAGCTGAAGAAATGTCACTTTCACTCACCTTCAATTGACTGGTCACATAATGCCACTATAATCCCTACCTCCTATGCAAGCTCTATGTCTGACTAACTACACTGTGATAGGAAACTGAATTAGAATTGCCCATCACAATATCGCTCACTGCATGTGTGCTATCGACCTCGCACACATTTGCAATCGAGGTACAACTACTCAGTGCCTCAACCAACACCTCCCCCAAAGAGGCAAAAGCCCTCGCTGTATTGCACTCTGCACATGACTCTACTTCCTTCTCAACAGAAAGTTCCTGTAAATCCTTATCTTGGGACCTATCTAGAACCTCCTCGAAGTCATCACCCAATAACTAGCAAGAGGTATCATACCTAGTACAACTCATCACATCATCAAATGGATCATCAGATGTGTCCATACTATCTGCATCCACATCTCTTAATAAAGCCTCAATTGTTGACACTTGACTTCACACACATGACTTGATGTCAAGTTGTTAATTAATAATGCTAGAGCATGAACCCACATCTACTGTCCTGACTATAACACCCAAATCAAAAGCATCATAGCTAAGTGACTCCATACATGCATTTGTCCCACTTGAAGAAGCACCTACTTCCTGTTCTAGAGTAATAATACAAAAACTCACATACAAATCTCCAATAATAATCCCCTACTCGAGAGAGCCGAAAGTATCAGTGGTAACAACTGCATCAATTGTCTCTGCACTAATTGTAAGAACAACTCTAGGAGCCTCAACCTCTTGAAGCTCAGTACCACTATCGTCTGTTGTCATTGATAGAACCATATGTGTAATAACTTTGTTTGCTTATGCTTCTAGCAATACCACTTATTTAGACATTTGGCATTTCAACAAAAATTTCTCAGACAACCCAATTCTCATTGAATATATGGTATTTAATATTCCGAAACACAGTATTGGAAAATGCAACAATTGTTCACAAATTTAGTTAACTTATAGCCTTATACATTGCTCAAATAAATATCAAAGACAAGTATATAAATCTGCCACGTGAATTTGCACATTTAAATCTGTAACAACAAATGGCTCACATCAAATTCTGAATTTATTCATTAACTTAGTATGCTTCAGACAATTCCTGCTTGCAATCACATAAAGATTTTATCACCAGCAAAACCACAAACGTCCAGCCTTGAGAAATCCAAATCAGAAATAATTAGAAATTAGATATGTAAATTACCAAACTCTCCAAGATAGAATTGCCCTCTCGGCTATAGTCAATACAGTAAGAGAAGACACTTAATCGTTCCAACCAACAATCACTCCTTAGCCACAGAGAATATAGTAGAGAAGATTCAACTAATATCCCGAAATCTAATTAAATCACTATACTTCAGCAGTGATTCAAAACAATTCTTAGTAACTAAATCACAATATCTCAGCTGTGAATAAAAAACCACTTTTTAGCATAAAAACCCTTATACCTCAGCAAGGGCATCAAAATTCAGAACCTCAAAAAAAGACATAGGCAACAAAAGTAATTAAATATCCAAGCATGCTTTTCTCAACAAATGGGCTTGTATTTATAACCTCCAAATTCACTTTTGTTGCCAAAATGTAACTTCACTCAAGAAGCTCACCACACAACATTAATTAGAAGCTTCTTTCAGACTCTCTCACTTGACTTGGCTTAACTAATTAATAAAATGACACTTTCCAATGATAACTCAACTCTCAACTTAAATGAAATTATAAAGTTAAATATAACTTTATAATAAGCCATTTAATAATTAATAATAATTTGGCCACTAAAGATATAATAACTCCCAAAATGCTCATCATTTAGATATGTCGTCTGAAATAGGAGTCATACCTATTATTTCCCCATGTGACCAAATGCACTTTCCAAAAATAAAAAGGCTCCATCTCAATCAACACCAACTTACCACAAATTATAAGCACACAAAATTAAGCCCAAACGAAGTCTGATTTGAGCCAAATGAAGACCAACCTGCAGCTTATTGAAATGCGGCTATTCAATGAACTCCAACCTCTACCTGGATCCCAAATGAAGAAGTGCGTGACATCTCTGTAGACACTAAACCAACTGCAACCAAGCATCATCAGGAACAACCACATGTTCTACAGCCTCACACCCAAAACTTGTGCAAATGATGTAGAAGTCAGAATGTCACCTGAAGGGAACTCCATAGAAGATCTATCCATCCTCTTCTTCCCTGTATCCACCCACATGATATATATTAGACGGGAGTCCTGATCATCACCAATAATCACTGAAAAAGGTGTAGCTACAAGCGAACCATATGCACTCATGTTAACTGTATCAACAATAGGTGTTGCCACATCAAAATATGCAGACAAAGGAACAATACTAATTGCCACAACAGGAAACTGAACCGAATCTACTGTTGATGAAAACTCATAATCCTCAACATGTGCGCCATCATCAGAACACACATCAACAACTGCATGCATATTGCTAAATTCCTCCATAGATGGCTCAATCGGCATAGTAGTCGCCAACATCGATATGACTGTATCATCGCATGCTCCTACTCCCACTATCATCAAATCAACATCAAATGCATAATCCTGGGGACTCATGCCAGCAATTGCATCATCCAACTGTTTTACAATACCCTGTATCTCAAATTCTCCATCCCTAGGCAGAGAAGTATGTCTTCTGTAAGTATAATATCTACCTAGAATAAATCTCCTATCACCATCCATGTCACTATACTAAACACAAAATTAATTTGACAATATCAAAAGTAAGATCCGACCAAAATAATAACTGGGCCCAATTCTTGTAGGCTGGCAAGAAACCGCACTGATACCACTATAATAACTCTATTTCGTTATGCTTCTAGCAATACCACTTATTCAGAAATTTGATAGTTCAACAAATACTTCTTAGACAACCCAATTATCACTGAATTTATGGTATTTAATATTCCGAAACATGGTATTGGAAAATGCAACAATTGCTCACAAATTCAGTTAACTTATAGCCTTATATATTGCTCAAATAAATATCAAGGACTAGTATATAAATCTGCCATGTGAATTTGCACATTTAAATCTATAACAACAAATGGCTCACATCAAATTCTGAATTTATTCATCAACTTAATATGCTTCAGACAATTCTCACTTACAATCACATAAAGATTTTATCACCAGCAAAACTAGAAATGTCCAGCCTTGAGAAATCCAAATTAGAAATTACTAGAAGTCAGAGATGTAAATTATCAAACTCTCCAAGATAGAATTGCCCTCTCAGCCACAGTCAATACAGTAAGAGAAGAGACTAAATCATTCTAACCAACAATCACTCCTCAGCCACAAAGAATACAGTAGAGAAGATTCAACCAATGTCCCAAAATCTAATTAAATCACTATACATTAGCAATGATTTAAAACGATTCTTATAATCTAATTCACAATACTTTAGCTGTGAATTACAATCCACTTCTCAGCATAAAAACCCTTATACCTCAGCAAGGGCATCAAAATTCAGAACCTCAGAAAAAAGCCACAAAGGCAAAAACAAGAAAATAAATATTTAAGCATGCTTTTCTCAACAAATGGGCTTGTATTTATAACCTCCAAATTACCTTTTGTTGTCATAATGTAACTTCACTTTAGAAGCTTCACCACACAATATTAATTAGAAACTTCCTTTAGATTCTCTCACTTGACTTGGCTTAACTAATTAATAAATGACACTTTCCAATAATAACTCAAATCTCAACTTAAGTGAAATTATAAAGTTAAATTATAACTTTATAATAAGCCATATAATAATTAATAATAATTTGGCCACTAAATATATAATAACTTCCAAAATACTCATCATATAAATATGTCGTCTAAAATAGGAGTCATACCTATTATTTCTTTATGTGACCAAATGCACTTTCCAAAAATAGAAAAGGTCTATTTCAATTAACACCAATTTACCACAAATAGTAAGTACACAAAACTAAGCCCAAATGCACTCCGATTTGAGCCAAACGAAGACCACAACCTATAGCTTACTAAAATGTGGAGAAGAAAAGACCCTCCCAAGCCAAGCTACCATTTATCCACAATAATTAGCGAACGAGGATCACAAAAATAGGCTAATCCCTAAAACTCCAATGCTAGGAAAAATGGGGACATTACAACATATTCCTGTGAAATAAGTCCATCATCAACACAGTAGATAGGACTAGTAGGTGTCATACTAAATATAGGTACATCTGCATCATGGACACCTTTCGAGGAAAACTCAAGCCTCCCTCCTGCTGACCTTCTAAAGGAAGAAACCATATACCTCGCTGCCTTGTCAACCGTCTCAAGATCTGATAGTCTCTCCACTAGCCTTTGGTAAGGTTTACTAAGTCTTTCTATACTCTCTCCCAAGGCATTTATTTTCCTGCTATCTTCCTCATTACTGCACTAGGTCCCGAAATTACTAGGCCTCCTATACCTCTCCATTTGCTTGAAAAAGCTAGAGTGTTGGCCACTCCCGAAACAAAAATAGATCTGAAATAATAATAATAAATTCCTACCCCATAGGATGGCAGGAAACTGCTCTAATACCACTGTAATAACTCGGACTGGTTATAGCTCAACCAAACATCAATTTTGTTTTCTAATGAATAGTTTGACATTTCGTTGAACACTTGGCATGCAACTTTGCTTATAACTATATGTGATGTTTGGTATCTACTTGTTTTTTTTTTGAGAATATATGCTTTCGATATTTAGAAATGAAATAAAACCCAAATGTAGTACTGAAGATGTAATGAAAAATTCAGCAGATATAAATAACTCATGCTAACAAGCTCAATTCTTAGAACTGATCTACATTTATTAATTCCCAAATTCAGCATACGATGATTATTCAAATACAATGAGTTTGATTGGAACCTGATAAATGTGAATACCAAGCAGACAATCAATGATTTGCATAAACACAACCTCAAAAACTAGTAATACTATGACATTTGATCCCACCAAATTGAGTCTTTAATGCATGTACTTGACTAGAGAGGTAATGTCATAATAGTGAGAACCAACACCAAAAATGGTGCTTGAATTCTATGAGAAGAATTGTCCAGCTCCAACACCCAATGATCAGCCCGATATAGGCCTTGAATGTGGCTCAATGCTCTAGGTAGCAAGAAATCAGTTAGGTAGAAAAAAAGCCAATTATGTCAAAGAATTTAATCCCACATGCGAACATGATGACAAAGAATATTTAGGAGTAGAGATCAAAGAAAAGGCAAGAATCCTAATCACTCAATTGAGATCTGGTTCCCACTATTTGAGATGTGAAACCGGTAGATGGAAGGTCCTTAAGGAAGAGTGGGAGGACAAAATTTGTATATTTTGCAACGAGGGTGTGGTGGAAACAGAGTGGCACTATCTGGAGATTGTATGGCATACTAAGACATTCACAACCAACACAAAGAAACGTTAAAAGTGAACAACATAAAAGACTTTTTCGAAGGACTGAGACTCCTGAAGGAGGCCATCTTACTTATGCAGATTCACAACAAAAGAGATAGGCTGGAGAAATTGCATCAAACTGAATAGGAGTTCTATGCGGGTCCCTTAGGCTTATGGCCTTGTGGACGTCATTAAAAATCTTTCATTCATTCATTTTCAAGAAAACATGCCAATCACAAAAAATGTTGGTGCGAAAACAAGCAGGCTGATAGGACAAATTTATCTCTCAATATGCAGATTATTCTTCTTAGATAATCGCCCAAACTAACAGCCACATAGATGCCCAAACAAGAGGTTTTAATGGCACTCACACAGCCACCAATTCACACCAATTTGCAGCAAATATCTCTCCAAAATTGCCACCAAATCAGATGCCCAATAACAGCTATAAGCAGATGCACAAACCCTTAATTAAACAAGCTGCCATTGTATGAATATCATAGTAGGAAAACAACTCAAGCTGAAATGAGTTTACGGCCTTCTATTCATAGGAACAACAGTCAATAGGTTGCAACAAATTCACAAATCTAATCTCCAGATGGTCGCCCAAATCATATTAAGCAACCAAACACAATCCATTATATTTTCAGCAGTGAATTGAAAAATCAATTTAAACTCCAAACCCATAGTAATAAATTGTTTCTCAAGCCACAAAAGAAAGACAGTATGAGAAGATAATAATAATGCTAAAAAATAATTCACAATACCTCAACTGTGAATTACCAGGCACTTCTCAATTCCAAACCCTTATACTTCAGCAATGGCAAAGAGATCCGTAAACTCAGAAATTCTTAATCAACAACAAAAGAAAATAATCAATTGGATGCTTTTCCCATCAAATGGGCTCATATTTATAATCTCCAAATCGCACAAAGTTTTCTAAATACAACTTCATTTAAGAAGCTTCCTCAACACAACATTAAAATATAACATAATGCCATATAATATAATAATTAATTACTTTTGGTTCACAAAAACAACATTTTCCACCATAAGATAATATTCTGACACACAAGGCCATAGTTTCTTGTGCCCATGATCTAAAACTTTTCATCCCTATTCCAATGAGATGTGATACTAAGGTGACCAACATACAACATTAACAAAAATGTAATGTCCCCATTTTTAGAAGGTTCTTGTAGTTGACTAGGTCAATTCACCATCGCAACCCTTGTGAGATGATAGTAGGATTTGAGGATCTCAATTGTGTGGTTATAGGCTTTCCAACAATCTATGGTGTGTTTTGGCTCTGTCTCAGGGACTTACTATTTATAGTAAGTCAATCTATTGGTTTTGATGTGCTCAATTGAGTCAGATGAGTTGGAGGATGCTCTTAGTTTTTATTCCGAGCTTCCCGTTTGGGCTCCAAGAATCTTGGAGAGAGCGTCTATTTATAGTAAGTCACCCTATCAAGTTCATTCATCGTCTTTCATCATCAGGATCACTTTGGTGTTGTCAGGTTTCAATTTTTATGCTTCTTCAGTTGTTTTCACAAGACAGGTGAATTATTATTATTATTCATCTAAATACGCTAAGGTTGCTATTTTTGTTGATGTTGTTGGTTGGTCACCTCAGTAGCATAGCTTGTTGGAACCGGGATGAAAAGTTTTAAATCATGGGAATAAGAAACAGTGGCCTTACATGTCAGAATTTGAAGTTATGGTGGAAAAGGTCATTTTTGAAGCCAAAAACAATTAATAAATTAGTTTATAATGACACTTTATTATGTTTTAATGTTGTGTGTGGGAAGCTTCTTAAGTGAAGTTCATTTGGGAAACTTTGTGCCATTTGGAGATTATAATATGAGCCCATTTGATGAGTAAAGCATTTGATTGATTATTTTCTTTTGTTGCCTACGAAGAGTTTCTGAGTTTGTGGATTTCTTTGCCCTTGCTGAAGTATAAGGGTTTGGAATTAAGAAGTGCCTGGTAATTCACAGCTGAGGTATTGTGAATTAGTTCTAAGAATTGTCTGAATTAAATTATCGTATTTCCCAACTGTTATTACAGTACTTGGAAATTTCATTGTGACTGGAGAACTTGTGATTTGGAACGCCATTATCGTCTACTGCTTGGCATGGTTATAAGAGGAATGTACTGTGGCTGCTGAAGCTATATTTGACAGTGATTTCAGACTTTGTGGAAGGCTGCAATCAGTTATTGGAGGGCAGCAATCAGATTTTAGAGCACCTCCGATTGTTTTGAGAGGTGGTTGGGTATCATTGGAGGTTGTCGTCCCTTTCCTAAGACAACATTAGGCATCAATGCAGGCCTGGAACAAACAATTAGAGACCTGCAATCATTAATTAGTTGCTTGTGAACTCAATTTGGGGACTGTGTTTCATGTGGGGAGCTCATACTTACTGTTACAATCAGCATTGAAGAATGTTGGAGTAATCATAGGTTCCGCACTATGTAATTTTAAATGTCCATTGAGTTCATATAAATAATGTTGCAATAGCATTTTGATTTCAGAACTGGTTGATTAGTGAATTGTTAAAATTTAGCATTGTCTTTTCTTTACCATTATTTATATTCAAACATTCAAAACAAGGAATGTCTCATTAACACTATAGCTCAAAGGGAGTTGGCATAGAGTGGGAATGTTTTCCAAGTGTTTGACAAATTGCCAAACTATTAATTTAGTAAAAGAAATTGGTGTTATAA
Source organism: Cupressus sempervirens (assembly GCA_028749045.1). Lineage (NCBI taxonomy): Eukaryota > Viridiplantae > Streptophyta > Pinopsida > Cupressales > Cupressaceae > Cupressus > Cupressus sempervirens. Next base: position 840,230,937 of record CM053786.1, on the reverse strand, counting down.
AGTTATAGGGCAAAGGTTTATTACAGAAAATAACAACCTCAGCATATTTAGATGAATAATAATGGTAATTCACCCATCTTCCGAAAACAACTGAATAAACATCAGAATCGAAATCAGACAACACCAAAGTGATTGTGATGAAGGAAGATGATGAATGAACCTGGTGGGGTTGACTTACTATAAATAGACGCTCCCTTGCAAGATTCTTTGAACCCAAACCAAAAGCTAGAAATAAAAACCGAGAGCATTACTCAACTCTTCTAATTCAACTGAGCCCATTGGACCAACAATTTGACTTACTTTAAATAGTAAGTCCTTCAAACGGAGTCAAAAGATACTATGGGTTGCTGGAAAGCCTATAACCCCACAACTGAGACCCTCAAATCCCATTGTCATCTCACGAGGATCACAATGGTGAACTAACCAAGCCAACTGCAGAGACTTGCTAAAAATGGGGACATTACAAATACCTCAACTTGTATTCCACATCCCACTGCCAAATCTTCATTGATGACATTAAAATTTTCTATACTATCAACCAAACAAATCACCATTTGTCCCATCATCACTTTATAAATGGAGTATATTTTACACCCCTCTATAAGATGCTATTTCTGCATATTATCCAATTCTAGTCTAAGATACGATTCCTATCACCCTCGCTTATAGTTTTCATCTTTCCAACTTGCCATCTAGCTCAAATCTATGTAATGAAATCCTTATAGTCTTCACACATGTGTGCACCATGTATACGTTTGCGCGATGCAATCTTGTCCACGAATCTACAGACATGTAGAGGACTATTTGAACATTACAAACCTACCACTCTATGGTTGTAATGCCCATGATGATGGATTTTTTGGACAAGAGTCCATCTAGGTTGTTCAAAAACCCTCATTTGCATGCAATAGCTCTTTCTACAATCTCATTCTTGCTTCTTCCTTTTTCATTCTTGCACTGTTCAGTGTCTTGGGTTCTTCCCACAGCCATCTATAACCATTTTGCACTCCCATATTCACTTTTGTTGCAGGTTTCCACCATTAGCAATCTTTCCAAGCTCTCATATTTAACTACATGTCATGCAATCAAACTCTTTGCTTGCCTTTATGGAGTTCGCTCTCCATATCTTGGGTCTTTTGGGCATTATTGTCTTCATCTTATTGTTTCTATTTAATATTATCATTATTTTTATCTCCATTTCGGTTATCTACCACTAATCTTACCATGTCTAAACACTGTCCGTGGAGATGGAAACACCAAAGCGGGGATTTGACTAAACTGAACACTTGAATGACCACAACCATTTTCCTCTTTATGTTTGTGCAGAATTTTGTAGTGAGTTCATGGGTTCAAAAACTTCATGATTCACTTGTACCAACATGCCTAGGATCAACATTGGGATTGCTTGAGGGCATGCAATTCTTGAAAGGGAAGATTGTCACATCCCCTATTTAGGCTAGACCTATTCTATGTTGCAATCAACTCTGATGCTTCTTGGGAGTTAATTGTCACACAAGGGGGCCCAATTAAAGAGGCGCACTTGTACACTACTTTAATTTAAGTTAGACATAATTTTATAATTTGAATTTGGGTGCCCACTTTTGGGACTGTCTCTTTGAGATTTAGGACCTATCATTTCCTATTTAGGCAAGCTACTTTGTTATTCATGGTCGTCAATTTGGAGTTCATCTATTTTTATGTTTTCAATTCCCACTAAGGAGTTAGACTTGGAGAGCAATTTAATAGGTGATATATCCTCTCTCGTCTACTAGTTACTCCAATAAGGTGAAGTCATTTTGGTGATCTTATTAGACTAACTAGAAAATTCATTGTAGTTGAAGATGAGATTCATCAGCTAGTTACAGCATTACAAATCACAATCTCCCTATCAGCAATTATCACAAGATCAGAACATCTACGTCTTGGTAGACCATCTAATCTTAGTTTCAATCTTGAGCCAGCACCTCTAGATTGTGGGAAGACAGTTGGATTTCCAAGGATGACATCATAGATAAATCTGCACATCATAGAGTAATTGGATTCAAGTGGATTATCCGTCTCTACAGAGGTTTCAGAAAATCATATGTATGACATGGTTATAACACTAGCGATCAAGCCTCATTATATTCTCAGGAGTCACAGCATACACAGAGCTATATATATCGCTCAATCAGAATTCAACAACTGATTAATATTGCTGCGTTTCAACCAGTGTTACGGGACTCGCCGAGTCATGCCAGGACTCTGCGAGTCTGAGGCAGAGTCCATGTTTCCGAGGCAATCTGCCTTTGGACTCGGACTCGGCCAAGTCCTGGCAGAGTCCACGTGGACTCGCCGAGTCCAAGGGCTGCCGAGTCCTGGGCAAGTCCAGAACCCAGGACTCTGATTTTTTTATTTTTTTATTATTTTTTAAAAAAAAAATTAAATTTTTTTTTATTTTTAAAATTTAAAAGATAGAGATTTTTTTTACAATGTATATGAATTCTGAAAATGATTTGGCATGTCAAGAATCTATTAAGGATTGAATCTTAAATCTTAAATCTTCAACTTTATATTATGTTATTCAATTTTTTCCTTCAAAAGTTCATTATTATACTTGTATGATTTTCCGAGTCCTTGCCGTGTCCTGGCTGAGTCCGGTCGCCGAGTCCGAGTCCGAGTTGGATTTTGACTTTCCGAGTCAGAGGCGAGTCCGAGTCTCATAACACTGGTTTCAACAGACATCAAGGTGTCCATATTCCCTACTTCATCTGAGACATGGTGGACATAAGAATAATTGTTCAAGCAAGATAAGAGCAACCCAAGCTCTGGCTTCCATTGGTGTTTACTATATTATATTAATTGGCAATCCCAGTCAAAAGGATTATTGAATCAATGATAACCAGCCTTGGGCGAGACTATGCAATCAATTCAGTAGTTCAGTGATACTAACCAGAGGCTATCCAATATCCTCAGGCAATATTATTGGTGGTGTTTCCAGTAATTGTGCAGTGACTGGAAATAGTGGATTCTACCTCAGGACTGGATCAAGATACTTAGGAATCCATTCATCATCTGAAATCATTGCCATCAAAATTGTCTCATATCAGACTTGATATCAGCAGTGCTATACACATCAAGGTGACTCCTTCAATCCACAGCAATTACACAGATCCATTCTGAGATTTTATATCGCTTTATAGCAGAGATCATTAAATTTCTGTGTATCATGTGTATCTGCACGTACCAATGTTGATAAAATCGTAAAAGGACTTATCACACTATATTTGATGTTTCATTGACTGGAACTGATCTTTGAATTCTGCTAATAGTTGTCTGTCACCGTATTTTGTGTCTATTCTCTGCTTGGTACATTACAATGTGTCTAAACATGTTATTGATTTCTAGTGCTAGTTATTCAGTGTCTTGGAGTTCTGATGTCTGATTCACAAAACATCCTTCAATGTACCTCGTCCATTTGGATTAATGATTTCAATAAAATGGTAAATGTTTAAAACCAAATGAATATATACCCAACTTCTCAGCAAATAGATAAAGCTTGAACCTCAAGAATTTGGTTGATATTTGATTGAAAGTGATATTAATAAATACTAGCCCAGTAAATGACATTTTCAAGACAACTTCCGAAAGTTTCAGTTATTGACTAGACTGAAAATATTTCTTTTCTGATATTGCACATCAAAAAAATTCTAAAAGCTTGAAGAAAAAGAAAAGATAAAGCCCACTTGATTAATCATTAAAGTGATCAACTTCCAATAAATAACCCTAGCATGCTGAGCCTATCATCGTTAAATTCATTGCAAGAAATAATAATTGTAAATTTCCCTGGTTTGCTTAGCAGTCTCTGGGGCAGACTAGCTACAGCACTAGTAAGGAAATCAATGCATTTTAAACACAATGAAACAGAAACAGAGAAAAAATATAAATGCTTTTCTGTACTGCTTGAAAGAAGACAGCACTTACTGATACAGATTCGGTATCTGCTCCAGTAGTGCCCGCAACAAAGGGATCAAGTAAGTAGTCTACAATCTATCATAAAAATCAACACAGCAGAAAACAATTACTTATGGCAATCAGTGGATCTTTTCCAGCATATTATAGCTTTCACTTCAAACCAATAATCTTTCAAATGAGTTGAACCAACTCGTTTAGCTTAAGCTACAACATAACAAGCATTGCACTATTATCCATCACAAGAAAAGAGCAAAGCTTGATAAAAAATTAATATACCTCCTCACCAAAGTGACGCTTAAAAAAGTTTCCAACACTGTAATTACAATTTAATGTAACAATTCATCAGTATAGTTGCAAAAAAATGTTATAAATGTTCTCACATTTGTGGAAATATTTTTCAGCACTTTTCTTTCCAAGAAGCAGTTGCTGCTGTTGGTGGTCAGCTTTCAAATTTTTTAAGTATTTTTGATAAAAGAGAAGTTTATATCAGAAGACAAAACATTTTACAAAATCCTTTGTCCTTTAAAAGAAAGAACCTAACAAATATAGACATGTCATGATACATCAAACTCCAATCGTGTTAGCATTTTAATTCACACCTCTCATTGGGAAACAAAATTGAAGAAATGTGCAGTAGAACCGCTTTTCAAATTAGAAGGGAAAGTTATGTGTAAAATGAAAATTAATTTACTATGAACAATGTGATTTACTTTCATGCTAAAGAAAATTGTCTTTTGAGATACACGTAGAGCAAAAGCTGACATGCTCGCCCATCAAGCAAATGGTTTTTATATATTTTGACTAAGAATACAACCTATGACTACACACTTGTGTTGTTTAGCAGTAGCTGATAAGGTTAAAACATGTATATGGCATATTGAAATCTAAAAAATGACAGTTGCATTCAAAATAGAACTATATACGTACTACAGTACAAAGTTTTTTATGATTACTAAGTTTTAGCTCACCAAAGTACAATTATACAGGGTGAAACACATTAATAGTAATTGAGAAGCAAAAAAGGCATACTAAATACTATTAACAAATAACCAATTCTAGAGATAACAATCATGAATATTCAGTGAAGGGCAATTTGAAGAAGAAGTTGGCATAGGAATTACTATTAACAAACTATATCAAATAGCACTTAATATTAAGGTTACAAATGATTGCATGAATACGATAAAGATTCACGGCTACTTCTCCTACAGCTATGACTGCTTGCACGGCATGTAAAGATTACTACAAGATATGCTTGGACTAAAGCATACACCTTTCAATTAAATTGATAACTAAAATTATTAGAAATTATCACATTAAAACTCACATCCCTTGCAAGTGAAGAGATCTCTAAATAGGCAATTATTATTAACATTACTGTTACTCTTGGGGGGGCATTTATAATTGTACCTGATTGTACTTGGCTTGGTCAGTTCATTACCGTGCATGTAGATTCTCACAGTGAAGTGGTCTTTTAAGGGTCTTATTTTCTCATATTTTTGGAGGGGACATATGCTGGTCTTGAAAAAGAATGGTCTTTTGGAGGTTCTGTAAAAGGGTATTTGTGAAACTCAACAGGAATCAATTGGTGGCTTCAATCTGTTTATTTGGAGTGGGAGTGGGAGTGGGGAAGCTTTCTCTTTCAGCTGTTTGATCTTCTAAATTTTGCCCCGTAGTTTGAGGTACAAGGATTAATTCTCTTCTGTTTGGTTTTCTGTATTTTCATGTATCGTTATCTATATTGATGAAATCTTATCTCTGTGGATAAAAATTTATTGATTTCTTCTTGTGTTGCCCTTGTCTGTATCTTTTTATTTATGCACTTCTCTGAAGATAGGCACTTCCTTAATGCCATTATCTATTGCGGGTTTTGTTCCTTTAACTCACCAATTATCCATCTTTGCTACAAAGTCTAGGAAGTCAATTTGTTGCTTGTATATGTTTTTATTCCTGCTAGTTCCTCCTAGGATTACTTTCTTGGTTCATAGTGTTGATAGGAGCTACTGATAGCACCCAAGATTTACTCCTAGTTTTAGTTTAATCTTTGATGTTTATTCCCCCCCATCACTATTCTCTGCTAATTTTAAGTGTAAATATTTTGGGGAGCTTCAGGTGGCACATATCATTTTCTTAATCTGGCTAGGATTCTCAATTTTAATTCTAAGATAGCTAAGATCCTTTCATGGTTCTTTTTTTCCCTTTTGGACATGTATAAACTTGCGTGTCAGAGCTCTTGATAATGTTGGGTTGAGAGGTATGATATGTTTTGAATGTGTTATTTCTCAAGGGAAGGCATGCCAAAGTTTTCATCTTCCATTATTACGAAATCTACAAGAGGGGGGGTGGGGGGCGATGATGGCTCTATTCTATTTATCTCTGCTACATCTTTCCTTGGTTCACTCTCTTTCTTGCAGGATAGCTACTATCACTTCATCTCCCTGCATTTCTTGGCGATTTGTTCCTTTGTGCAAATAATATAGGTGGATATGTGCATTTTTAGCATTGGGGGGCTTCGTTCTCTATTGACGTATTTGGAGGGTAGAGTGAAAGAGAGGGAACCTTCATGAGTAGGTTTAAGTGGAAAGTACAGCTTAGAAAAGCTTGTAGCTGCAAAGAAAATTAATGGCATACCCAAAGTGTTAGCTAAAACAGAGACTTTTATGGAGGTCAGTGGAAAATCGGCAAGCAGTTCTACTCAAAGTTAACCTTGCAACTTTTCCATAAGGCATGCTTTAAATATTGGTTATATTTTATTTTGTTAAGCAATAAGAGTGGTGTTTTAAAATTGTTAATTCTCACATGATCTCTCTTACAAAGATAAAGGCATTTTGTATTTTCTTTCACAAACATTAGTGTATCATTTAACTATATAAGGTTCTTTGTCTTACTACATCTGTGATTTGTTTTATTGTTTTTAACTCTGTTTGTATCCTAATGTTGTCTCTTTTTTTTGTTTGTGATGTTGTACTATTATTTAATAAAAGATGTTAGGCAAGAAGAGGTTAGGCGAAATTAAAACCTACAAAGCTTAGTGGCATTGATGTAGTTGATCCCCTATGTTTTATCATGCTAGGTGGGTTGGGCTAAATGGTAGTGGTTGTTAATGTATTTGAGTTTCTTTGGTGCTTGGCTATTCTTCTTTTTGCAAACTGAAGGTGTTTTCTTAATTATTTCTAAGGTTTTAGGGCTTCTTCATGCAACCTTATTGAGTATCTGATATAGGATGATCCATAATTGGTTTACTTGCATAGTTGACTGTTGAGCGTAAGAATCCCTTAGGGCTTTGTTGAATTTTGGATTTCTTCCATATCATTACAAGAAATACTGATTTACCATGCATGCCAACTACGCTAAGAGTAGTAATTAGTGTGAAGGTTTTTGTATCTTTTTCAAGTTAAAATTTCAGTTGGGAAGTAGTTTTTTATTAAGGGAAGTCATTGTAATGTCCCCTTTCTCAAATAGGATTTAATAATGAATAAATAATCAAGTAATATAATTTATTTAATAAATAATAGTAAAGAAAATTTTCATTGATAAATAACAATATTAAATGTGAAGATAATTAAATGAATAATATAAAATATATAATATAAGTAAATGAATAATATTTAAAATGTGAAATAAAACAAAATAAGTAAATTAAGCAATAATGTTAAGTTAATGAAGGGTCAAGAGGCATGAAGAAAAGTTGTGACTCCCTTAAACATTAGAAATAAAAAAAGAGAAGAGAACTTCATTTGGGAAGAGGGAGAAAAACAAAGGAAAAAGAGTATAGGAATTAATAAAGGATATAAAATCTGAAAGGTTGTGACTCTTCTAAAGGGGCAACAATAATGAAAAATTATGACTCTTTCGAAGGGAAACAATGTTGAAGGGTTGTGACTACTTTATAGGGTGATCATTATGAAATGCTGTCTCTTCCAAAGGGAAACAATAATGAAGTTTTGTGACTCTTTAGAGCAATAGTAATTATGCAAAGATTGTGACCATTGCAAATGGCGCACATGATGAAGAGGTGTACCACTTCTCCACCTTGGAAGATATAAAGAGAGAATGTTTCATTTGTGAGACAAGAAGGCGAGAGAAATTTGGGGAATAATATGTTACTCACGAAGGCAATAATGAAAAGTGACAACTTAATTCTAATGAAAGGTAGTGACCTTTTCAATAGAGGAGATTTCATTCCAAGACAGAAAGAGGAACAATAATAAAAGATTATTAATCAAATTTTTGAGAGCAAAGCCATAGTAAACAGTGATTGTGAAAGGGGCATTATACTAATAATGTTAGAAGGTAATGGATAAGATAGGGAATACTTCATCATCTCCTAAAACTGTGTTCTAAATAATTGATAAGTTGAGAAGTTGAAGATACCTTACTAGAGTCCTAGTTATGAAGTGTTCTCTTCGACAATCTTTTGTCGCTTATGAATGCATCTTGTGATTTCTCCATGGTTCAAGCAACTTCAAGTTATTTTGACCATCTTAAATAAATGTGAGTGAAAGGAATCTATAATATTTATTAAAATGATTTATGTAACTAAAGCAAAGATTGTGCTTATATTCTCATTTATATGCTATATGTATTTTTGGTGTGTTTTTATAGTTAAGAAAAGATCTTTGCTTATGTTTTTTTATGTGTTACATGCACCCATGATTCAAGATGCATTATGCATAATGTGAGAAATCCTTGCAATATTACTCCATATATTAAACATGGAAGTCATTGTTATAAGGAATTTTTTTGTAGTCCACAATAATGTTACATTAAAGATCTATTGTGAAGGTATCCTATAGCACAATTCCATTAATCCTCTCAGTTTTACTTGTTTAGACTTATTTGAGCTGGGTTGTGTATCTTTCATGTCACGAAAGATTCTACAGAAGTTTAACAAATTCATAGTAGGGAGGACACACTCTCCTACAATATTCTAACCCCCTTTTGTTTTGTGCAATACATGTATTTGGAGCTCCTATCAATAAGGTCTTCATGTTAGCATATTATGTTTTCTTTATCAACTATGTGGTCTAATGCATTTATATTGAAAACTTATGTTAGTCAACTAATGTGTTACATCCCAAATTTTACCCTAATTTTTAATTTGATCATAACTGTTGGTTTAACGAACTATTTCTTTTCCTGATCATGTGAAACGAGTTAGTTAATTATAAACGTTGTGTCAACTGTTAACAACTTATTTCTCTTCTTGATCATGTGAAACGAGTTAGTTATTTATATACGTTGTACCAATTGATAACGAATTATTTCTTTCATGATCACGTGAAATAAGTTAGTTACTATAGACGTTGGTGAAATAACTAGTAACCTATAACTGTTATTAGATGATTTGCAGTTGTATGATTTGAATTAACGACCAATATATTTTTTAATTAATGTGTTGGCAAGAATGTTTTGCTTGAGTGATTGCAGGAGAAGACTGAAGAGAGGGAAGCATTGCTAAACGGGATCATCAAAATGGGATGGTTGTTTGGTTCAGTCATCAAGATCGGCAGGTATGACCTAAGATTCCCTTGGAAAGGATACGACGACTTGACCATAGGTTACATTATGGGACCGCATGAGCTATTAGGAAAACAATATAATTAAAACATAAAGTAATATAAATTAAAATATAATTCATACCTTAGAGATTAATATTAAATCTTCTTATTTTATCATTATTATAAACACATAAATATAAAAATGAAATGGCACCAATAAATTATAGTAATATAATCTAATGATGTCACTTCATCAATATACATACGTGAATGTATATTAGAGCATATAATAATAATAAAATAAAAATTTGAACTCTTCAACTCCTTATTTCTTTTCCCTCTTTATTTCTCTCCCTTTTAAATTCGAATTTATCATGTATTCGAATGGTCTTCTTGATAACCGATGGGAGCTGAGGAGACTCAGCAAATCTTTATAGCAAGTCATGAATCAACCCAACAGTATGTACCTTTCTCCATGTTGCTATGAATTCATTCGAGCCGTGAGTCTCTTTCTTAGTCGAAACTTCCATTTTCGTCTGCACTGATATCATTTTGTTTCTCCTGTTCCACCAACACTTGCATACCAAGTCTCAGAGCTAGCAGGTAAAGCAACTCGTCAAAAGGGGGTTTTGGCCAAGGATGGAGAAGACCGACCGCAATCTAAACTCAAGTCATGATTAAACGCCAACGTAATTCATAGAAATTCCTTCCTTATTGTGCATGTGCCCGACTGTAGTCGGCTATAAGAAATGACATATGCATTTTTGATTCAAAGTTCTTCTTTATCTGATTGTTGTCATATACATATTGATAGAGCTGAAAATTAATGCAAAAAGGTTTTCATAATCATAATCTTTTCTTTCCTAATTTGAATGATTAAACCATAGCCGACTATACATTAATAGGTTGAGACTAGATTATAATACCTTGTTGTTGGTTTCCGATTTAATAAAGAGTTCATTGTAGATCTTCATCAAATATCCTTATCATAACTGTAACAAACTTGAATGTATGAATGAACCAACATCAACGACCATGTATTTATAATCATAATATTTATTGATCCACCAACACTGATAAATTCACCGACAAGATGCCAGAGAATGGTGAAGAGGTGTAAATGATATCAGAATGTTCATAATCTTACAAACACCAAGGAATTCATTAGCAAAGAAGCCATGGAATGGTGAAGAGGTGTAATGATAATAGAACAATCATAATCTTTAGGCACCTAGGATTGACCACCAAAGAAGCCATGAAAGGTAAAGAGGTGGAGTTAATTTGCAAGAACCGAGAATGAAATCAGAAATGAATAACTATGTAATGAACATACTTAATAGCTCATGCAAGTCCCGATGATGAAATCTGTTGGCAAGTCGAGTGGTGGTAATTGGATTTACGAACCCAAATTGAAATCCTTGGCCAAGGTAGTTATAGGCATATGTTGCCAATCATGAGATCATTTTGTTTGTCCATAGACATCAGTTATACAGATATAACTAATGGGGCACTCAAACCACTAGGTAGCTCGGATGGCTGGACTTAAGAACATCCCAAGCCCGATCCTGAGGTAGGGAGGGCCGTTCTATTAAGTTAGGATGGGTGGAGATAAGTATGGTCCGAGGTTGCGAGGTTAAGCCTATGTCAATGCTTCTTCTCTCACCAATGTTGAGGCTTGATCAACAAGATAAAGGGATTCCTCCGTTATTTTAGTATGTTTCTATTGCACTTTACCTTTAATCCTTAGAAAAATAATTAGATAGTTTAGTTTTCTAATAGCATAATTTGAATGGATATATATGTCAGTTATTATTGAAGATTATCTTTACTTTTCTTTTAGCTGAATGTGTTAACTGTTAGAAATGTTTTAAATGTTAGCAATGTATTTATTTATCTCGTTATATCAGCTGAATATGAATTACAGTTAGAGTAGAAAACAATTACTTTATCATAGTTAATGGAAGACATTGTCATGCGAAATGGAATTAGATACTTATTATATAAGATAATTAGGAGTTTTAAATTGGTTATGAAAAATTGTTTGTTACACAATGACTCACATAAAATCTCTTTCATTTTTAAAATTCAGTTTTTGTCGATCAAAATTCTTCACAGTTTGTTTGTCATTGGTTTTCGAAGTCATTAGTAATCTTGATGTAATAATTTTTTGTGATATATTGTTAGTGCATTCAACAATGTGGTCAATATTCCTCTTTTTTGTAGACCTGTTTCCTATTCGACATGTTGGTTGAATTCGTGTGCCATTTTCATGTTATTTATATTTGTTTGTCAATATGTAGATTTGACTATGCTGACAGACTTCTTTGTCTTTTCTATATTGTTCCCGTGGCATCTTTTTGTCGGGACTTCAATATCTACAATTGAATTATAATCTTGTACGCTAGAAGTGCAATAACTATGGGCACATAGCATGAGGTTGTAGATAGGGCTTTGAGGAACCATGTAAAGAATACAATAGAAAGGATGCCAAGAATAGACAAAAGGAAAGACTTACAAAAGTTTGGAAAAAGAAGATAAAAGAAAGAGGAGGAGAAACCAATTCATATACCTCTAAGTTTCTAAAGAAAAGCATGAGTTTATAGGGAGATAAGTATGACATTATCCTCTAGTCCCTTTGAGAAAAGAGAGAGATGATAAAGAAAAATTGATGTCTTTAGATAAGAACAAGAAGATTGAAGACAGAAATCTACTTATTAGAATCAAGGAAGAAGATTGATCTGGAATCTATATCAGTGTAAAGCACACGCTATGGAAACTTTTGAAGGCTTAGACTTTCAAATAATATCAAAGATAGCAAGTTTGTGCTATAGAAGCTTGAACAAGATAAGAATGCTATAATTTTCAGAGAACCTAATGGGTATTGAGCTATTAATGAATTCTTGATGGTAATATGATAAGCATTCTCTTATCATCAATATCAAAGAAGAAGATTTACAGAAGGAGAGAAGTAGAGAAATAAGAAGAATGATTGCATTGATAAATCCTCAAAGGAGAAGATGCATCAAAATGTAGCACTAGAGCAAGTGGGAGCACTGAACCCTTCAAAAGGGGAGCACTAGAGAATCCTCGATAAAGAAAGTAGTATATTCTTATGCATTTTGAATTGAAAGTTTCTAATCATGCATTTATGGACATAAGTTTGATAAACATCCCTTTGTCATTGATGCCATAGGGAGAGAGAAATAGAATGGAGCGTTAAAATATATAGTCCACCCATATAACTGAGAGAGGGGGGGGGGGGGGGGCGGGGTCGAATCAGTTATCCAACTAATATCACAATTATCAACCTTATTAAACTTTAACCATATGAGCAATATAATCAGAAACCACAACAAGATACTCATATACAATAACACTGGATATGTTAACTAGAGAAACCCATGATTAGAGGGAAAACCCCAGTGGAGATGGTAGCCACAAAATGATGTACTAATATAAATGTTCCTTGTTAGAGGATGGACCTTGTTAGGAGTCTATGAATACATTCAGTACATATGAGTCCCTGTCAAGAGACTTTGAATCCCTGTTAGGAGATTCCAACCCTGAACAACAATTGGACCCACTACCCAAACAACTTCAAAGGCAAGACCAATGAAACTACTATCCAAATGATCTTTGTATTACTCCTTGCAGAATAATAGAAATGAAATGTACTTCCTCTTATTTTGTCTTGTCAACTGGACCTCTGCTCCTGATCTTGTAACTAGATCACAAAACTCACATCTAATAATCTCTTGGATTGCTTACACGCATTTACCAAACACTCTGCTTCTTTTCGCACTTCGCACTTCATGGATATTTCATACATTACAAACAAGTAAAACATCTTTCCTTTATACGATATCTTCAAAGTAATTCCTTGAGTCATCCTTGAAACTTTTCCAATTAAATATAATAAGATAATTAATTAATTACAATTACAATAGCACTGTCGGCTCATAATCTATACAAAACTTCACACGTATGATACTAGGGCTTGCGTACTCGCTGACGTCACCAACAAACTTTCCTTTGTCACTGCCTGACTGTACATCTTCTGTAATGCCTACCCCTAGTTGAATTTTCTTGTTATATTGTCGGATTCTTTTCGACCAGTTTTATGTTTATATTTTATGATTAGCAATTCTTGGTTACCGGATTTGATTAGATGTATTTCATATTCAGTTGATATATGTGTTGGGTTACTTAGTTATTTCATGTGTTTATGATTATTTCAATTATGATATATGTATGTTCATTTAGTGACTTTCAGTTATTTCATGATGTAAGTTAAATGAATGATTTATGTGTAGTTTTTAGAGATACCCCATACTTGCATGTGTATGGTGTACCTGTATGTTTTACTTTATGTATGATGTTTCTGATGTGGTTGAGGGAGGAAGTCGTAATCACCCGCTAGTTGGAATCTACATAATGCACCACTCCCCACCATTGCCTGTTTAGTTTAGAATATATGAGTATATGCGTAGATTTTATGCAAATTGTAGATACTGGGTATCGACTTCCCTGAATTGCCAGGATGAGCATACCCTACCGCAGTATCTCAATGGTAAAAGAGGGGAGATAATTCTTGAGTCCAAATCTTAACCTTAAGCCAATTGTCCTAGAAAGTAGGACAAGTATCTGAGTTGGTTACCCTTCCAAATTCGTCAAGTAACGTGAATTCATAATTTTGACCCTTGAGTTTGATCTAGTATTTTGTACTTTATGATGGGTTTTCATAGTTCCTCTTGTGAATCTATTGTGATTTTTAGTTAGAATTAAATCAAATTAAAAGATAATTTAATGAAAAATTTATAAAGATATTTTAATTATATTTAATTAATCAAGAAATTAATTAAATAAAAGAATTAAATTTCAAAATTTAATTAAAGTTCTAATTTTGGCGTAATTATATTTATTTAATTAAATAATTATTATTTAGGAGTTTCATTTTAATAATAAACTGTAAATAATTATTTTTAAAAAAATCAGTAAACGGCCAAGGCTTTTATTTAATTAATTGAAAAGATAAAAAGTACAATACCTTTCTCCATTCAAACGGGCATTGGTAGGAAAGAACAGAGAAGAAAACCTCTAGTCTAGCCTGGGACAAACGTCCTTTATTATTACAACTTAAAAGGGGCATACCCCAATCAGATCTCATCATATTTACATTACATCAAATTTGATTACAGCATATAAGGGAGGGACCCCAGAGCAATTATATTATTATTGAATTAGAATTTATTCATGCTTTGTCAGGAGCTACAATGTTTGCTTCAAATGGGTACAAAGTCGCCTTGTGCTGACATTCTTCCCAATCTGGTAAAAGCATACAACCCTCCCTATAGTCTAATCAACCAACATGGTTAGTGACAAAATAACAACTATATAATTAATGGCAGCCTTTCGAAGTCATTAAATTATCCTAATCTTTAAATCTACCATTATCAAAACAACTACCAGCTGATTACGAAGCCAAATACTGATTGGCAATTGTAAAACAAAGCTAACAACGAAAGAACTAATAAATCTACTAATCATAACATAGATGCCACTATTATTAAGATGAGTAGACTAATAATAAATACTAGTAATCTGCCATGCGACAGAGAGATTTATACAATACAAGCCCCTAACCAAGGAGAAACCGAAAATATTACATGCCTATCAAATTAAGGAAAAGAAGTCACTTTGCCAGAAGACAAAGAGTTGCATAACCTGATCAAAACCGAAGCACCATGTAATGATTACTTTCAATGTCACAAGCCAGAAAACTTAACCTCTGCCATATACATAATATCTAAATTTCAGCTCACCCAAACATACAGAGAAGCCTAAACACAGAGAGCGTACAACAGATCAGCTACCTCTGGCCCAATGAAATCATAGAATATTGATAAAATACCCATATCTAATAAACTAAATGAACTAAGTTGAGAGCCTCAATACGAATATCAAACAAAAGGCTTAGCCACAAAAATGCTAATCTAGATCAACCCAAACAAACAAGTCCCACCATAATTAAAGTAAAAGCAATCCTATAGCTAACGGGAGGAATTAACCAAACAGAAGGCAGGAGGTAAATTGACTTGTAGAGCCTCCTCAACATAGAATAGATCCACGATAAATACTAAAACTATCTTCATAATGCCATCTACCATCATCATCAAATGAAAAGAAAAATAGAAACGAAGTCCTAAGTTATTAAAGAATTGAGCAGGGAGCCCGAACTGCAGGGGCGTAAATTCCACCCGAGTAAATACAACGCATCCAGATAAAATACTTAATGAGATTAAAAATAGCGACCAGCCTTATTATTGCAATCATCAGAGGGTCATAAGAATCGAGAACTCACGATATAATCAAAATACAGCCAGAATCGACTACTCAAATACCATACAGACTAAATATTTAACCAAGACTAAGCCAAACAGGAAAAAGATAAACACATACATTAAACCTTAAAAAATCGGAGCTATTCATAGGAACCATATAGCATAATATTATCATCACATTTATCCATTAGAAAATAGAGAATCTAGGATCTCCATACAATTGTAAAAGAACTACAAACAACCCTAACACAGAGTGACTACTAAATACATGGGTATATATACAGTCCAGTACAAACACCAAAACATAGTATAAGGCTATATAGTAAACGACCAACCCTAATAACATATCGGCTTGAACGATCACTAGTTCAAACCAAAGTAACGTGACTCGCGGTGAGTCACACGAGTTACATGAGTCAATGAGCCACAATGACCCAGCCAAGTCATAATGACCTGTGACTCACGAGCGGCAAGTCAAGTGGCCTAACTCGTGTGACTCACCTGACTCACGAGTCACGTGGTGACTCGCCTGACTCGAGCAGCTTGACTCGGCCGCAGCAAGCAGAAAATCGGGTGCTTAAAATAATATTTTTTACATACTTTTTTAATGTTTTTTTTGTTCTTCCTCACTCTTATAACCCTAAAAGGGCTTCCATAACACTCTATTGTGAAAAGAAGAAAGAGAGAGAGAGAGGTAGAAGAGATATAGAGTTTCCTTGTTTTGCAACCAGCTGAAAGGAAGAGGAGAAAAGCTTGCATTTGTGACATTGGAGCTTGCATTTAGATCATTAAGGAGTTTAAAGGAACTCTTCTCAACACTTCCCAAAGCATTTGAAAGAGGTAAGAGTTGATTTTTTAAATTTTAAAGATTTTTTTCTCTATGCTTATGGGTTTTTTGGATGAATTTTTTTTGTTTGTTTATGATTTTTTTTTTTTACTTTAGATCTTCATAAAATACAATGCTTAAATGGTAACATTTGCTCTAAAATGTCTTATTGCAGCAACCTTTACATTTTTCCTTACTCATAATGGCTCCTAGAGGTAAAAAACCCAAGCTCTCTAAAGGCAATAAAAAAGATGAGTGTTGGAAGTTCACCATAGACTTTCCGGGTAGAACTAGAACTCAAACAAAATGCCTATTTTGCAAAACCATTAATAGTGGGGGGATAAATAGATTGAAATACCATATTGCTGGCATATGTGATCATGATACTGAGCCTTCTAGACTTGCAACTGTTGAGGCTCAACGTTTTTGTTATGTAGCCTTGCAAAAATATGAACAAGAAAAGAAATTAGAAAAAAAACAATTAAAAAAGTTAGCTCAGATTGGTTCTAGTTCCCTTCCACGCTCATCTGGAAATGTTTCTGAGTCAGTAGGTTGTGTTGGAGAAGGTTCTCCCCTTCCCCCCTATCATTCTAGTGCTTCTACTAATTGTACTTCTTCTACATCTATTCCTTGCACTGCTAGTGGTGCTACTACTACGGCTGCTTCCCCTTCTAGTAGTACTAGGCCTACTGGCTTTACCTTTCATCCTAGAGTCAGAAAATCTAGGTTGGACAATTTTTTTGTACTGCGTTCCACTCCTCGTGCACAACCCTCACTTGAGAGCTTAGGCTGGAATAGGGAGGTACATGAAGCTGGAATAAGAGCAATTTGCAAGTTTTGATTTTTTTGCAACATTCCATTTATAGTAGCCAAGTACTTCAACTTCATTTATATTTGATTGTTTTACGTTTTAAGTTTTAAAATTTAAATTCAATTTTATACTTTTAACTTGATGTTGAAAATTTGAAATATGCTAATTAAAATGTTTTTATAAATGTAACAAGACTCCTTATTGGCAGAGGATGATTGATGCAGTTTCCATCTGTGGTGTGGGGTTCAAAGCCCCCACTGAAGATGAGTTGAGTGGCCCCCTCTTACTAGATATGGTTGAGGAGATGAAACTTGAGTTGGAGGACCATAAAAGATTTGGAGCCAAAAGGGGTGTACCATTATGACGGATGGATGGACAGATAGGAGGAATAGGACCCTCCTAAATTTTCTTGTTTCTAACAAAGGTAATTCATCATCCTCTACTTCTTGAAGTCTAAAATTTAATGTATTATTGAATAACGAAAATTTTGTCTTATTGACTATTGATTCTTGAATGATAATTATTTTGTTTAATTTTCACTTTCAGATTCCACCATGTTTTTGAGGTCTATAGATGCTTCCTCACATGTGAAAAATGGAAAATTCGTATGTGAGACTATTGAGGAGCTCATAAGGGAGGCGGGGGAAGACAATATTGTCCAAGTGGTGACTGATAATGCAGCTAATTATGTTGCTGTAGGTAAAATTTTAACTTCTAACTTTCTAAGTTCTACTTCTAAAAAAAGTGTTTTAGTTTTTCATTAAATTTTGAAAATTAGAAGTTTTCCAATACGTCAAAATTTTTCATTGTTTACTAACTAATTTAAAATTGCTGCAGGAAAACTTTTGATGGAGAGACACCCAAAAATCTTTTGAACTCCATGTGCAGCCTATTGCATCGACCTCATGTTAGAGGATATTGGCAAGTTTGTAAGGGTGAAATCATGTGTTACCAAGGCCAAAAATCTTTGTAAGTTCATCTATAATCATGCCTTGGTCCTCAACACTAAGGCAATACACAAAGGGAAACGAGTTGGCTCATCCTAGTATCACAAGATTTGCCTCTAATTTTACCACACTAAAATCCTTGTTGATTGCAAGGTTAGATTTGAGGTGCATGTTTGTTGGTCCAGAATGGAATTCCTCCTCCTTTGCCACCAGCCCTGCAGGGATAGATGCAACAAAATGCACTTATGATGATGAAGGTTTTTGAGAGCCATGTTCGAAGATTGTGGAGGTAATTTAAATTTTAAATTTTAAAAGCTTAAGTCTTAAAATTTTATAAATTAATTTATCTCATACATATTTCTGTTTTATTTTTATGGTGCAACTTTGCAAAGTTTCATCATTAACTAAATTGTTTTTTGTTTAATTGTTTTGTAGATCATTGAGCCCCTTGTAGCCCTCCTACGAGTTGCTGATGGCGAGAAGCCCTCTATGGGCTACATTTATGAGGGCATGGATAGGGTCAAAGAGGCTATTAAGGCCAATTATGTAGGAGTTGAGGAAAACTATGGCCCTATTTGGGACATAATTGATAGGAGATAGAAAAATCAGCTTCATAAGCCCATCCACGTAGTAGCCTATTACCCCAATCTATCATACCGTTTCAGTGACAATTTCAAGGCAGATGAGGAGGTTCTTAGTGGCTTCTACACAATGATATCAAAGATGTCCTGTAATCCCATAGATATATTGCTTGAGATGGATCCCTATAATAATGCATCAGGGCCCATTTTTTCAAGTCAAATTTGCAAAGAAGGTCGTACAAAATTGCAGCCAGGTAAAAATTGCAACTTAAGCCTTATACAATCTAATTTCTAAATTTCTAGCTTTAAACTTTAAAGTTCAAATTTTGAAATGAGACTAATATTTTTTTGTTTTCCTTTTTTCAAAATTCAGATAGATGGTGCAAATGTTTGGGCCTTTCAACCAAAAACCTTTAGCAAATCGCCATCTACATTTTGAGCCAACCAAGTAGCACTTTTGGATGTGAGCGCAACTAAAGCATGTTCGAGCACATCCACTTGAAGAGGCATAACAAGTTGTCTGTGCAAAAAATGAATAGGCTAGTCTTTGTGCATTACAACCTGTGCATTGGGATCAGGGAGATTTTGGATAGTGACACCTCTCTGATTACTCTAGAGAAGGTTGATCCAGAGTCTGAGTGGATCACTGAGGCTATTGATCCTATCTTTGATGATGAGGACCTACAGTGGCTTGACCAGGCAGATAGAGAGGGCCAGACTGAGGTTGTGGCTATGGCAGCAGAAGACCAGAGAGCTCTAGTTGTTCCTAGTGGCACTTCACAGGCATTGGCAGAGCCAGAGACTATAGTTGATTCTAAAGGCACCTCATAGGCAGATGCTATGGCTAATCAGACATCCAAGACCTACCTTAGACGCCTTACTAAGAGGCATTTTATAGATTATACTGAGGCTGAGATTGGGGATGAGGATGAGGATGAGGATGAGGATGACGATGACGATGACGATGAGGACTCCGACTAGGAGCCATAGCTATAGTCTTGTTTTAACTTTTTGTTTAACTTAATATATGATTAGAATTTGGAACATTTGATGATGACTATTGATTCATTGAATCTTGATGTGTTGGATTTATCATTTCATAATACATATACATTTTGATGGGTTGCATGGATTTATCATTTTATATATGATTCTATGTTTTACTTTTATAATATTTCCTTCAGCTATTGTTTAAACTTTAAAGTTTAAACTTTACACTTTAATTACTAGTAATATAGTATTTAGCAATTTATCTTTTGTAGTATTGTAGTTATGTAATCAATGTATGTTTGACTTTTAACTTTAAGTATGTGCATTATGATCAAATTATCTTCTATTTAATTATGTTATTGTGTCTTTACGCTTTATTTAATAATGGGTGCATGGAATGTTCTTTAAATCCTAAAAAATCTCAAAATTTTGAGATTATTTCACTTTGCCGAGTCACGACCGAGTCATTTCCGAGTCGGAGCTGGGTCACGAGTCAAGTTACCCTTGTCGAGTTTCAGCCAGGTCCAATTCACATTACTTTGGTTCAAACACATTGTCCAACTGAACCAACAAAACTTCCTTATTTCCTATATACCATTATGAAATCAGAGATGTCATTAGGATTCTCTACATGAAAATTAGGAAGAAACTCGAAATCAAATTTAGCCCTACTTGTCTTCTCTGCGTTTGGAGTGCAAAACTTTAGGGCTTCCAGATCCTCAAAAGTTACCTCGGATTAAATGTATGCATTAAAAGCTTTCAGGTAATTGAGTAACCAATCTCTATTCTCCTCCTCCACAATGCCCCTCCAATAGAGAAGGAATTGGATACTGGCCTTCATTTTAGGCCATTCTCTATAGAAGGCAAAATTTTCACGAATAACTAAGGATGGACGATGGAAAGCAACTTCCAACTCTAGCAACCCCGGCAGGAGATCCATGTATTTCTCTGGAAGTGGAATCCTCAGCTTTTCGTCAATACTACAGACAACTTGTTCAAGCCCCTTCCTCCACGTAGGGTCGAAGATACTACAGCAAAGACGGATAATAGCATCAGAATCCACCCTTGCCCTCACCATACATCCAATGAAGGAACCAATTATGTCGCTATTTGTTCTCCATGTAAATTTGTAATCGAAGACACCCTCCCCAATTGCTCTGCTCATCGCGATCCTTGACATGTTGTCCATAGGTTTTAGAATCCGGCTCCGACATTCAGATTTGACATTGCCACGAAATGCCATGGTGCGAGGTTCTAAAGTGTGGAAGACATAGACATTCGAATCCATATGCAAAGAAATCAAACAAAATAGTGGGCAGAGAAAATGACTCCAATGATAAAGACAAACAATCGAACCCTCTAGAAGTCTAGGCTATCATGACCTCATACATTGCTGGCAATAGCAAGCCTAATCATGGGAAATAAATACCAAAAACCAAGAAATCATGACACAAAGATTAAAAGGAAGAAAAGGAAGCCACCACTCCTAATGATAGGCAAAAAAAGGAAATGATTAGCTCATATACTAAACACATAATGTTGACAAAGAAGGCATATAAAAACAAAAACAAAAAAGGCACCACCCCAAACCAAGGCCGATCAAAATAGCAATAAGCTAAAAAGAAAATACAATCAAAATAGCAAAAAACAAACCAAACATAAAGAGAGTGAATAATTAGACCTAGGAGGAAGAACTAACTAAGATGAAATATAAACTATACATCATTATAGACCTGAAAATTAACCCTGTCAGCTCCTTTGTTTGCTAAATAGTCTGCCTTCTGCTTACCTTCTCGGAAAATATGACAAATATGAATATCCATGAACCGGTCTAGAAGATCGAGAACTTCACCTAATTTAGAATTCAAGACCCAATTGAGGGTAAAAAGCTTCCTAACCGCATAAACTCTAAATAATATTATTAGTTAAATTAATAAATATATTATTAAAATGTCTCATAATTTAATAAGGGAGAGAGAAAACATAATTTAACAAGGTTTATTTTAATTAAATTGCATAAAGTTTGTGCATGAAATTAAAATAATAAAAATAATAAAAGAAAAAGGGGTCTCACGTGATTGCACAATCGAAGTCCTAATTTGGGAAAAAACTCTTTATTAGGAAATTAGAGTTCATTTCTCCATACTGAAATTTGGAGGAGCCAATTTATGAGAAGAAGGTTTTCGGAAGAAAGGGATTTGCTTGCAAACTCCATGTGTTCGTTATTTTAGCATCAAATCTAGGTAGGATCTTGTAAGTTTTCGTGCATAGTAGTTACCGTTCTTTTAATTCTTTGTCTTCTTTGTGTCTGAATGAAATTATTTTCAGAATTGAATTGGGTTGAAACCCTTGTTGCGAATTTTATTATTTCTAAATCCTCTATATATGATTTGATATTTAGAAAGCCTCGTTTTGTAAAATTCTTAGAGAATTGTATTTGATACAAGTAGGATTTGGGAAAGAAATCAAGATTGTTTTATACAGATTCAATTGATTGTCTGAATTTCTTTTCAGATTTAATTTGGGGAAATCTTTTATATATATATATAATATAAATTTGAAAAAAAAATTAATTGAATTGAAAATTTCAATAGGGGGTAAGCTGCGATTTTGTTTGTTTAAAAAAATTTTTAAATATTAAAAAGAAATGGTGGGTGAGACCACCAACCCCCCACCCACCTCTCTTCTTTCCCTCCATTGACAGCGTACGGGACTGACGCAACAGTTTTGTTGTTGTGGCAGCCTTTAATGCCAGGCCAGGCCTTTAAATATGCTTTTTAAAATAAAAAAATAAGAATTTTTTGTTTAAAGTTTTTAAAAATGTTTTAAATTTTTATAATTTAATAAATATTTAAATATAATTTTAGATTAATGTAAATTAATTTAATTAATATTGTTTAATTTATTGTTAATTATTAAATTAATGTTAAATATTATTTAATAAACTTAAACAATTTTTTATTATATTATTATTTAATGATTATGGCTATTAATAAACTTGTATTATTTTATCAATAATTTGATCATTATTATTTAAAAAATTTAATAATTATTATTTGATTTGTTTTATAGTATTTAATAAAGGCATTGGTTTTGTTAGTGTCAATTGTGTATTTTGATTTAATAGGGAAAAAAAGGGATTCAGTTATAGGGGAAATTTGTAAACATTATTAGGCCGAAAACTTATAACAAAACATAAACTTGAACCCTACTGTTAAATCAAATTTGTACGTTTTCAAAGCAAGCAAAATCTATGAAACTACATTGCTAGTTGTATGATTTCTTGTGTTGGATTTGGGGCTGACTTAGAGTGCTGACCAGTTTTGGATATTTACCAGAGGTCGAGAGTTATTGTTTTGGTGAAGTCATGTGATGTCACGATGATGTTTATGTATATAATCTTTTATACCAGAGCATGGTGATGTGTCATGTATTTTCTATGATGAGTTTGTTTGGATGTTTGTGGTGCTTTCTAGTTTTCTTGTGTAGAACTGAGGTGAATGGTCTGACTTTCTAGTGTAACCTTTGAGTCTTTGATCAGTTATCTTTGGATGCTTTCCAGTCGCTTGTATAGGACTGAGGTTATTATTGTATTTTATCTTTTTGTGCTTTCCAATTAGTTGTATAGGATTGAGGTGATATTGGTCTTTAGGTGCTTTCCAGTTGCTTGTAAAGGACTGAGGTGAATACTATGTTTTATCTATAGGTGCTTTCCAGTTGCTTGTAAAGGATTGAGGTGAAAATTGTGATTCTATGAGTTGTATATTTTATGAGCCTAGGGTAGGTAATCTGTGTGTACATTGGGAAGTGGCTTGCAATGGAGGCCGGAGCCCTAAGTGGCTGCTTGGGTAACCTATTGTAAGTTGTTTTAATAAGTGATAACATTTTATTAAATGAGAGTAAAATGAATTAATAAGAGTCATTGTTTTTCCTCACCCATGCCTCAAGTTCTAGTACAGGCTAGGATGGGAGTAAAGAGGATGCTTGGTTGCGACCTTGCTTCATTAGTATCCCTTGTCTGTACGAAAGGATACTGGTGCCGCATAGAGACACTAGGGGGCCGAAGTCTACAGAGGTTGCCAAAGTAACCTTAGAGTTGGCTCATGTGATGACACTGGCCCACTTACATAGTAGATTTCCTACGTGTTTTTGTTGCCTCTAGGTTTAGATGATACTTGTGTCTTAGTAATCTTTGAGATAGTTTGCTTTCAGGATTTCCTTGACCTAGATGTTGGTTATGACTTTTGGTTTGTTATCTATTTTATCTCCTCAACACGGTGGGAGTAGGCCGTTTAGGTTCACAAGGTCGGGTGGTAGTGCTTTTTACTTATACCATTGAGATCCATCTATTGGATTTCGTTGCTAGATGTACCTGTGCAGTTCTTTCCTCTTAATCTGATTTTGTATTTCTAATGTATGGTTAAATTCTATAGTATTGTATTTGTTTTATCAGAGATACTATATTTGACATAATTGTATATTTTTTAAATGGATTTGTACTTGTAGTTATTCTTGGATGTGGGTTTGTTATATATTGGATTTAGTATTAATTAAACTTAAATGTGATTCAACGTCATGGAACCCTTAAGAGATGTAATCTGTTTTATGGATTGTGTTTATGTATGTGATTATTGCTTCCACTATATTTTATCTCTTGTTATTATCCTTCAAAAAAAAGTTTTCCAAACTTAGTGAAACTTTAGGTTAATTTCTTTTGGGTTCCCTAGCAGGGCGTTACATCTTCTCATTACATCTTAGATGAAAGATAGCGAACAAACATCAGGAATTGTTTTCCAGATGCTCTATCTTTGAACTGCTCTCTGTAAATTAGGTACAACTTCTGTACGTCTTCAAATTAGACTCTACGCACTGAATCGCATCATTAGGACACTGTATTGAACATGTCCATAACCGTGCATCACCAGACAATCAAACCATTATTTGTATGACTAAGATCTTTGTCTACTACTGAGCCAGTCTTCACAGAAACCATACTATGTTGACATTAATGACAAACACAATCATGAATGCAACATGTCAATACTCTCTAATGCTCAGGATACTCCCCCAAAGTAGTATCATCAACATACATACTAACAACCTCCCCCTTTGGCATTGATGGCAACATAGATGAAAAACATCTAAGTTCCAAGAATACCAAATAGTACTATGTTGTTGCTGTTGTCCTCTGGATTTTAGGACCAACATTAGTTGTTCATACACTAAATAATTCTCAACACAACAGGTGCATATATCCTGCTTCCTTACATGAATCTTTCTAAATCTCTCTAAAGAGATATCTCTCCCCCATTGTTTAGGAGATGTTTTTCATGCATATTCTCTGCCTCATTGACATCGATGTCAAAGGCCTCAATATCACAAAATACCAATTGTTAAATACCAATTGTGAATATATTGCTCTAAGTCTTCTACCAGATCAAGTGTCCAAAGACACTGTTAAATACCAAGAGTCCTTAATGACTCAGCTCATCACAGATACTCCCCCATACGGGAAGCATCAGCATTCAGTCCAGTCTAACAATAGTGCTTTGTACCACTAGACTGATGCACTCTCTACATCATCTACTTAGAAGTAGGCAGGGACAACCGTTGTCGAACCATTTCCGAAATTGTGTCAACCTTGTTACAAAGAAGTGAACGTTGGAGAGCCCTCGCATAACAATCAGGTGTGCTTCTTGCTCCTCTCGTAGATATTGATGTTGTTGACCAAATTTAGAGTCCCATATTCACGCCTGTCTTGGTTAAAGCAACTATTTGTATTTGAGGACCGTTGGGGCATAACCCCAAGCATACCTCTCAAGTACTCAAATGTATCTTTAGGCACAAGCTTTGTACAGATATCTGCAATCTGATCTTTAGTACTCACATACTCCAATCTGATCTCCTTTTCTATTGCTTTCTCTCTTAGCACATGATACTTAATAGATATATGCTTAGTCTTAGAATGCAATACAGGATTCTTAAACATACTCACTGTACTTGTGTTATCACAGTAAATGATAACAGGTTCTTCAAACTCAATTCTGATATCTTTCAACATTTTCTTAATCCACAAATCTTGATTACAGCCATTTGCTGCTACAACATACTCGACCTCAGTTGTACTCTGCGAAATACAATCTTGCTTCTTGCTTAGCCAAGAAACCAATCTTCCTCCAAGAAAGAATGCTCCACCACTAGTGCTCTTTCTGTCATCCATACTACCTGCCCAATCCGCATCAGTATATACATAGAGTGAAATCACTTGACCTATCGTACCAAATTCCATAGTCAAATGTTCCTGTTGAGTACCAGAATTTACACCCGATATTGAACTGAATGAGTTCAGTAATCCCGGTATAACATGGGAATCACTTCTACGTGGGACATGCAATGAAGTGAGACCTTCGATTTCTAGGCCAATTCCTATCAAATGCTTCACTTAAAACTTGAAAACTTATGAGGGAAAGAGATAGAAAGGTATGGAAAAGAAAAACTAAAACTATAGTGATTGTACCTAAAGTTTGAACTGATGATCATTAGATAAACTCTAACAATTGAAACCCAAAAGATCAGTAATAGATTAACACAACTTGCCTCTGTGATGCATGCACATCAGTGTTTTGCAAAAAAGTATAAATGCATACTTGCCCAGTAAAGGAAAATATAACTTTCACAATAATGAACCTATGACATCCATGTAACATAATTTGCAACTTGCACATTGCACATTTTATAGAATAGGCATAACAGTAAAACTGTAAAACTGAAGGAAAAGAAAAATTTCACTTAATAGCTTGATCCAATCACACTAATACACAACTCCATAACTAGCAAGAAAGTGAGAAAACTCATCAAAAATGGTGTCCAAGGTGATCTCTACATATATCATCAACTGAGTTACAAAAGAAATGTAGAAAAATGGCCAAAAGGATAGAGAAAAATCACTAAGAGTCCACTTCTACATAACTGAGAACTACCCAGAATGAGTTGCAAAAACTCATTAAGTACAATGCTAATTCAACCAACTGGGTTGAATTTAGGGGAAAAGGCCCAAAAATAGCACCTAAAACACCTCCAAATGGCATATAATTGATGACAAAGTCAAGCCACCTCATACCTCACAATGAAAGCTCTTTGAATTTGCACTAAAATTCTCCAAAGTAAGTCAGGAAGACCCCTAAACGAACTCAACTATCTCCTAAATTCCCTCCACTTGTTCAAACAGATTTCACTCCATCCATATTCACTTTTTCTTTTTATATTTTAAATTCTAAATCTAAAATATATACCTTTTAATGGCATTTGAAATATTATAATAAACTTAATTGATTTGTACTTACATCAGTTAATTTAATATAATTTACAATAGTTATTTTTCCCTTTACAACATATTTAATTTTTTGTTAATTAATATGGAATAATATTACCAAGATATCATACCACATTAATTAACAAAAATTTAAGCAATCCCTACGAAACATCCCACCGATTGAATGAACTTCAAAACTTATCAAACATGACTTGGGGTCGGACTCCATAAAAACCCCAACATTGTCATTAGTGTACTTGCTATTTCATTGCGCTTCTTTGAGAGGCTTGTTTACCGTACAGGGAAAGAAAATGAATGCATATAGACAATAGAACATGAACAGCAGAATTATATTCGCCATAGTAGATGAATGATGATTTATAATGATTCTAGACGGGATATAAATACTACCGCCGAACCTTCCTGAAGGAGTCCGTCGGCTACAAAATACAGAAACACCGCCGGACCGTCGGCTACAGAATACAGAAACACCGTTGGACCGTCGGCTACAGAGTACAGAAACACCGCCGGAAGCATACAGTCGGCTAACACCATCCCCCCCAAAAAAACAGTCGTCTCCTGACGACTAACAAAATTAGGAGACAACTTACAGACCACAGAAGAAACTAGAGAGAAGGGGGCGTCCCAAAAGTGTGCTGCTGGCGACGTAACTCATACACCTGCTCTGTCCTGATGCGGAGATCTATTTGAATCTGAGAATTGACTTCGACGGCCTCCTTTAGAAGAAGTGTCGCATCCATGGCCTGCGTCCTGGCTAACTGCATCTCATGCTCAGCCGCATCCTTATCTCGAACCGCTGCCTCCGTACCTTGCTTAGCCACGTCCTTCTCCTGCACCGCTGCTGCCAAATTTGCCAGTAGTGCTGCTCGCTCTGTGGCCCATGCTGCCTGCTGGTCGGCCAAGTCGGCGGCTAGCTTCTGTCTAGCCTCAGTCTCTGCTGCCAATGATCTCTCTGCTGCAACCCTGTTAGCCTCCGCCTGCTGACGACCATAGTAAACATCTTTGTACAGTTCCACAATCTCATGTGCCAGCTTCATCATAGGGGTGTCACTGGGTCCCAACTCCGGCTTAGTGGCCCAATCTGCCAACATCTCAGCTATCTCCGTTGCCGGCCAGCCCCTGTCTATAAAGCAAGTCTGAAATTGCCGAGGACAAATCCCACGGATATATGCTCTGATCAAGTGCCACTCCCGCCGCCGAGTCAGGGCCTGAATTGCCACATCGTGACCCTTCTTCAATGCAGACTTCATAGTCCTGAGGTAATCCAAACACCTGTCTTCATCTGACCTATAGTCCTCCTTGGCGAAGGCCTCCAATGACCATTCCGCATCACTATTTTCCTCCTCATCAGCAGGAGCCATGCCCACATCCGGTGCCGCCTTCTCGGCTGTTGGCGCAACCACGGCATGTGGCATTCCCTCCTCCTAAAGCTGAGGCTCTGGTACCGCTGGCCATGTTCCTGAACGCCTAGGAGACTGAATGGACGAACCCCGCTTGGCAGGAGTGAGTCGGAACTGCTGCCTCAGAAACTCACTAGCTCTATCCATCACCTCCGGTTGGTCGACCTGCGCAAGCTCCATGTTCATCTCCGGTACTGGCTGGGCTGACTCGGCCTCTGCTAAAAAAGATGATGAAACGGTGACCACTGCATCACAATCAATGACCTCCAGCCGAACCTGCGGCTCAAATTGTGGCGGTGGCGATTGTGCTCTCGGTGTGACTATGACGGTGACATCTGCTGGCGCAACTGGAATCACCTCCGCTATAGCCGTCAGCAATGACTCGGCAACTATCCATGGGATGGCATCCGTCACTGTCTGTGGAACCACTTCCATCACTGTCCGTGGGACATCTGCCTCCGCTGGAGGAGTCATAAGAACCGAGGCATGGCGCTGACCAAACGCTGGAATGACTGTCGAAGAGGTAGTCAAGTGCGTTGAAGTTGACAGCTGAGGCAGGGTAAAGAATATGAGCCCACCACCCGCTATCTCACCGTCAACTTCAGCCGATGTGCTCTCTTCTTCTTCCACGGACTCAGCCCCGTCACTCATCGAAGTGCCCTCCCGTCCGCTATCTGTCTCCCCAGAAGGGGCTAATTCGCGGAGTACTTTCTTGTGACCTGCTGTTGACCCTCCTGTATCTAAGTGTCGCCAGTAGAATATGGGAGGCTCCCCGTCTGCCAACTTGCCCCTTGGAGGAGCCTTGAAGCCATCCATTGGAATCTGGCTAGCTGCAGCCTCTAGAAACAACCGGATGGCATGGTGCAGCATGAAAAATGTTCGGTGCTGAAGCGTCATGAATTCCTCCATCTTGTCAGCAAGCATTGAGGCCCAATCATATACCACTCCCTGCATGATACCATTCATAAACACAATCTGCGGCAATGCGATATCTGAGGCTCGGGTGGCACCTGTCAACCTGCTCTTGATGACGTCCATGATACAACGCCAATGACCGTCCTGGATAAAGTCTCTGCGAAGCCCTCTGCACTTTGTCCCTTGAATTGCTGTCTCCCTCTCTACGGGTGTGAGATCTCTGCACACTAGAGCTATCCAATGCTCCTTCCATTCCTGTGACAATTTATGATTCTTGATTTCCACTTTCTTCCCACCGGGGCTAGGGATGCCGAAGACCCTGGTGAAATCCTTGGTTTAAAGGACACCGTCATCTGCTGCTTCTTGTACAAGAATGTACTTGTTCTGCTCTGGGCACTATATGTCTCTATCATGGTGCGCAATACTGATTCGAATATCCGAATGGAAAAGATGGGAAGCTGAATGGCCCAATGCACCTGTGCTCGCATCAAAATCTGTTTAATTTGGTCTGCAT
The DNA here is from genome assembly GCA_028749045.1 of Cupressus sempervirens. NCBI lineage: Eukaryota > Viridiplantae > Streptophyta > Pinopsida > Cupressales > Cupressaceae > Cupressus > Cupressus sempervirens. The sequence continues at coordinate 840,200,824 of CM053786.1, read as the reverse complement.
CCGGGGTCTCCTGCCACCACTTCCGACATTCGCTCCCACTAAGGCTCTCGAATTGGACAGTGAGATAGGTGAGTTCCTCCTTGGTCTTCTGTTTCTTGCTACTGGAACCGGAGGGGCCTGCAACTCGAATTCCTGATGCTAAAACTCTTGAATTCTTCTCCATATTTGCTGCCAACTGACTTTTCCACGGCTTCCGCTTGCTTGCTGACTCCATGCAAAAAAAATGGTTTATTTCTCCTATTGCATGCAGGCTGAACAAATGAAGTGCTTAGCTAAATAACCATCCGCGGGAGAATTAAAAACACCCCGCGCAAAACCATCCGTGGGAGAGAAAAAACTAGCTGCGGAAGAGCTTCAATCAAGGGAAATAGGAGACTTTTCTGAAGGTAAAGCCGTAGAAACCCCACACCACGCACCGGCTATTTAAATCTACGGAGAGAAGCAGTATTTAATTGAAGATCTCCTTGATAGTATATAGTAAGTCTATCAATTCATCAATGTGACTCATCTCTCTCATTGTCGCCACATTAACAAAAAAATCCGAACATGCCGTAGTATGCAGCAACCAAACCTTTCACAGACCCTTCTTAATGCATCCATGCAACCTGCGCTTCAGCCCTCCTTTTTTTTGAAGTTCCTACAATTTAGGAATAATCTGACCAAGAAGTTGAAATACTATCTGTGCATTGATGAATGGAACAATACCTAGGGAACATATAACCAGCGGCCCAATGCTACCCCCCGAAAATGAATCCAAAGTGCTCAAGAAACTGTTCTGGTCCAAGTTACATCAATCGAACTGTCTTCAATGGCCGATAAGTATGCAATCAACTAAACAAGGCCGCGGTCCTCTCCTTTTGCCTGTGGAGAAGTCTGGCTAGAGGAGGCAATTGGAGTTGCGAAAATGCTAACACCCGCGGCCCATTCTTCTCCTACCCGCGGGCTTTGTTTCCTTACCCGCGGACTATTCTTTCACTGGCGGTTAACGGCGAGGATTTTATAAAATATTATGCCCGCGGGGGCTCTCTTCTTTTTCTGCCGGAGGAACTTATGCTGTCAGTCTTTCTCCTTTCTCTGCCGGAGTAAACTTATGCTGCGGGGCTTTACACTCCGCGGGGGTCTTTTTTTTTATCAAATCGAATACATCAATCAACAGCGGTACCTCTGGATGACGCCGCCACCAGGGAATGCTATACTGACGACGATGGCGGATTCAATGACGGCGAGAACTGCCTTGCACGATATGGTTTCAACTTGGATCCGTTAACTGACTGAGTCATCTCCTGTCCATCCAAGGTCGCCAGTTTGATTACCCCATTCTCGCCAATTTCTCGAATCTTATATGGTCCAACCCATCGCACTTTGAATTTGCCCGGCTTGATTTCATTACAGCCGTCATACTTCAGTACTAACTGTCCCGGCTGGAATCTGCTACGTTTTAGATGCTTATCATGCCAGAGTTTGCGTCTGCTCTGTGCCACTTCCGTTGCCCATTGTGCCAACAACCGTTTCTCCTCCAATTTATTCAAATTATTCAATCGCTCTTGTAAACTTCCATCATCATCGAGTTTGTTTTCCAACGCTATTCGGAGACTCGGAATCATGAATTCTGTTGGGACCACTGCTTCCTGTCCAAACATTAACTGGAATGGTGTGTGCCCGGTCGTCACTTTGTATGCCGTGCAGTACGCCCAGAGGGCAGCGGGTAAGTTCTCTTCCCAATCGGCACCTTCCACCGCGCAGGTTTTGTAGATGATGGATACCAGAATTTTATTGGTGGCCTTTGCCTGCCCGTTTGCTCTTGGATAGTATGGACTTGACAGTGAATGATAAATTTTGAACTGAGTGGTGAGCAGTCGAATAACATGATTAACAAAATGACCTCCCCTATCACTTGTTAATTGTAATGGGATTCCATACCTTGTGATGATCTGTTCATAAATAAATTTCGCGGTACTGACGGCCAAGTTATCTGGTAGCGCACGGGCCTCTACCCAGTTGGTCAAGTACTCTATTGCAACAATGATGTAGCGACACCTTCGAGTCTTGCTCACCCTCAGTGGTCCAATGAAATCTAGTCCCCATCTCTCAAAAAGTTCCTGCGCATGAGAGGGTTGAAGTGGCATGAAATCTCTCTTCAGCGGCTTCCCAGCCCGTTGGCAAGTGTCACATCCGACGACCCATTCCCGTGCATCATTGTACACCATCGGCCACCAGAGTCCTGCGAGTAATATCTTCCGTGCAGTGGTGTCATGCCCCATGTGTCCTCCCACGGGACCCTCATGTGCTTCTTTTAATACCTGCGGTATCTCTTCTTCCAACACACACCACCGAAGAATATGATCCGGCCCCATTTTGTAGAGCAACCCATTGATTAATTGAAATGTACAACTCCTGATTATCAACTTGCGCCTATCATTTGGTGACATCCCTGTGGGAAACTGTCCTGTTGAGAGGTATTCGCCAATACTCCTGTACCATTCCGGCAGTACCCCAATCTGAAACAGTTGTGCATCAGGGAAGTCGTCATTCAAACCATCCGCTGGTTCCCCTGTTTTGATTCGCGATAGGTGGTCGGCACTGACGTGTTTCTTTCCTAGCCAAACAATGATTTTGAAAGTAAATTCCTGCAACAGTAGCAACCATCGGCTGATCCTCCCTTGGATGACGGGTTTGTTAATCATGTACAACAGGGCCTGGTGATCAACATAAAACACAAATGGTGTAGCAAGCAAATAATGACGAAATTTTTGCACAGCATAAACCATTCCCAAAGCTTCTCTTTCAGTCGTGCTATACTTCTGCTCGGCCTTTGATAGCAACTGGCTGGCAAAGTATATTGGGTGATCCAGTCCGTGATTACCAGTCTGTGCCAGGGTTGCACCGATCGCGTAATTGGAGGCATCCACATGAACATGAAATTCGTTATTCCAGTCCAGATATGCCAGGATGGGTGCCGTAGCCAGTCGTACCTTTAGCCCTTCAAATACCTCATCTTGCTCTTTCTCCCATCTAAATGCTTCTTCCTTGCATGTTAGCTTATCTAACGGCTAGGACACCTTGGCAAAATTTTTAATAAATCTCCGATAATAACCTATATGCCCGAGAAAAGATTTTACCTCCGTCACATTAGTAGATGGCTGCATTTCAAGAATGACTCTCACCTTATCGGGATCTGTTTTTAATCCTTCCTTACAGACAATGTGTCTGAGCAATCGGCCGTGCGGAACCATGAATCTGCACTTCTTAGGATTCAACGCTAGTCGGGCCATGCGACATCGCTCCATACACTCCCCACGCGCTGCCAGGTGTTCGTCCTCCGTGCTAAATATTGACCAATCATCCAAGAAGGCTTTGAAATTTCCCACAGACATCTTGTCAAAGATATGCAGTATAATCCGCTGGAATGTGGCCGGTGCATTACACAACCCAAAAGGCATCCGGTTCTACGCGTAGACCCCATCTTCGACAACAAACGTCGTCTTCAACTTATCTTCATCCGCTATAGAAATCTGATTGTAGCCGGAGAACCCGTCCATAAAAGAGTAGATTTCATGTCCTGCTACTTCCTCCAGAATGCTATCTGTGAACGGAATCGGAAAAGGATCTTTGATCGTTATTGCATTCAGGCATCTAAAATCAACGCATATCCGGATCTGAATAGTATCCTTCTTCAATGAAATGACTATCGGTGACACCCATTCGCTGGTCTGTACCTTGAAGATAATGCCGGCTTCCAGCATCCCGTTGATTTCCTCCGTAACCTGTGCGGCATAGTTCTTATTCATCTTGTAGGGTCACTTTCGTACAGGTACAACTCCGTCCACCAGCGGGATGCGGTGCACACACAATTCCAGCGGTACTCCCTTGAGGTCCTTGTATGTCCATGCAAACACATCCTTGTAATCCATAAATATCTTGAATGCCGCAGCCTTGAGTACTGGATCCCAATTTTCTCCGACTAGTATGTTCTTCGGCTCTGCCTCGTCCCCCAAATTCATTGTTTGTAGCGGAGCTTCGTTTTACTTGATTGTCTGTCCTTTACTGAATGCATGGGCGGGTGTAGCATCCAACGGTGCCTCCCCCTCCTTTACTTCAGTAAACTCCTTTGGATATTCATTCTCGATTGACAGAACATTACAATTGTGAAATAATTCATAGTCCCCCATTTGCCAGTGGTAGAGACCGTTGACGAAATCCAAGTTGTCATCCGTTGTTCCCCCGTCCAATCGGGGGACGCCCTCCTGATCCGATTCTATCCGTCGTCTACCTTCGTCCTCCTCTCCCTCAGAATCTGACGACAGAGCCTCTTCCCCTACCATTTGGGTATGCAGATCAATGACGAATCGACGACCTTTACTTTCCAGAGATAAAGTGTTCTTCTTCCAGTCGTGTCGAGCTCTTGCTTCGATAAGCCACACGCGGCCCAGGATGGCATCATAGCCTTTCCTTTTCAATGGAATCACCACGAAATCCATGAGGAACGGCTGGGTGCCAATGGTTACCGGCTGTGCCATGAGGATACCCAGTGGTTTAATTCCATGTTGATCGGCAGTCAGTAGCTGAAACCTTGGAGGCCATAATGTCGGCTGTCCAAGTTTCCTCCAAATTTCTTCTAGCAATACATTTACGCCGGACCCTCCGTCCACTATGGTGTCTGTGAGAACATGTCCAAGTATCCCTATCTCGACAACTGCAGGGTGCCGTCTGGATGTTAGTACCAACAACATCTGATCGTCTCCTCCCGTAACAATTTCCTTTTCTTTTCGTCGGCTCGGTTCTCCCGGTGACTTTTCCTTCTCGAGGCTTGATTCCCCTGCCATATTTGAAAGAGCCAAACGAAGTTGGGGCATGGTGAGAAGCAAATCACTTACCTTTACTTGCACCTCCGTTTGCAAAATTTGTCGTACTATGTTTTGTTCTACGAAATTTCTTGCTGAGGTGGCGGCGGTGTCCGGAGGAGTTACTGCTTGAGATACTTTTCCAACCTTCGCCCGTGCTGCCGCAAATTTCTTCTTTTCTTCGGCGGGGTCCGGGTATTCTTTTGCTTGTTGCTGCGTAATTGCCAAAACCTCTTCCTCATCTGCTCCAACAGTGATCAAGTTCACTCCGGATTTTGGACATTTTGAGTCATCGTGATCGCCGGGTCCGCACCATCAGCACAATAGTTGAGGTGTATTTGCTGTTGGACATTCCCGCGCAAAATGTCGCCACAAGTTACATGCTCGGCACTGAATAATCAGTCGTCTGTTTGCATCATACTGAATCCGGCTTCTGCTCGTATTGGTATTGTTATTGTTGTTATTTTGTCCACGCCGATTGTTCCTGTATCCTCCAGATGTAGCGCCGACGGCATTCGTGTTTCCGTTACCACCTGACGGGGAGGCCTCCTGTGTGAGAAGCACCTGCGGAGATCCCCTTGTTTTCATGTTAAAGGGGCAGTCTTTTGTCGAGTGTCCCATGATCTAACAGATGTCACAGAATTGGTTCTTTGAACACGATCCTTTAGTATGACCGTCGGTCTTACATTCCGTGCACCACAATTCACTACCTTTTGGCTCTTTCTGCATATTTTTAAACTCCTTCATCATTCGAACCATATCCTTCTGTAAGGCATGAACCTTTTTGTTACTACCTTCGTCGTCGCTGCTATCATCTCCAACAGATTCGTCATCATCAGAGTCAGAGGAGCTGGTTTTCTTCTTCTTTGTCTTTTGCGCACTTTCAAGGCCCAGTGCTCTGTTATAAGCATCAGCATATGATAACGGTGGCACAATTTTCATTTTCCTCCGCAACTTCGAGCGTAGGCCATCCATAAACCATCTTTTCTGCAATCCGTCCGCTGGCTTGCTTTCCATTTTGTTTATTAAGTCTTTTAATCTCCTGGCATAGACGCGGACAGTTTCGTGCTTCCCCTGCTTGGTATTGAAAATTTCCACTACGATTTCATTATCATCCCGCAAAAGTTTAAACTCCGCAAAGAACTCCTTTTTAATCTTATCCCAGGTATCTAGCTTCTGCGGATCCATATCTAGAAACCAATCAATCGCGACACCCCGTAGGGTTGCTAGAAATTGCCTGGCCCATTCGTCGGCATCTGTGATTCCATTTGCTCGCCAGATCGTCTCACATGTCTTACAATGTCGGAGGGGGTCGGCTGTACCATCGCCTTCAAATTTCGGCAGCTTTTCTTTCGGTCCCGCCATAACTCCAGAGGTCTGCACTCCTACAGTGGTCGGCACTCCCACACCGGTGGTCGGCACTCCCACACCGGCAATCTGAACTCCCACACCGACAGTCTGTACTCCCACACCGGTGGACTGGTCTCCCACACCGGAGTTTTGCACTCCCACACCGGCGGTTTGCACACCCTCACTGGAGGTGTCGACAGCTGCAACCCTTGGTGAAGACGAAGGATCCTCCCAAATTGTTTCCCGCGGAAGTCTATCCTGGAGGAAGAGGTCACTCCACGCTTGTGCTCCGTCGGCACTGCGAGCCATGCGAGTTGATGCTCTCCCGTCTGAATTTTCTTCCCTCGGCAAACACAAATTCAAGAACTCCACCCGTGCTTCTTCCACCAATTCCACCCGCTGCCAAGTCTCCTCTAGTAATTCCTCCACACTTCGGTTTCCGTCGGCAATCTTCTGGAATCTCCGTCGGCGTTCGGCTTGCTGTGCCAGAATTAGATTCTCTTGTGCAATACGGATTCCATCTTTTCCCTTGACCTTATTCCGATCCTTGTTAAGCTGATTTGGCATTAATCTTCATTCCTCCCACCTTCCAGATTCATAAGGCAACGGCGCTAAATATTTACCGTACAGGTAAAGAAAATGAACGCATACAGACAATAGAACATGAACAGCAGAATTATATTCACAATAGTAGATGAATGATGATTTATAATGATCCCAAAGGGGATATAAATACTACTGCCGAACCTTCCCGAAGGAGTCCGTCGGCCACAATTATTCTATCCGCTACAAACTATTTACCGACAACGTCGGCTACAGAATACAGAAACACCGCCAGATCGTCGGCTACAGAATACAGAAACACCGCCGGACTGTCGGCTACAGAGTACAGAAACACTGCTGGAACCATCCAGTCGGCTAACAAGGCTCAATTTTATTTTTACGCTAGCTTCCGGCTTTGTTTTTACGGCAACAACTGTGAGTTTCTTACCTGATTTCAAGCTTGAATTGAATCTATGAATATGGATTTAAACTTGGGTCTTCAAACATGGTTTCATATTTGTTGCCAACTCGAGTTATCTGCTGCAATATTTAGGATTTGTTGTTGCATCATCATCTTCTTTGTTGAAAATTCTTGGAGAAGTCGAGCTTCTTCTACCATAAATCGTTACTTCTTAACAACTCTATTGATTGCAAGTATCATGACTGGGTCTTTTGCAAACTTATTGGCCACCACCTGCTGGAAAACATGGGCTTTTGCTGCATTTATGGGGTCAATTTAAGCCATTTCTATAGCCTTTTTTCTAGCTATGACTGGGTCTTTGAAACACGTGGCTTTGCTTTGCTGATATCTCTAACGCCATCTAGAGTCATCTTCTTCTTACAGCTGTAAGTGAAATCTGTTGGAATTCTATTTTCTTCGGAAAAATCATGTAGCTCTTGCTGTTTTAAAATGAGCAAAAAACTTGGCTTAGATAGATATGTTTCTTTCATATTTTTAAATATATTCAAATTTGGCCCCATTCATTGGTTTTTGTATATGAGCTTTCTTTCTTTATTGCCACCAATATTGATCCATCCGTCTTCTTTGAAATGATGAATCTGCTCTTACAGGAGTCATTGCTCTAACACAACAATGTGAAGATCATGTAGGGATTACACCACTGTCCTCTTTGTGCACTTGTTTTATAACAGAAAATTATTTCTTTGCACTTATCTCATTGCTGACAGACGTATTTTACTGATTTGCTTGAGGGTTTTTCAACTCTTTATTTTATTTTCCCGTGTTTTCATCTCTAGCACTATCATGGAAGTTTTCTATCGACTTTTTGCAGGGATTAAGGCTGAAATTTACTCTGATTTAAGCCCTTTACTATTGTTCAAAATATATTACATTGTGCTTCTGGAAGATATTGGAAAGCTTGCAGTTATATACTGTACTGTCGTCAATATATGAGATTCTATTCAAAACATGGAATGAAATCTGGAACATTACATTTGCTTTGAAGAACATAAGTTCTATCCCAACACAATATCTATCTTTGTAGAACTCCTTATAATCATGTTGTCATGCAGTCATAGCATCACATACTTGCAACATCACAAAGATATAAGAATTGATATAGCTATATGTCACAATATGAAAACATTACTGTTGACCTGTAATTGTTGATGATTGCTCTTAAGTCTGATTTTGATCTTTACTATTTCTGCTTAAATAAACTCATGACTAAATAACATAAGTGCAGAGTATGTTGTTATTGGAAATTAGTCATTGCTTAGATCGTACAGATCTAACTTGTTTCCTTTTCTTAATTTTTTGCAGGACATGGAAAACTTGGAGGCACATTTGACACACTTAGGCAAAGAGGAGAAATATCTATATCAGCCATTCAAGACCAGGCGATGGATGGCTTCCTTTTCCTTCATACATATGCATTTTTGTTATCACTTTACTGCTTTCTATTTGTGTGGGAATAGTAAAGATCACTCTCATGGTCTTGTGTGGGAGAACATTTACATTCAGCCTTTCATTTTATTACAACTTTGTAAATACTAGTTGTATATCTCAATGTGTAATACAAAGAACATTTATGCTATTCTCATTTTGCTCTGAATGAAATATGTTTTAAATTGACATATTATTATATTGCTGATTGTAAGTACTATGTACCTTATTTCCACTTGTTCAATGTTTAGAAATGAATTTTTGGCATGAGTCAAAAATCAGTAACAGTTCCTTTCAAATATCTGAATATTCTCTTTACTGTTGCAAAATGATATTCCTTAGGATCGGCTTAAAATCTAGCTAGGATCCCAACTGCATTTGCTATATCTGGTCTGGTGTGAGTTAGATACTACAAACCTCCAATCATGGATCTGTAATTCTTCTATTCTATTGTAGGTGTCTCATCTTTGCTAGATAACTTGTGACCAGTTATCATAGGTGTACCAACAAGCTTACGACTTTCTAATCCAAACCTTTTCAACAAGTCTTTCAGGTACTTAGATTGTGAAATGAAAATGCCATCACTGTTCTGCACAATCTACAATCCGAGGAAAAACTTCATTTCTCCTATCATGCTCATTTCAAACTCATTATTCATTTCTTCAGAAAACTTATCAATTGCTTCATCATTACCTCTGAATATGATATCATCAACAAATATTACTATTATCAGCACACCATTCTCAATTTCTTTCAAATACAAGTTACTATCTGTTGTACCTTTAGCAAATCCAAGCTTTGCCAAGTAACTATCCAACCTTGCGTACCAAGTTCTAGGTGCCTGCTTTAGACCATATAGAGCTTTCTTTAGTTTGCATATCATGTCTTCGTCTTATGATAAAGGAAAATCTTTAGGGTGCTCAATATATACCTCTTCTTCAAGTTCTCCATTCAGGAAGGTTGATTTAACATCCATCTAATAAACCTTGAACTTCTTATTTGCTCCATAAGCCAGGAACATCCTTACTACTTTCACTCTGGCTATAGGTGCATATGTCTCCTCATAGTCTATGCTTTTTTGCTATGAATATCCCTTGCATACAAGTCTAGCCTTGTTCCTCAAAACTTTGCCTTGCTCATTCATCTTATTTCTAAATACCCATTTGGTTCCTATAACATTCGTATCTTTAGGTCTAGGAACTAACTCCCACATATCATTCTTCACAATCTGATCTAATTCTTCCTTCATTGCTTGAATCCAATGATCATCTTTACATACTTTATATGTGCTTTTAGGTTCAACTTGAGAAATCAAACATAGCTCTTCATTTACTTTGTTTCTTGTCATCACACCTTTGTCTTTGCTTCCAATTATTTGCTTAGGAGGGTGATTCTTTGTCAGATTCCTATTAGGGGTAGGAATTGACATCTCAGCTCTTATCTCATCTCTGGGTTCAAATCTCTACTCTCCTCTTTGCTCAATAGTTAACACATCATTCTGCAAATCATTGTTAGTCCCAAATAAAACTTCTTCATTTTGTCTAACAATTTTAGAATTATCTTCTTCATCTGAATTATAATCTACCATCTTTTCTTTAGTTCCAAACTTTTCATCAATCCTTACATTTGTGCATTCAACTATTGTTTTAGTTCTATAGTTAAAACCTCTATATGCTTTTCTTTTAAATGAATAGCCAAGAAACATACCTTCATCACTTCTTGGATCAAACTTACCAATGTCATCATGTAAGGCCCACACTAGTACCTTGCTATTGATCTCGATGAAATAAATATGATTAGGAGTTAATTAGGATTATGAATGACATTTTTGTTACTAATAATGATTTATGAGATCCTATTAGAGACTAAAGCAGATTGGTTATTATAAGTGTATTACCCGTTCAATAATATTAGGTGGAATAGATAAGATCATATGAAAACAAAACTCTATATGTTCAAGCTAGGAACTCAATCAAGGGATTCATAGAATGATTCACTAGCCAAATTAAGGAAGATAAATTAACATTCACTCTAGTGAGAACAAGGAAAGTAGGTAATAATGACAACAAGACATATAGTTGCATTCAGAAATTGGTTTTAAATTATTATGTCATAATTATGGAAGCATTCTATCAGTTTGAGGAACTAACCCTAGAAACTCACACACAAACCCCTCATAATGTGATAAAGGGATATTGCTAGGAATGTCACTATGTTTAGCTTGATTGAAAGGATACTAGTTAACAAGTCTGCATATTAGTGAATTTCACTCAGGATATATATGCTGAGATCCATTGTATATGTTTTAATGATTTAGTAGATATGACTTCAGTGTTTCATGATTATAAGTATGGTGATAGAGTTTAGAACGATTATTTCGTTATGTTAAGAAAGATAAATGTTGATACACATATTTTGATATTGCAATGTTTTGAATATTTGATGGAAATGATTAGATGAAAGTTAATTGAATATGTTAATGCAATTAAGTGATATTGGATTATTCTACACTAATCTACATGTATTCTATATTATTTCATTGGACTACTGACATTAAGTTGAGTGTGTAGGAAAGATGAACCATGGAGATTATTTGGGGAAACAAGGTTCAAACCTATGTTAACACGGTAAAGCCAAGGTGAATCTTTGGAAGATTCAAAACCTCGTTGTATTGTGTTTGTTTCGTAATGTGATTGTGCATGGGTGTTATAAGTTAAAGATTGTGATTATTTAGAGACATGTCATCTTGATGTGTAAGTGTTTTAATGTGTGTGTGTGTGTGTGTGTCATTTGACACTTGTGTTGTCTACGTGTAAATGACATGTCATATAGGGTTTTTTCTTTTGGGCATGAAGTCACTTAACTTGAATTTAATCCCCATTATGAAATTAAAATAACCCACCTTGGAGAGTGTTAGGATGAGTTACCTTCATGATGGAATTCAAATTTAAAATTTGGTAGGAACTATAGAGAGACTAAAAGTGGTTCCCAAGAGATATTTTGGTGAAAATAAGTCTTCCACATGGTAGTAGTATAGGTTGGGGGTCTAAATATAACCATAAGTTGACCTAGGGGACTTAGGAAACCCTCTAAACTAGTCATTTTCAAGCCAATTCGAAAATCAGAGTGTCACATGACTTCTTTCCTCACCCCTCCACTTGCTTAAGTTCTTATTGGTAGAAAGGTACAAGGGTGTAAGAGGGGTAGGTGGGGATGGAAGTGGAGGTCCTTTTAGGGAGCTTGTGCCAAACTTAGTGGTTGTTCACCCACTCTCTAATTGTAGAGACACTTAGGGTTTTTGTGAGAAGAAACTTGGAAGCCAAGGAAGGAAAGCTCTTCGTCACCATTTCATAGCCATTAGATTGGAAGGAGGTCAGTGCTTCATGCCATGTTTTCTCTCATCTCTTGAAAGTTGAAGGATGAAAAATGTAAGAGTGTTCTTGTAGGATTTATGTGTTGCATGTGGTCCATGTTGTAAATGTTAGTGTATGTGGGTGTGTTTGTTGAATCTATTTGCCTTTGGTTTTGTTTCTTGAAATGTTGTGGTGGATTGAATGTTGTGTTGGGTGTGAAGGCTTCACTCACCCTTGGGAGGGAAGAAAGGCCTTGGGGTGAAGGGGTTAGTTGGGCTCAAAATTGAAGTTGAGAAATCCTCCTCTTGGAGAGGGGATAGTTTTCATGGAGTATGGGCTCCATTGAAGCCATATGCCTTTCTATTGTTCTATGGGAGGTATAAGTGAGGATATGTGAAGAGGAGTAAGTGTTGATAGCCTTATTGAGGCATGTCATTATTGATAGCCTTGTTGTGGCCTTTTTCTTGGAAGCCTTATTGGACTATCCTTAGTTGCCGATTCGTGACACGAATCCGATTCGGGCACGTGAATCGGATCCGTGGATTCGGGATTTTTTTTTTTTCCCAATTATGATTTGTGGAGGATTCGTGCATATATATATATATATATATAATTATATATATGCATTATATATACTAAAAAAAAGAGAAATATACATAATTCTAAAACTAAATCATTTCATAGTATGAATCTAGTATACTTGATCAATGACATTGATAATTAATCTATTTTCACGATTATAAAGAAAATCAACACATTCACATTGAATTACTGAAAGTGAAAGCTTGTAACATTCAAAATATAGATCATTAAACTTAAAGTTTATAACATGATTTACTCATAAAAGAGTCAAGAGTCAACACTAAAGTTTTTTATTTAATCATCAAATGGATTTTCAAGAAAATCCGCATCAGAGGGGTACTGGTGAGCTGCAAGTGCTGCATCTGTATTAGTAGAGGAACCCAAACCACTAGTAGTAGAGGGGATTGTTAACTCATAATCCTCCTCCTCATCATCCACATCAATCAAAGTGGATCTAGCAAGATCTCGGATGGTCATATCTAAATCAGGAGTCTCGGGTGCTACATCCCAAAGCTTTTCGGGCCCCTTCTTGTACTTAGGATCCTTCCGTGACAACAAGCGCAAATTGTTGTGAATGAACACAAGGTCTTCTGATTTTTTTGGAGCCAACCGGTTGCGTTTGATTGAGTGGATAAAGGAGTAAGTACTCCAATTCCGCTCAGCGGCAGAAGAGCTGGCAACCTAAAGAGAAATTAAAAATTATCAATACAACAATCAAGATAAATAAATTAAATAATAAATTCAAGGAATTGAGAATGTTAACCTTAAGCTTAATTTTACAAACTTACTTGGGATAGGACCTTTATGGCAAGAGGTTGGAGGTACGTGAAGGCTTGCCTATGAAGGTACCACCATTTGATGGCACCCATCCTACTTTGGTCTGCTATGGCAATAGGGTCGAAATCCTCACCTAAGTTGAAAGCAGCAAATTCACTCCTCCCAATTGCCCCAATCTCTGGATCTTGGAATACCTTAGCTAGTGCCCTCTTATACCCATCTGCAACCTCTGCATCTCTAAATGGTGGCACTCTACCTGGAAGGCGAAGTACATCTGCACTATAGTACCTGGGGATAACAAAAGACAATTGAACACTATCAAATATCAATAGCACAAACATTGGATAAAATAAGCACAAACATTTGATAAGAACTACAGTACCTCGGGGATAGAGCATATGCAAGGAGGTGCAAAGGTGTGGTCATCTTGTTCTATCGATGATGAACAATTTTTTCCACCTTCTTGTAAAGGGTGTCCTCAGGATCATTCTCCCTCCTCTGTATGACCTAAGATATGAAATATGAATAATAATTATAATTAGTGAATATGTCAATTTAAACTTTAGAATCTAGATATCTCTCAAATAAAAAATTGTTGTAAAAGAGCGTAAAACTTACCATTTTAATTTTTTCCAGCATACTATCCATGGAATCATAAATATCCCCAAGGCATGGCTCATCACTATCTGCGAAGCGAAGCATTGCCATTATTGGATTGGTGATTTCCAACACATAACTCACAAGACCCCACCAATCCTCATCTAGTATCATTCTTCTCACATTTAAAGCCCTTGCTGTATTGGAATTCTTCCAAATGCCCCATTGGGGGCTAATGACCATATGCTTCAATGCTTCTTTTACCTTCACAAGTCGTCTCAAGAAGATTGTGTGAGAGGCAAAGCGGGTTTCAGCAACCTAAGAACATGTTAAACTCAAGTTAGTAAAACATTTAAAAATCAAAACATGTTAATGTAAACAACAACAAAAATTAATAATTGTGGAATCCAATAATATTCAATTATATATTAAATATAAAAATTTACCTTCAATAACTCCAAGTCCGAGAAACTCCTAAAAATTGCTTGTGACATGTGGTGATTTGTCACAAACATTTGAATCTCTTTAGCTTCCTCATATATCCTTTTCACCCAATCTATTTCGGTGCCAATTGCTTTCATCACTAAATTGAGAGAGTGGACGGTGCATGGTGTCCAAAAGATATGATCATATCTAGACTCTACAATTATCCCTGCAGCCCTGCAAACTTTTGCATTGTCCGTGACCACTTGAACAACATTATCAGGACCCACTGACTCTATGGCATCAATGAGAATGCGTGAAATAAATTCTGCATCTTTCACTTGCCCTTCACAATCAACTGCCTTCAAGAACATTGCCCCCTTAGGGCATACAACAATAACATTGATCAATGGACGGTTTCTACAATCTTTCCAACCATCCGAAATAATAGACACACCCGATTGAACCCAAAAATCTCTTATTGGTTGAAGTTGAGCCTCTACATTTTTCCTCTCATCATGTAATATGGTAGTGCGCAACTTCTCATAACCAGGCGGTTTGTAACCATGGGGTGCATCATTTATTGCTTCCACCATCTCCCTAAAATAAGGTGATCTAGCAAAATTAAATGAAACACCATTTGCAATTAAACAACGTCCAATTTTGTGATCAGCAATGTCTCTCTTTTCAATTTGGAATGCCCTATCTAGTGGGCCTCTCTTGCGGGTGAGTGGAGATGGGTCTTCATCTTCATCATTTGTAGTTGGCATAGGCAAAAAAGGATGTGTTCTTGTGTTTGTTTGATCAAATGATGGTGTTGGTATATTTGTTTTTTGGGAAGCACCACGTTTTGCTTTTGCAACTGCTCTATCAGCATCATCTTGCTCTTTTGCTAATGCTGCTATTTGTGCAGCTGGTAATCCCTTCTTATTACTACCTTGACACATGTGAATTCCTTCACCCGCAGGGCCCAAAAAATGTAGTTTCACTCGGGAATAGGAGCTTCTATGTTGTATGTTGCAAAAATTACATTTCCATATGTATGCCCCACCCCCAGGACATTGTGCAACTCTTGTTGTGTGTCTCCATAAAGGAGACCCCTTATCAATTTTGAAGCTTGGTGATGCAGCCCCACCCCCACCCACTGAGCCTTGACTACTCATTGTTCTATTCTTGCAATCTAGAAAAAGTGAAAGAAAACCATACTTCACACTTGCACAAAAACTTGAAAATTTGGAAAACTAAAAATAAATCAATAATCTATGAAAGAATTCAAGAATATGGTTGAAATGCATACTTTAAACACTTCTTGCAAGGTATTTGAAGCTCCACAACCGATCTCCTTCGAATCCAAGCACTTCACTTCAAACTAGCAAGTATGAGAGAGCAAAATGAGAGAGCAAAATAGAGAGCAAATGAACTTGCATTGTGATTTAGAGGGTCGTTTTTAGGGTTTAGGGCCTTTAGGGCAAAAAAAAAACATTAAAAAATGATAATGGGCCCACGTTTTTGCATTCTCCTCCTTCATTGCCGCGGATTCACGCGGATCCGCGCGTGGATCCTTGAGGATCCGAGCAGGATTCGTAATCCTGCCTGTGGATCCGTAAGGATCCACGGGCCGCGGATCCTTACGGATCCACAGGCAGGATTACGAATCCTGCCCGGATCCGTAAGGATCCGCGGGCCGCGGATCCTTACGGATCCACAGGCAGGATTACGAATCCTGCCTGGATCCTCACGGATCCATACGTGGATCCGGATCCGAATCGGACCCGAGCCCGGATCCGGCCTTTTCCAGGCGAATCCGGTAACTAAGTAAATAACATTATGAGAAACTCCTAATTTTATTCATCACCATTACATACTAGAAATACCTTTGACTATAGGAAATGAACAACAATTAGATGACATAGAATATGTATAAGATTTAAGATATGAACTTGCTGAAGATGCTATTTTTCCTTTCTGGAAAATGTATGAGGAAAGAAAACAAATCTTTCCTCATTACAGACCAATATAATAATAGAAGAATATGCTTGATACTCCTAGTAGGAGTCTATAAGACCTAGGGTTTTATAATACAAATGATTTAAGCCTCCCTAGTCCTTTCCAAGTTCAGAAGAATTTAGAAAATAAATAAATCAATAAACAAGTAGACATATACTATTACTAGATTACAACATGGTACAAGAAATAGAATAAACAATAAAAATAAGCTTTAAAATAATGATAAGTAAACCAAGCAACTTGAATACATGGGCGCCCACTGTGAAGATAGAAATAATTTAAAAAGGGGGTCAAGTCAAAAAAAGTTTATACATTAAATGGCTACTAGACATGTCGTCCTGCACTCCACCCATGTCACGTAAAAGGGACATCTTAGGCTGCCCAATGATCTGACATAAGTTAGAACACCCCTTAATGGCACCCATCCCTTTAGGGGAGAGAGTAGAATTTTCAAGATTAAAATAATAAAACACTAAATTCATTCCCTTTTTACTCAACGCCATCCTTGTCTTGGAAAAAGTTAGGCGCCTGGGTTTACTTTGAAAAGCAAGAATGATAGCCCACCTAGGTGTAGGCGCCTTGGAGTTGGGAAGTGTGCATTGAGATTAGAATAAGAAAGGGGTTTAAACATTAAATCTAAAACAAGAAAAGCAAAATCCAAACTTAAGGGGTGGCCCCACCCTAGGCGATTTTTACCTTGTTCCACGCAGGAGAGGGATGTGAATTAGTTCATGGGGTTGACTTTGGTCAATAATCCCTCCTAGGTGTCCCCATCAATGGGGCAAAATCTGCACACCTTCCTAGGATGGCTAAGCGCTTGGGGAGGAAAATAATGCAGATTAATATTGTTAAGGGATTACCGAGCATATCAAGTCAATAGGGTGCAGGTTAAAACAAGGAGATAATATGTGAAATATAAATAAGGAAATGATGTTAGTGTTAGGCTAATAAAAATGTTAATGGGATAAGAGAGTTTTAGGCATAGTATTGTGTTAAGTGTTACTTTAACAATGTTAATAATTATTTAATAATTATGGTTGGGAATGAAGATAAAGAACTAGTATGATTAGTAATAAGGTAATTAGTAAGAGTCTAGTTAGTACGGGCATAGAATGTATTTAGAAATATAGTATAGTTGTCGAATATTATTAAGAGACATAAAACTAATTAAATGATGGTGCTACTATAGGTTATAGTTTAGGTTGTTAGCAAATATATATATGATGGGGATAGTGATATTAATCAGTATAATTTATTTTAGTAATTTAAATTTTAAATGGAATGCATTTAATTAGTATTAAGGGAGGGAGGATCTCTCCATTATGAGAAATGTCTTTGCATAGAGCTACTTGATAGGGAATCGATAATATTATTCTAAAAAAAAAAATTCTAGTAAATTAAAATATTGTTAAAAGGTTGGATTTTATAAATGGTGGATAGTATATAATACAATGATGTTTTAAAATTTAATAGGATTTTGTTATTAGGAGTTGGTGGTCCGAGTAAGTGGAGTCTTTTAGATAGTTGTAGCAATTAGCCAACTTAGTTGTTAATATAGATAAGCAATTATGTGTTAAACAATAACAGGCATATCTTATTACCGTCAATACTCTATGGTAAATACAATTAGTGGATATCGAATAGTATCTTTATGTACCTATATGACAAGAGGTTATTGGGGGTCTTTGTACATAGATAATATTCATAGCATGTCATTTGTGATGTGCATACATACTAAATAAAGATCAGAACGATATTGACGAGACAACTTAAGACTATTCTAGTTACCTTGAAATATGGAAATTGTAGTGTACCTCTTGATAATTTAGCCAGTAAGGTATCCCTTCAAATTTGAATAATGATATGCAAAGAGAAATGAGTCAGATCCTAAATGTTAAAGAATAGATGTATCTTGATTATTCATCCTTCCATAAAACCCGATTGCATCTTGACTGGAGTGAGGATCTTAGTTGCAACATGTAGATGCCAACGTGTAATACCCTAAGTTATCTTACGAAATTTTTTGTAGTGGTGTTCTGCTCTGTGAAAACTAAGTCCAAAGGATCAAACACGATGTCTAAGTTCCATTTAGAAATATCAGTGCATCTCAATACTCTTGAATATATCACTAGAAAACTAAGCTTTGTCTAAAGAGATCTTTCCCTATAAGTAAAGTAGTAGAAATCAATATCCAATATATCCTAATGAAAATAACCATTACTTGAGACCCTGAGTAGATGGTAGGAGGAATGTCTAACTAATCGACAGCCTAGTTGTAATATACATATGTCTATTGGAGGCTCTGTAAGATTTTAAAAATAATAATAATAAAACCAAATATTAATGATAGTTGTGTTTTGCCGTGGAAATTTTTGGGCATGACACATCATCTCTCTTAATGTAACATTTGCTCCCAAATATTCTGAAATACTTAACCGATGGTTAATGACCAAACCATAGTTCATAAGGTGTCTTGCTCATACCTTTTCTAATCTATACTCTGTTCAGAGTGTACACTGTTGTATTGATTGCTTCTCTCCAAAATGTCTTAGAAACATAATTCTCAAACAACATCACTCTCGCTGCCTCTGCTACTGATTTATTTCTTCTTTGAGCGATCCCATTTTGCTCAAGTGTTCTAGGTGAGGATAGTTGCCTTTTGATTCCATTCTCTTCACAAAATACGTTAAACTCTCTAGAGGTGAACTCTCCTCTATTTGATCTTAAACATTTTATCTTAACACCACATTCATTCTCAACTCTATTCTTAAATATCTTAAACTTCTCAAAAGCTTTAGATTTCTCTTCAAGAAATGCTACCCAAATCATTCTAGTGAGATCATCAACAAAAATCATAAAGTACCTTTCACCATAGAATCCTCTTGTTCTTGAAGGACTACTCAGATCTGTGTGAATGATCTCCAGCTTCTCTGTGGTAGTGAATTTCTTGCTAGGAAATGATACTTTCTTCTATTTAGCCAAAATACATTCTTTGCAAACAACATTAGTAGGCTTTGTAATCTTAGGCAAGTCTTTGAATACAAAAGTGCTACAAACTTTCACAATATTATCAAAGTTTATGTGATAGAATCTTCTATGACACAACCAACTGTTGTCCACTTTAGCTACCACACGTCATTTTAGTAGGATTCAACTAAAATACATTACCTCTAGATCTTGTGCTTGTTCCAATCAGCTTAGTATCTTTGTCTTTGATAATGCAGGTCTTCTCAGTGAATTGCAACTGATAACCCTTGTCCACCAACTGTTCAACACTCAACAAGTTATGCTTCAATCCACCAATAAAATAAACATCATCAGTGTTAGTTTTACCATCAAGAGTAATGGATCCAATTCCTATTATATGATATGTTGCATTGTTACCAACTCTAACAATACCTCCATCATGATTCCTAATCTTGACAAACTTATTCATATCACCAGTTATGTGATGTGAACAACCACTGTCAATTATCCAATCAGATTTCTTTTCCACTTGGGAAACTAGAGCTCTTTTTTCTCTAATTTCTCTATTAAGATCATCTTCCTTGATAGCCACAAATCCCAATTAATCATCACTTTCACTTTGACCTTTCTCATCAAATTCTTCATCTTCATTTGCATACAAACAATTTCTATCTCTTCTAGGCTTTAACTTTCCCTTATACTTATTCTCTCTTTTAGGACATTTAGATGTGCATAATGACCAAATTCATCACAAATCCAACATCTAAATATTTTCTTACCATCTTTTTCTCTTCTCACAAGAAGGGCTATACCTTCCTCTATATTCTTGTCTTCCTCAAATCTATTGCTATCAGCAAAATCTCCACGTGTGCTTGCACTCCTTGTAAAATTAGGTCGAATGTTTAGGGCATTGAAAGTTGTTTCGAATCTTTCTAG
Organism: Cupressus sempervirens; assembly: GCA_028749045.1. NCBI lineage: Eukaryota > Viridiplantae > Streptophyta > Pinopsida > Cupressales > Cupressaceae > Cupressus > Cupressus sempervirens. Next base: position 840,180,542 of record CM053786.1, on the reverse strand, counting down.
ATTTCCAGTCTGTCTCAGATCTACTTCTGTAGCTTCTAATATTCCAAGCAAAGTTTCCTTGGTAAAATCCTTGGTGCAAGGTATTAATAGATGAATAATCTGAGCTACTTGCTTGAATAGTGGCATCAACCTTTTCATGATCTTCCATACTACCACATTTTCTTCATTGGTTCCAACATGAGACCGAATTCCTACAACAATTTCTAATATTCTACCAACACAACTTCTTACTTGAAATGCACATATCCAATTCTACAATTTTTGGTTAACAGTTTGTCCTATTATATTTTATAACCTAACTTTTTGATTTCCAATGTTTTGGAGAGACAAAAGGATGTTTACCAACAAATGGGTCAGTGTATGTATTCTATCACTGCCCTCTGAATTATTAGGTACAACTCCCTATGATTCGCAATGATATGCAATGGATATGTTTTTATGAAATCAAAAGTTTGGACATTATAAGATCTTAACTTGAGAGCAGTAAAGGATAACCAAATTGTTTGTAGGCACAAATAATTTAGGCAAGGTGAATTTGAATAACCTATCACATCCAATGAAATGACTGTAGTAGATTATCTTGTTTTTCTAACCTTTACTTCTCTTCTAAATGCAAATTAACCATCTAAATGCAAAAGAGGAATGAAGAAGATATGCACATGAGGGAAAGTGGAATTGCTTTCACTATCAGCCTTGAATGAAATGGAATCCAACCAATAACTAATAGATTCATGCACATTTAGCTTTCAATTCCCAATAAAACTATCTAACATGTTATGAAACCAACAAGAGAGGAAACAAAACCATATATGAAGAAAGTAAATGGAATCACCTTCCCTATAATTACCAAAATGAAATGGAATCCATATGATTATCACAGAATCACATATGATTGTCTTTCAACTCTTGATGTAGAACTAATCTATGCATGGGCAAAAAAGCATGATAAGCAAATAGGGTAAATGGAATTACAGACCAATTCATTATCAAGTTTGCCAACATTAGTATTGCCAAATAAGGTTACATTTATAGTTTTCTATCATCTCTTAGTTTTGGTAGAGCAACAGTCACAAAATAGAAAGGAAATATATGAAATTCTCTAATGATATGAACATGTGGCATTTTTTCCATCAATGATTATGAATCCATGGTACTTCTAAAAACACCCGATGACTGTTCAGCTTCATACAATCTTAGGAATCCTGTAGAAAATCGTTGTTTTCTTCATATTTTGTTGTTTCCTCTTTTCCATCGATGATTATGAATCCATGGTACTTCTAAAAACACCCGATGACTATTCAGCTTCATAAAATCTCAGGAATCCTATAGAAAATCGTTGTTTTCTTCATATTTTGTTGTTTCCTGCCAAGTTTGTATAAATTCATATTCCAATGGTCACTGTAGTTTTGAATTCGGGTCATAGATCTTAAACCAATGATCACAATTAAAGCCCAACCATTTCCTTTATGACTTTCTCTGCTGGTCCACCTAGGTACACGTGTCTAGTCATCATTACGTCACTAAGATTATTTGTCATGAGCTCAAATTAAAAGGATATATTAATATTCAAATAACATATTATATAATGATAACAATTAGGAATAATAATACTATAATCTATTATATAATAGTGATATATCTGACAACATAAAAATAAAACAATATATAAGATTATAGCATAATTGTAATGTAAAATCTTATATTATAATTATACTATTAATGAGTTAAATAAATTAAATAAAAAATAAATATTTTTTATTATAAATGATATCAAATACCAATAATAATTTTATAATGTACCTACTTGGGTTATATTATGAAATGGACATATTCAAGGATAATATTATAATATAATTGAGAATTAAATATTCTTATAATTAGTAATCTATAGTAATAATATTACAACAATAAGATCTAATTAAATAAATGATGGTGATTAGAGAAACAATAATTAATACTACCATTAATAATATAACATCAATATGATATCAATAGGACATCAATATAATAATATTAATTATTGATATCCATTCCTAATATTATTTCTTAAAACTAATAGTAAGTGATATTATATATGCTACGTTAATTCTGACGTGGCTTTGTTTACCGTACAGATAAATTAAAACAATGCATACAGACAATGGAACAGAATAGCAGAATTATATTCGCATATGCCAAACATACATTATGCTTCATAATATCCGTAATAGTAGATGATTGATGCTTTACAATGATCCCAGGCGGGATATAAATACTACCGCCGAACCTTCCCGAAGGAGTCCGTCGGCCACAACATTACATCCGCTACAAACTATTTACCCATCGGCTACAAAATACAAAACACCGACGACAGCCAATCCATCGGCTACAGAAACACCGCCAGAACCATCTAGTCGGCTGACACCATCCCCCCCAAAAAAACAGTCGTCTCCTGACGACTAACAAAATTAGGAGACAACTTACAAACAACAGAAGAAATACTAGAGAGAAGGGGGCATCCCAGAAGTGTGCTGCTGGCGACGTAACTCATACACCTGCTCTGTCCTGATGCGGAGATCTGTCTGAATCTGAGAATTAACTTCGACGGCCTCCTTTAGAAGAAGCGCCGCATCCATAGCCTGTGTCCTATCTAACTGCATCTCGTGCTCAGCCGCATCCTTATCTCGAACCGCCGCCTCTGTACCTTGCCTAGCCACGTCCCTCTCCTGCACCGCTGCTGCCATATCTACCAATAGTGTTGCCCGCTCGGTGGCCCATGCTGCCTACTGGTCAGCCAAGTCGGCGGCTAGCTTCTGTCTAGTCTCACTCTCAACTGTCAATGATCTCTGCTGCAACCCTGTTCGCCTCTGCACGCCGACGACCATAGTAAACATCCTTGTACAATCGCACAATCTCATGTGCCAGCTTCATCATAGGGGTGTCACTGGGTCCCAACTCCGGCTTAGTAGCCCAATCTGCCAACATCTCAGCTGTCTCCACCGCCGGCCAGCCCTTGTCTACAAAACAAGTCTGAAATCGTCGAGAACAAATCCCACGGCTATATGCTCTGATCAAATGCCACTCCCTTCACCGAGTCAGGGCCTGAATTGCCACATCGTGTCCCTTCTTTAACGCAGACTTCATAGTTCTGAGGTAATCCCGACACGTGTCTTCATCCGACCCGTAATCCTCCTTGGCGAAGTCCTCCAATGACCATTCCGCATCACTGTTCTCCTCCTCATCAACGGGAGCCATGCCCACATCCGGTGCCGCCTTCTCTACTGTTGGCGCAACCACGACATGTGGCATTCCCTCCTCCTGAAGCTGAGGCTATGGTACTGCTGGTGATGTTCCTGAACGCCTAGGAGACTGAATGGACGGACTCAGCTTTGCAGGAGTGAGTCGGAACTGCTGCCTCAGAAACTCACTAGCTCTATCCATCACCTCCAGTTGGTCTGACTGCGCAAGCTCCATGTTCTCCTCCGGTACTGACTGAGCTGACTCGGCCTCTGCTAAAAAAGATGACGAAACAGTGACAACTGCATCACAATCAATGACCTCTAACCGAACCTGCGGCTCAGGCTCCAGCGGTGGCAATTGTGCTCTCTGTGAGACTGTGACGACGACATCTGCTGGTACAACTGGAATCACCTCCGCTACAGTCGTCGGCACTATCTCGACAACTGTCCGTGGGACAACTCTGTCACTGTCAGTGGGACCATCTCCGTCATTGTCCGTGGGACATCTGCCTCCACTGGAGGAGTCATAAGGACTGGGGCATGGCACTGACCAAATGCTGGAATGACTGTCAGAAAGGTAGTCAAGTGCGCCGAAGTTGACAGCTGAGGAGGGGTAAAGAATGTGGGCCCACTACCCGCTGCCTCACTGTCAACTTCTGCCGATGTGCTCACCTCTTCTTCCACGGACTCAGCCCCGTCACTCATCGAAGTGTCGTCCCGTCCACTATTTGTCTCTCCGGAAGTAGCAAGTCCGCGGAGTACTTTCTTGTGACCTGCTGTTGATCCTCCTGTATCCAAGTGTCGCCAATAGAATATGGGAGGCTCCCCGTCTGCCAACTTGCCCCTTGGAGGAGCCTCAAAACCATCTAGTGGAATCTGGCTAGCTGCAGCCTCCAGAAATAGCCCGATGGCATGGTGCGGCATAAAAAATGTTCGGTGTTGAAGTATCATGAATTCCTCCATCCTGTCGGCAAGCACTGAGGTCCAATCATATACCACTCCCTGCATGATACCATTCATAAACACAATCTATGACAATGCTATATCTGAAGCTCAAGTGGCGCCTGTCAACCTGCTCTTGATGACGTCCATGATACATTGCCAGTGACCCTCCCGAATAAAGTCCCTACGAAGCCCTCTGCACTTTGTCCCCTAAACCGCTACCTCCCTCTCCACAGTTGTAAGATCCCGGCACACTAGATCTATCCAATGCTCCTTTCGTTCCCATGAGAGTTTACGGTTCTTGATTTCCACTTTCCTCCCATCGGGGCAAAGGATGCCGAAAACCCTAGTGAAATCCCTAGGTTTAAAGGACACCGTCATCTGCTGCTGATTGTACAAGAATGTACTTGTTCTGCTCCGGGCACTATGTCTTTATCATGGTGCGCAATACTGATTCGAACAACCAGATGGAAAAGATGGGAAGCTGGATGGCCCAATGCACCTGTGCCCGCATCAAAATCTATTTAATCTGGTCTGCCTCTGGGGTTTCCTGCCACCACTTCCGGCATTCGCTCCCACTAAGACTCTCAAACTGGACGGTGAGATAAGTGAGTTCCTCCTTGGTCTTCTGTTTCTTGCTACTAGAACCGGAAGGGCCTGCAACTCGAATCCCCGATGCCAAAACCCTTGAATTCTTTTCCATATTGGCTGCCAACTGACTCTTCCACGACTTCCGCTTGCCTGCTGACTCCATGCAAAATGGCTTATTTCTCCTTATATTTGTTTCCTCCGTCCGTTACAAAAAATCTCACTATGGATGTGTTGAAGTCAGCTTTCCCACGGACCGTTATGGTAACAGATAACCATTGGAGTAGTCCGACTCAATTAAGAAACTTAGGCAATTCTTGGGCAGTGAAAACAATCAAAATGTCTCCTACGAATTTCCTCCCTGCTTCATCTGGTGAAACTCATCCTACGGCCGAGATCCAGACAAAGCGTATGGTCTCCTCCAGTGCAGGGCAGACACAATTGTGGAGGAATACGTGAGTTTCTCGGAGGAAGAAAATGCCTTCGTGCTCAATAGTTGTACAAATGCAAGCAGTGGTAGATCAAGTGTATTTGCAGTATTTTCTCTATGGCCAAAAAACTTGTCAGTAGTTGAAAGAGCTTGCAAATGAATGGATAAAAACTAGCGGAAATGTTGTTGTAGCTGCAATAGCAGGAACCTCAATGGATTACCTCCAACTGCTGATGATGAAGATGGACTGCCTCCTCCATTGGAGGATGTTGCCTACCAGATGACTTCAAGCGCACGGTTAGCAGTGAAGAAATGAAGGAATTTTTGGTTTGAAGTCTTTGCATGATTCAATTTCCTTCTGGCGGCGAATGGCAGAAAAAGCACGCTTCTTTTATTTGGCTCTGTTTTCCTACGGAGAAGTCTGGCACGACCGGCTGGAGGAGGGAAATGAAGTCTGCGAAAATGTTTTTAATAGCCGCGGGGCATGTTTTTATTACCCGCGGGGCTTTTCACTTGTCCGCGGGCCTTTTGCTTTCTTTACACCCGCAAACAGCTGCCCGCGGGGCCTTCCTTACACCTGCGGACAGACTGCCCGCGGGGCCTTCTTTACACCCACGGACAGACTGCCCGCGGGGCCCCCTTTGTTTTTTTTTTCTCTTTTTTTTCTTTCTTTTAAAATTTAAATAATAGAGGTACCTCCAGTTGGCGTTGCCGCGTCACAGTGCTTTAATAACGAAGATGGAGGATTCATGTGAGCAGTGGGCGACAACGACATCCTTCGTGCGTGGTATATTTTTAGTTTGGATCCGTTAACCGCTTGGGCCATGTCCTGTCCGTCCAAGGTTATCAATTTGATTGCTCCATTGTCGCCAACCTCCCGGATCTAGTATGGTCCAACCCACCGCACCTTGAATTTTCTCGACTTGATTTCATTGTGGCCATCATACTTCAATACTAACTGTCCCGGCTGGAATCTGCTATGTTTCAAATGCTTATCATGCCAAACCTTGCGTCTGTTCTATGCCACTTCCGTCGCCCACTGTGCCAACAACCGTTTCTCCTCCAGCTTATTCAAATTATTCAACCGCTCTTGTAAGCTTCCGTTGTCATCCAACTTGTTTTCCAACGCTATTTGGAGACTCGGAATCATGAATTCCGCTGGGACCACTACTTCCTGTCCAAACATTAACTGGAATGGTGTATGCCCTGTCGTCACCTTGTATGCCGTGCGGTAAGCCCATAGGGCAACGGGTAAGTTTTCCTCCCAATCAGCACCTTCAACTGCGCAAGATTTGTAGATGATGGATACTAGAATTTTATTGGTGGCCTTCGCCTGTCCGTTTGCTCTTGGATAGTACGGACTCGACAGCGAATGATAAATCTTAAACTGAGTGGTGAGTAGTCGAATAACATGATTAACAAAATGACCTCCCCTATCACTTGTTAATTGTAACGGGATTCCATGCTTGGTAATGATCTGTTCATAAATAAATTTCGCAGTGCTGACGGCCGAGTTATCTAGTAATGCACGTGCCTCCACCCACTTGGTTAGGTACTTCGTTGCAACAATGATGTACTGGCACTGTCGAGTCTTGCTCACCCTCAGTGGTCCAATGAAATCTAATCCCCATCTCTCAAAAAGTTCCTACGCGTGTGAGGGGTGAAGTGGCATGAAATCTTTCTTCAGCGGCTTTCCGGCCCATTAGCAAGTGTCCACATCCGACAACCCATTCCCGCGCGTCATTGTACACCGTCAGCCACCAGAGACCTGCCAGCAATATCTTCCGTGCAGTGGTGTCGGGCCCCATGTGTCCTCCCGCAGGACCCTCATGTGTTTCTTTTAACACCTGCGATATCTCCTCTTCCAACACACACCGCCGAAGAATATGATCCGGCCCCATTTTGTAGAGCAATCCATTGATCAATTGAAACGTACGACTCCTAATTATCAACTTGCGCCTATCATTTAGTGTAATCCCCATGGAAAACTGTCCTGTTGACAGGTACTCGCCAATACTCCTGTACCATTCCGGCAGTACCCCAATTTGAAACAGCTGCGCGTCAGGGAAGTCGTCATTCACACCCTCCGCTGGTTCCCCTGTTTTGATCCGCGACAGGTGGTCGGCACTAACATGTTTCTTTCCTAGCCGGACAATGATTTTGAAAGTGAATTCCTGCAATAGAAGTAGCCATCTGCTGATCCTCCCTTGGATGACGGGTTTATTAATCATGTACAACAGGGCTTGGTGATCAAAATAGAACATAAACGGTGTAGCAAGCAAATAATGACGGAATTTTTGCACAGCATAAACCATTCCCAACGCTTCTCTTTCAGCCGTGTTGTAGTTCTGCTCGGCCTTTGATAGCAATCGGCTAGCAAAGTATATTGGATGATCCAGTCCGTGATTACTAGTCTGTGCCAGGGTCGTGCCGATTGCATAGTTGGAGGCATCCACATGAACATGAAACTCCTTATTCCAGTCTGGATATGCCAGGATGGGTGCCGTAGCCAGTCGTACCTTTAGCCCTTCAAATGCCTCGTCCTGCTCTTTATCCCATCTAAATGATTCTTCCTTGCAGGTTAACTTATCTAACGGTTGGGACACCTTGGCAAAATTTTTAATAAATCTCTGATAATAAGCTATATGCCCGAGAAAAGATTTTACCTCCATCACATTAGTAGATGGCTGCATTTCAAGAATGACTCTCACGTTGTCGGGATCCGTTTTTAATCCTTCCTTACAGACAATGTGCCCGAGCAGTCTGCCGTGCAAAACCATGAATCTGCACTTCTTGGGATTCAATGCTAGTCGGGCTCTGCGACATCTCTCCATACATTCACCAAGTGCTGCCAGGTGTCCATCCTTCGTGCTAAATATTGACCAATCATCCAAGAAGGCTTTGAAGTTTCCCACAGACATCCTGTCGAAGATATGCAGTATAATCCGCCGGAATGTGGCCAGCGTGTTACACAACCCAAATGGCATCCGATTGTACGCGTAGACCCCATCTTCGACGACAAATGTTGTCTTCAACTTATCCTCCTCCACTATAGAAATCTGATTGTATCCGGAGAATCCGTCCATAAAGGAGTAAATTTCATGTCCCGCGACCTCCTCCAGAATGCTGTCTATGAATAGAATTGAAAAAGGATCCTTGATCATCACTGCATTTAGGCATCTGAAATCGATGCATCTCCGGATCTGAGTAGTATCCTTCTTCAATGAAATGACTATTGGCGACACCCATTCGCTGGTCTGTACCTTGAAGATAATGCCAGCTTCCAGCATCCAATTGATTTCCTCCGTAACTCGTGCGGCATAGTTCTTGTTCATCCTGTAGGGTCACTTTCGTACAGGTACAGCTCCCTCTACCAGCGGGATGCGGTGCACACACAATTTCAGCGGTACTCCCTTGAGGTCCTTGTATGTCCATGCAAACACATCCTTGTAGTCCATAAATATCTTGAATGTCGCGGCCTTGAGTATTGGATCCCAATTATCTCCGACTAGTATGTTCTTCGGCTCTGCCTGATCCCCCAAATTCATTGTTTGCATCGTAGCTTCATTATACTTGATTGTCTCTCCTTCACGGAATGCATGGGCAGGTGTAACATCCAACGGTGCCTCCCCCTCCTTTACTTCACTAAACTCCTTCGGATATTCGTTCTCAATTGACAAAACATTGCAGCTGTGAAATAATTCATAGTCCTCCATTTGCCAGTGGTAGAGACCGTTGACGGAATCCAAGTTGTCATCCGTCGTTCCCCCGTCCAATCGGAGGATGCCCTCCTGATCCGGTTCCATCCCTTGTCTGCCTTCCTATCCTCTCCCTCAGAATCTGACGACAGGGCCTCTTCCCCTACCATTTGGGTATGCAGATCAATGATGAATCGGCGGCCTTTACTTTCCAGTGATAAGGTGTTCTTCTTCCAGTCGTGTCGAGCTCTTGCTTCGATAAGCCACCCGCGGCCCAGGATGGCATAGCCTTTCCTCTTCAACGGAATCACCATGAAATCCATCAGGAACAGCTGAGTGCCAATGGTTACCGGCTATGTCATGAGAATACCCAGTGGTTTAATGCCATGTTGATTGGCGGTCAGCAGCTGAAATCTCGGAGGCCACAATGTTGGCTGTCCAAGTTTCCTCTAGGTATCTTCCGGCAATACATTTACGCCAGACCCTCCGTCAACTATTGTGTCTATGAGAACATGTCCAAGGATCCCCATCTCGACGACTGCAGGGTGCCGTCTGGATGTCAGCGCTAGCAACATCTGATCTTCTCCTCCAATAGCAATTTCCTTTTCCTTCCATCGACTTGGTTCTCCCAGTGACTTTTCATTCTCGAGACTTGATTCTCCTGCCATATTTGAAAGAGCAAATTGAAGTTGAGGCATGGTGAGAAGCAAATCACTTACTTTACTTGCACCTTCGTTTGCAAAAATTTTCGTACTATGTTTTGTTCTGCGGAATTCCTCGCTGAAGTGTCGGCAGTGTCCAGAGGTGTTATTGCTTGGGATACTTTTCCAACCTCCACCCGTGCTTCCGCAAATTTCCTCTTTTCTTCAGCGGGGTCCGGCTACTCTTTTGCTTGTTGCCGTGTAATTGCTAGGACTTCTTCCTCATCTGCTCCGACAATGATCAAGTTCACTCCGAACTTTGGACACTGAGTCGTCGTGATCGCCGGGTCCGCACCATCGGCAGAATAGTTGAGGTGTATTTTCTGTTGGACACTCCCACGCAAAATGCCCCCACAAGTTACATGCGCGGCACTAAATAATCGGCCATCCGTTTGCATCATACTGGATCCGGCTTCTGCTTGTATTGGTATTGTTATTGTTGTTGTTATTATTCTATCCACGCCGATTATTCTTGTATCCTCCGAATGTAGCGCCGACGGTATTCGTGTTTCCGCTACTACCTGACGGAGAAGCCTCCTGTGTGAGCAGCACCTGCGGAGATCCTCTTGTCTTCATGTTAAAGGGGCAGTCTTTTGTCAAATGGCCCATGATCTGACAAATGTCACAAAATTGGTTCTTTGGACACGATCCTTTAGTATGGTCGTCGGTCTTACACTCCGTGCACCATAGTTCACTGCCTTTTGGCTCCTTCTGCATGTTTCTAAACTCCTTCATCATGCGAACCATATCTTTCTGTAAGGCACGAACCTTCTTGCTGCTGCCTTCGTCGTCGTTGCTATCATCTCTAGCAGGCTCGTCGTCATCAGAATCAAATGAGCTAGTTTTCTTTTTCTTTGTCTTCTGTTCACTTTCAAGATCCAATGCTCTGTTATACACGTCCACATATGATGACGGTGACACAATTTTCATTTTCATTCGCAACTTTGAGCGTAGGTCGTCCACAAACCATCTTTTCTACAATCCGTCCGCTGGCTTGCTTTCCATTTTGTTTATTAAGTCTTTTAATCTCCTGGCGTAAACGCGGACAGTTTCATGCTTCCCTTGTTTGGTATTGAAAATCTCTGCTACGATTTCATTATCATCCCACAAGAGTTTAAATTCCACTAGGAACTCCTTTTTAATGTTATCCCAACTATTTAGCTTTTGTGGATCTGTATCCGAAAACCAATCAATCGCCACACCCCGTAGTGTTGCCGGAAATTGCCTGACCCATTCATTGGCATCTGTGATTCCATTTGCCCGCCAGATTGTCTCACATGTCTTACAATGTCGGATGGGGTCCGCTGTACCATCGCCCTCAAACTTCGGCAGCTTTTCTTTGGGTCCTGCCATCACAACACTGGAGGTCTGCACTCCCACACCGGCGGTCTGCACTCCCACACCGGCAGACTGCTCTCCCACACCAGAGGTGTTGACAGCTGCGAACTTTGGTGAAGAAGAAGGATCTTCTGAAGTTGTTTCCCGCGGAAGTCTATCCGGGACAAAGAGGTCACTCTACGCTCGTGCTCCCTCGACACTGCGAGCCGTGCGAGTTGATGCTCTTCCGTCTGAATTTTCTTCCCTCGGCGAACACAAATTCAAGAACTCCTCCCGTGCTTCTTCCACCAATTCCACCCACTGTCGAGTCTCCTCTAACAATTCCTCCGCACTCCTGTTTCCGTCGGCAAGCTTCTGGAATCTCCTTCGGCGGTTTGCCTGCTGTGCTAACATTAAATGTTCTTGTGCAATACGGATTTCATCTTTTCCCTTCGCCTTATTTCGATCCTTATTAAGCTGATTTGGCATTAATCTTCATTCCTCCCACCTTCTAGATTCATAAGGCAACAGTGCCAAATGTTTACCGTACAGGTAAATTAAAACAATGCATACAGACAATGGAACAAAATAGCAAAATTATATTCGCATATGCTAGACATACATTATGCTTCATAATATCCGTAATAGTAGATGATTGATGCTTTACAATGATCCCAGGCGGGATATAAATACTACCGCCGAACATTCCCGAAGGAGTCCGTCGACCACAACATTACATCCGCTACAAACTATTTACCCGTCGGCTACAAAATACAAAACACCGGCGACAGCCAATCCATTGGCTACAAAAACACTGCCGGAACCATCCAGTCGGCTGACACCATCAATACAGCAATCTTGTCAAGCATCGTTTCATAAACTTGGCCAAATACGGGAAGGCAGAAAGAGTCATTACAATTGCAGCACATAGAAGTATCGAACCAAGCCAAGACTTTCACGATTGTGTCTACTATCATATAATGCTGAAGGCAGAAGAAAATTATTTAGTACTCATCATACATATTGATGTAAGAGAAGGGGCATGCATCGTTACAAGCAAGTACTAACTCAGCAATGAATATAAGGTATCTATAAGCATGCCTTGGTGATCCGAATAGAATAATGATTAATCAATAAAACAAAAGGCTAAACATAAATTAGAGAATATGTTAACCGGTAAAAAGTATTTATTGAAAGAAGATGTCCTTTGGAATTCTTGAAATATATATTGAAGATCAATTCCATTCTCAATGGGAATAGAAAATCATAGCATATAAATACATTAACTACTCTTTACAAGAAAGAGATCGAAGGATAAGAGAATTTGGGAGGATTATATAGGAAACACACATTATTTAGAGGAAGCTACAAGTATATTGACAGGTTACTAAATCTGTATTCGGAGTCTGGAAACAAGTCTGACAGCCAGAACACATTGGATAAAGAGTCAATAGTAATTGAACAGAATTATTTATATTATATTAAATGTATACATATATAAAATAAAGAGTCTTTATATAGTCTATTACATATATTATATGTTAACAAGGATGAAATCATAATCAGATCATATATAAATAGAGAAGAGATAATTTATTACTCTCAAGACAGCAATAAACAGTAGGGACTCAAGCCTTATGAAAGGCGGTGACCTTTTAACCATAAAGAGAACATTCCAATCATTCAAGGGTCGCTTATGAATCTTCACTCATGAATCCATCAAAACAAATCCTTTGCTGATCCATATATCATTATTCCCTTGAGAGATCAATAAAACAAGCAATCATCAGCTAAAATATGGCAAAAAGGATACAAATAAAAAAGAAAGTCGTAAATAAATAGGAACCCCAAAAAGGGTTCATTACATTATTTTCCTTGCACCATTTTATAGCGACATAACGACAACCATCGATTATTCCGGAGATCAACAGTGAAAAGACTTTCCTAAGAACCTTGCTCTGTTTTGTATCAAACAAATCAAATGCAGACACTTGGTGCTTCATCTAAGAACCGTATCAGCCGCAAAAAGAAATGGCCCACAGGGACACATGTTCTTTTGTCGCCATGATTAATCTTCGTGTAACTTTTCATAATGATATACCGACGACCGTGGATGTTCTTTTGATCTGACAAATATAATTTAAAGATCTTAACTCACTGATTTCCTTTGCAGCATGGGTCCATCTGTTCCATGTCACTACATCGGCATGATTAAAACATCCCCATCTTTTCATAACAACAAAGTGACAGCCATGGATGTCTCTTGAGATCAACGATCTTTGTTGATGTTTCCTAATTATTGCGCATGACTGAAAGGAGGTGTCACTTGTTGGGTCCCATGGATAGGTGTGAGCTTGTCGCTATCTCGTCATGACCATTACTCGTGCAACTTTTCATAATGATATAGCGACAAGTGTAGATCTGTTTTTGATCTGACGGTTGACGAGATGCATCATTGAATACTTATATTTCCATCATTAAAACATCATCCATTGATCAGGTCTTCATCGACAATCTGGATTTAGTCTTTTGAACTGTTTGACTTGTCAACTTTGTGACATATACGTGTGGATTAAATATTAACCATCGATTTCATTTCAGAAAGAGTCATACCACCTTTGACCGGGTTCTTTCACCATTTTTGATGATTTATTTGCTTCTCTTGCATTCTATCTTGGTTATCTACAATATCTTCCATGAAAAACTATTACACAACATGCATCCTTGTCTTCAACATGATTAGGAATAAAGAAATATGAATTAGCAGAATATACAAACCTTCTTCTCATTAGGGAAACGCATAACAATCCCTCCAAAACCTAATCACCTAGCCATTGGACTGGTTCATTGCAAATATGATTTCCTGCATCAGGTTAGCTTAAAGGAATTATGAGGTCATCCTATGGGCACTCCAGACTCAAATTTAAGACATTGACACTTCACTTGACTCAAAACCATCAAACAAAAAGATATGAACTAAAACTTGGCAGCAATCTAATTCTTTTTGCATGTGTATCACCTTCAAAAGTAGATTCTAATGCTTTCCAAATTTTATGAGATGTTTGAAGTGACTTTACTTGACTGTATTCATTCTTTGGAAGAGCTAATAGTAGGGCTTCTCTAGCTCTCATCTTACACATGAATAGATCTCTCTCTGCTTCGGTGCATTGTTTAAGCATTTCTTCTTTCATAGTGGTCTTCTCACTCTTTGTTAAGATCCAATAACCCGGACCCATGCACAACAGATGAGTCTTCATCTTCTCCTTCCAACTATCATAGTTGGCCTCATCAAATATAGGATTATCCTTTCTGAAGAGATTTTCCATCGATCTCCCAAAGCTATTAAGCTTATCCTTCAAGGACCTGATGCTCTGATACCAATTGTTAAAATGGGTGAATCAGTTACCCAACTAATATCATAATTATCAACCTTATTAAACATTAACCATATGAGAAATATAATCAAAAATCACAAGATACTCATACACAATAACACCAGAAATGTTAACTAGGGAAACCCTTGATCAGAGGGAAAACCCCAATGGGGATGGTACTCACAAGATGATGTACTAATATAAATGTTCCTTGTTAGAGGATGGACCCTGTTAGGAGTCTATGAATACATTCAGTACATATGAGTCCCTGTTAGGACACTTTGACTCCCTATTAGGAGATTCCAACCCTGTTAGGAGCTATGGAAGACAACTGGACCCACTGCCCAAACAACTTCAAGGGCAAGACCAATGAACCGACTGTCCAAATGAGCTTTGTATTATTCCTCGCGGAATAATAGAAATGAAATGTACTTCCTTCTTCCTCTCGTGTCCTGTCAACCAGACCTCTGCTCCTTCTGATCTTGTAACTAGATCACAAAACTCGCATCCAATAATTCCTTGGATCACTTACACGCATTTACCAAACACTACTCTTTTTTGCACTTTCGCACTTCAATGGATACTTCATACATTACAAACAAAGAAAACATCTTTCCTTTATACCATATCTTCAAAAATATTCCTTGAGTCGGCCTTGAGGCTTTCTTATTTAATTATAATAAGATAATTAATTAATTACAATTACAATAGCACTGTTGGCTCACAGTCTATACAAAACTTCACATGTGCAAAACTAGGGCTTGCACACTCATTGACATCACCAACAAACTGTCCTTTTTCTCTGCCTGACTGTGCATCTTCTCATTACATCTCAGATGAAAGATAGTGAACAAACATTAGGAACTCCTTTCGAAATGCTCTATGTTTGAACTGCTCTCTGTAAATCAGGTACAACTTCTGTGCGTCTTCGACTTAGACTCTATGCACTAAACCACATCATCAAGACACTGTACTAAACATGTCCATAAACACGCATCACTAGACAATCAAACTATTGTCCGTACGACTAAGATCTTTGTCTGCTACTCAGCTAGCCTTTATAGAAACTATGTTCACATCAATGACAAACACAGTCATGAATGCAACGTGTCAATACTCTACAATGCTTAGGATACTCCCCAATAGTAGTATCATTAGCATTCACGCTAACATGGAGGAGAGTTATAAAATTTATTATTGCCATCAATGACAAAGGGGAAAATTGTTGGAAATATTTTCATTCATGGCAAAGGTAGAAAGAAGTTATTGATGTCAAAGATACAAAAGATGAAGTTCACTATCATCAATGTCAAAGAAAAATTAAGGAAATTGCTGAAAATTTTAGTGAGAATGTGTTGTCTTGCGTTTTGTCATCACAAAATGTTGGTAACATCACAAAACTTTTCCAAACTAGTTTCGTGTTTCTCTAAGCTTGAATTTGATATTCAATTGCTTAATGTTGATTGACCGATCCATTTCAATTCGTATATCAAATCATTTTACTGAAGGCCTTCGTCAAGTCTTTTTCGTTTTGTTTTCCGTCGGGTCTTTGCTTGATTTTTGAATCCTTCATCGTCATTTTCTTTGCTTTTGAGTTTGTTTTTGTTGATTTTTAGTCCTTTGGTTTTGTTCATGTCATGTCTTTTGGTTTTCCCTTCGATTCAGTCTTAACCTAGAGCTCAATCAGAGTTGTCAGTGAAGAGATATGCCCGTTTTAGTGCCTCAAAAGTGGACTTTTTTGTGCAACAACACGAATTAAAAATATGATGTTATAATTTTAATTTGACTTTCACTTTTCGATAAATATAACATAAATTTACTTTTTGTTATATTTGTAAGTTACTTTAACTTTAAATTTTTAACTTGAAGTGACTATAGTGCACTTTATATTATAATTTTAAGTTGAGTCATTTTTAATTTTTCACTAAAAGTGACTATATAACTATATAGTTCCAGTTTAACTTTTTATTTTTAAATCAAATGCTTATTCAAATGTTACTTTTTAAATTATGTTTATATATTATATTTTTAAATATGAGAGATAAATATTGTTTATGACCCATTTAATAACATTTTTATAAATTTAAGTGGATTAAATGACTTTAAGTTATCAAAACTGGATATTTTACATGTCACTGCATATAAAGTTCAACTTGGTGGACCTTTTTGATGTCATTGCATCAACAGGTTATCAAAAGTGGACCTGTTTTATGTCATTGCATTAAAAGGTAAGTTTTTATGTCTTTGCATCCAAAATGTGAGATGTAACTTAAAATGTGTATTCCCTTCTAAAAAGTCCAATTTTGATAGCTTGCACATTTTAAAATATGCTATTGACCCAAAAAGGTCCTTACCTTGTTTGCACATTTTAAAATATGCTATTGACTCTAAAAGGTCCGATTTTAAACTAAAGCATGTTTTAATATGTGTATTGGCCTCCAAAAAGTCCATTTTTGAAAAAATATGTCTTTGCCCTCCAAGAACCCAATTTTGATCATAAATGGAGATTTTTTTGATGGATTTGCATGGGATTTTCTCTATTGGAGGCATTTTTACTTGGAAATGATTTTTCTTGCACCAAAAATGGATTCAACATGCAGAAAATTGATTTTGAGAGCTCAAATCTAGGGCACGTTTTTGAAGAAATAAGCAAATAATTCCATTTTTTATCAATGTTTTTGCTCCAGTGCAAATCAATTTGAACTTATTTTCTGATTGCATTGTATGTTGATGCATATTTTGGTGTTTAAACACCAAATCGGTTTGGTCTTGCATATTGATGAAAAACATTTTTCACCAAAAACGTTGGATCTTGTAGCAATCTTAGGGCACGTTTTGGCATCTTTTAACAACTATTCCTTGTTTGCTGCCCTTTCCCATTCTAATTTGTAAAAAGTTGAAAGATTCAAACATTTTTGGAGAATTTTTCAACATTGGAGCATCTTTCTCCTTTATTTTTGGCACTTAATCTTCATGTAAGCGGGCTTCTTCTTTCTTGCTATTTAATTTACGCTTATCTTGCTGATTTTATGCACATAATTGCTTGATGATTGCCACTTGTTGAAATCTATGCTATGGAAAGTGCATTTTTGCTTTAAAAATGAAGAATTTGTTCATTTTCATGTTTTTGGTTCTTTCCCAAGATCCAATTTCGAATTTGAGTGTTGAAGTGTTTTGCATCTTAGCATGTTTAAGTCACTTTCCAAAGGTACATTTTTCTTTTTATTTTTTTGTTGTGTTTGTTTGTCGGTTTTCTCCACATTGGAGAAATCACAAGTTCTTGGGAAAGAACTTGTTATCAGTTCACTTCATGCGAAAGCATCATCACGTTCCACATTCTGTTTCTATGTCACAACACCTCACCTCTCATTCAACAAATGCGATTACATGTTTTCCATCTAATTCATCATCCGCACATGCATGTAATCTCATTTTCCTTTTCCATTTTCACTCATCGCACTTTTCGCATTCATTCGCATGACACAATTACACGAAATGCCTTACATATAATTGCTTCCAAAAGGTCCAATTTTGATTAAAAGTCACTTTTTGAAAAGTCAAAAAGATGTCATTTTTATCGCCCATGTACTTTGACTTCCCTTTTTCACCAAAAGTGACTGTAAAGCTCATTATCCCTCTTCCATTTTCCATTTCCATCCCTCCATATGCATTGCGCCTTCATAAGCAAATAAATGTTTCTGCATCTTTCCATGCTTCCCATCTCATCTCACCTTCCATCTTCTAATACATGTTGCACTTACAAGTACTCGTTTTTCATGCAATAATGCCTTGAAAATCCAACGTCTCATCCGAAACCATCAATCTTCATTTGCATGCATTCGCATGCATCCTACCTTTACACATTCTCATTTCATTTCATTCAATTCCATCTTCCATATTTTCACCTTCATAACACTTTACTCCGCTTTCCATTCATTTCATTTTCATCCATTGCATATGCATATGATTTCTTTGAGATCTTTCCATTGGATCTACCAAGTCTCCAATTTGTTTCCAAATCTTTGTTGATGACAAATCAACTTGTATGGCGATTCCATCTGATGATGTATTTATGTTTTGGGATTTTTGTGTTGCTAGACAACCACAAGAAATGTCCTCACCATCAAAATCTAAAGGCAAAATAAAATATCAATATGATAAAGAGCTGGCTCATGCAGCTCCCTCATCAGTCATATCTATTCTGGATAACATGATGGACATGAAGATTGGTCATGTGGACATGGTTGATTTTCTACAGAGAATTGAAACTCAGCTAACCATGAAATGAAGCGTATCAAGAGAAGTAACATTCACCTGGTGTCTACATTTCCTATAGCGGCCATAAAACCTAATTTCATTCTCGAATGTTCATAGCAGTTTACTCCAAAGACGAAGACTATCAAAGACATTTATGGAAGGGTTATCATTAGCCTTGATCCTGAGAACACTAAAGAAATCTTCAAGGTTCCCACATAAAGCAGAATGTGCAAATTTGACCAAAGAATCATCTTTGGCATACTGGAATGGGCAAAAGGGTGATTATCAAAAGTTTGTCAACCTTTACTGGTCAAGAATAAAAGAAACAACTTTTCCAGATGGCCAAAGATCGTTCATCGGTCTAACTTCAAACAAGAGTATAAGGATCTCATCACCCTTCTCAGTAGAATTTGCGGTCTCAAAGATTCTATTGATTTCAAGCCATGGATGTATAAGTTCATGTTCCAAATCATGGAGAATAAAGAACACATCTTTTGGAGAGAGCTCATCAGTACGCACTCTGCCAGTAGACAAGCAATGTGGGAACTTGAATACCCTTCTACATGAATTCTTATCTTGTTTACATTGCTATTGCCATGTGACCTTTCTTTGGTCTTTCAACCAAGGGAGATCGTCTTCAAGTTCCTATTTGGGATTACTGTAACCAAATTATTTTGGCAAATAATAAATTTCATTATAGAAGAGTCCAAGATGCCTTCTTTGGGCATTTTTGGTGCATGTTCAATAAATAGTTATCGATCAAAAGAGTACCTGATGCGGCATGGGAGAAGGTGAACCAATACAACTATATTTTCATTCAGTTTCCAACATTCACATACTTGAGAGTTGGATATTTCAAAGGCGAGCCGTATACCTTACCTAGATATGCTACAAATTGAATCATCTTGATAGAGCTAGCTAGATAGCTCATGGATGTGTAGAGTTATCAGCATGCTATGTATAGGCCTGGTTTCGACATTACCTTAACTAAACATTTGGCTATTGGCAACTATTCGATCATTTTTATACCTAAAGCAAAGAACATGGAAACAAATTTGTTGTTGATCACCTTGAAGAAGTTCAAGGCCAGATTTGACTTTGATTACCAAGAGATGAATTCTCAAATGAAAAGAGTTTACACTCATGTTCATCACATCGAGGACATCTGGATTGATATGAGGACAGAGCTTGACATCATGAAGATGGACTACTACAGATTAACCCTACAGCAGATTATCGATCTTAACAAGTTGGAGATCCCTTCAAATTTTCAAGTTGAAGATGATGGCAACATCCTTGATCCAAAGTTTCATCAAGCCGGTTTTTATAAGTGCTCTTTTCCTATTCAATGACAACAAAAGGAAAGTATGTCTATCATGGACAGATTTCAATCCATCTTGGTAAAGGCTGACAAATGGTTGAAAAAAAAAAGGCCTTAAAAGAGTAAATCCTAAGATGGGCTTGGATTGCAGTGTAATGTCCCCAGTTCCTCCAATTTGGAAATAGGGACATAATCCTAGAAATCTATATAGTATTGATTATTTCCCGGGATTTCTATATGTTTTCTTATCATATTTACCATTATATTTTCTTCTCCCTTTTCCATTTAAATATGTTCTCCATTATATACCCATCCATTTTAACCTCCAAAAGACATGACTGATCAGAAGTAATTATTAATATTAGTTTAATAATTGTTTAACTATAATCATATTAATAATTTAGATTATATTTATAATTATTAATATCTATAATCATATTTTATTTGTTTATTATATCATTTAGTTCATTTTATAATTATAATGAGTTTATTATTGTTATCATTGAATCTTATTAATTATTACTTGTTTATCTCAATATATTATATTATTTAATTATTATTATTATTATAATTCAATCACTGTAGTTACAATTATAATTATTACTATTTAATAATATATTATTATTTTATTTATTTAATCTTATATTATTTTATTTTCTTTCCAAGATATTTTCATTATTTAAATCATTTTTATATTGATTATGTTACTAATCTATTTATTATATTTATAAAATAATAATATATTATTATTTATTCTATTATTAATTTACTTTAATTTTATTATTAAATCCTAAAAATATGGGGACATGACAGTCCGCCCTTCCTCAAATTGCTTGTCCTCAAGCAATGTGAATTATTCTTATATCCTGCAACAACAAATTTGAGATCAGAAACATCATTTATTTATAAATATAAACTTATCAAATAATATTAAATGTAAAATTTTATAAATGATTCAAGGGGTAGAACTTATCTTGATATGTTATAGTACTTCTATGCTCCATGTTATGCATTGTCTCCTGATAAATGTACCCCAAGAGAGACTTTGTCTTGCCTCAGGCCTCTAATTAATCCTTAGGAGAGACTTTATCTCTTCCTAAAGCCTTTTATGGATATCCCTTTAGGATTATCCCCCTTTATTTAATCCTTAGGAAAGACTTTATCTCACCCTAAGGCTTCTATGGATATCCCTCTAAAGCCTATCCATATCTATTAAATCCTTAGGAGAGACTTTATCTCGTCCTAGGCCTCTATAATATTTTCTCTATAGTGGGGTGCCTTAGCAGTTCTCCCATAATCATAGTGTAGTAGGGTGCCCTACTAGCAATTATCCCTTCACTATCACCATTATAGGGTGCGCTCAGCGGTTCTTCCTCAACTATTCATGCAATAGGGTGCTCTAGCGGTTCTCCCTTAATTACAGAGCAATAGGGTGTCTTGACCACGGTTCTCCCTACTTACCACTGCAATAGAGTGCCCTAGCTATTCTCCCTTAATTTCCCTCTTAGGAAGGTGCTAACAATAGGGTGTCTTTAGAAGTTCTCCCTTAATTGCCACTCTTTCCATTTAGTTTCTCTCTAAAGAAACTCGTAGTTTCTCTCTAAAGAAACCTACCAAAGAATTTAGTCATATTGTATTCTGAGTTTCTCTCTAAAGAAGCCAGATATTAAGAATTCTTGTTCACACTCGAGTAGTTTCCTATACAAGAATTGATTTGTTTGATACATCAAACGTTTATGTATCTTCCATCAGGCCTGCAGATCAATGCTGACATCATGCACTTCTGTGACCCTTGCATCTTAGGAGACTAAGCCACTTTTAATGGATCCATTTGTTGAGGATGACAATGAATAAGAACAAATGACTCAGCGGTTGCATCATCTAAGACTTCATTCTGATAGGAGATATACAACCCACAGAGTATGAAGGCAGACTTTTAAGTCATGAATGACAACAGTAAATACATGAGTCATTTTGTCTTTTACATTCACGGGACACATGAGTTGGTTGTAATGAAAGAAGACTCCATGAGAATTGTTGGACGATAAGAACATGATTCAAATTTAGTTACATATGCCACGAAGGTGCAAACAAAAAAATGTCAGCTGCTAGACGGTGAAGAATCATTGAACAAACTAACTCGAACAGTCACAAAAGCAATACTCTAGGTACAAGCCAGTGAATCTTTTATGTCTAGCCGATACGATCAAATAACTTCTTGAAATTTTGAATGTTGTGCAACATAAAACCTTCCATTCTGATAACGACATGAAAAGATGACACTTTAGAAACCTAAATGTTGTTAGTTGTGGTAACACTTCCACTAACCAACTCTTTGAATTCTTTGTGGTGACTTGATATAATTTAACCCTTCATACATAGGAGGAAGACTCTTCTCAGTCTTAAGTCATATGACAATACAAATTTACAGATCTCTATTGAAGCTATAACCTTCAGCATTACTGACTCTCCTTCAGCCATTTTAATATGACTGAGATGTTGTCTTAAGACAAGACTTTGTTGGTATTGTTGATCACATACAGGCCTTGGAGAGTCTTGAACGTGACCTTGGCTGACTTCATCTTGGATACAATTGGCACAAAATGATCCTTCAGAAAATCTATCAAGAACTTTCTACCCTTAGTGTCATTGTTCTTCCATTGAATTTACAGTCTCCTCAAATGGCTCAGGCACATCATTCTCCACTAAGTCTAGAAGATCATTTCCGTCCAGTGTAATAAGAACTCTGAATTTTCAAGAGGTCAAGTTGGATGCACCATCAAGCCTATCTTCAACCTTGAGTCCATTCACCATCTTTGATGCTTAGGAAGACTTATTTGGATGAGAAAAAGAGAAGGCAGCTCCATTGCTTGAATGAATCTGATCCTCATTTTTCTTAAACTCTAATCTCTCCCTATGTGGCACTATTTATCCTCCTCTGAATTATGGCCCCATCTTACTTCATCATTTTTCTAAGAATTTATAGTAGCGATTCATCCTATTCTCCCCTCTAAGGTGGACATTCCCACTGGTCTTAGCTTTGTTCAATGTCTCTTGAATTGTCAACGTTGGAAATATTTTGAGTGTTATTCAACTTGAGCTTTGTATCCCTGTCACGTTTCTAATATATGCTTGCGTAGGTCGATATTTTCTTCTTGCTTGGTATTGGATCTATTTATGTTGCGGATGATGATGTTTCCTAACTCTTGCGATGGTTAAGCCTTGTCTACCGATTATCGTTGTTGCTGTTCTCACTGTCACTGCTAACAAGAGTTTGCATTATCTTTATTGTATGTTGTTTAATTGTCCCAATATAATGTCTTTTACACTCACTGTCAATTACACTCGCTATCTTTCCTTGTACTATTATCGTGTTCTTGCTCAATATTTTTGCCAACATCTTTGTCTCTCCCATGTTGCAATTGGATGAAGTTCTTCTTCCTCCCGCGAATCACTTGTTATGTCATTATGACTATTTCTACACTTGCATCCATGTTAGATGTTTTGCTGGCTTTCCACTATGGTTTCAGACCTATCGTCTCCCTTGTCAAATGCTGGTATCTGCATTGAATTGGTCTGCCCGTATTCCCTTTCTAGTTATATTCCATCATAGATCTGCATTCACTATTTTTCCAAAGGATGGCAAGATCATGCTCTGATACCACTATAATGTTCCCAGTTCCTCCAATTTGGAAATAGGGACATTATCCTAGAAATCTGTATAGTATTGATTATTTCCCAGGATTTCTATATGTTTTCTTATCATATTTTTCATTATATTTTCTCCTCCCCTTTCCATTTAAATATTTTCTCCATTATATACCCATCCATTTTAACCTCCAAAAGACATGACCGATTAGAAGTAATTATTTATATTAGTTTAATAATTGTTTACCTATAATTATATTTATAATTTAGATTATATTTATAATTATTAATATCTATAATCATATTTTATTTATTTATTGTATCATTTAGTTCATTTTATAATTATAATGAGTTTATTATTATTATTATTATAATTCAATCACTATAGTTATAATTATAATTATTACTATTTAATAATATATTATTATTTTATTTATTTAATCTTATATTATTTTATTTTATCTTTCCAAGATATTTTCATTATTTAAATCGTTTTTATATTGATTATATTACTAATCTCTTTATTATATTTCTAAAATAATAATATATTATTATTTATTCTATTATTAACTTACTTTAATTTTATTATTAAATTTTAAAAATATGGGACATGACATGCAGAAGTTTTGGTAGTCCTAATAGAAAGTCACAACTGGAAATCACAAGGAAAGATAGTGCCTCATCTTCTAATGCTAAGGATTCTCTTAAATTCAAATTGAAGGGCGGAAAAAGAGGTAAATCATCTCAAATTTCTGAACCAATTCAAGAATCAGAGGAAGAATTAGAAGAAGAATTAGAAAAAAAATCTGATAAAGAAGATTAAGATGAAGGGGAAATCATGATCATATCTCCTCCAAAGCCTGCATAAGCTTGTGCACCGTCTATACATGAAGAGTCTTTTCTACATGAAGTAGATGACGATGTGGATTCATTCTCCATTGTTTTCACTCCTTCCAGTCTTGGAAGTCAACACAATGACTCTTCCTATTTCCTCTGTTACTCCTTGCATCCCTGTAAATGAACAATATGAGCATTTAGAAAATGCATTTGAGGATTTTCTGACTCTTGCCAGTGGTCAAGTTTCCCAATTTGATACATCTTTGACAGGTTTTGAGCTTTTCATGACGAAGTCTTCTCAGCATGTTCCTATGCTTTCAGCTGTGCAGACTGAATCTTGTTCTATTACAATGGAAATACAATTAAGATCAATGCCAATGGTCTCTACTAGATCTGCTTCTACAGATGAAGGTTTCAGCTTGCTTGCATGGTTGAGCAAAATAACAATGAAGAGGATAAAAGTGGTTGTTCCTCCAGACAACCTCCCTGTTAAGAAGACTAAATCCAAATCTTTGAAAGACAAGATTGTTTCAAGGATTTTGGTTGATTCAGATAAAACCAAATTTGTTGAAGTTGTTGAGCCTTTGGTGGACAAACCTGTTGAGGAACTTACTCGTTTTGATTACAAGTTTACTAAAGTTGGAATCTGGATGCCTTGGTCTGATGTGAAATGTTCTTCAGATATCAAAGGCTCGTTGGTTACAAAGAGGAAACATTGAGGAAGTTGATCACAAAGTTGCAAGCAATCTTTGAAGATTGTCAAGCAGATGAAACAAGTGTTACTTGTGATTTGGAACAGATGGGATACCATGTTATTGATGAATCTAGTAATCTCATTGTAGTAGAAAGAGTAAATTCAAAATATACAATCAGGATCAATGCTGATATAGATTCCGAAGACTTTGGTTCACACACAATGAGCAAGCTTGTCTTGTATAAATCCTCAACGAAATACTTGTTGGATACTATGGTAGCGAATTCCAAAGTTGTGCAAATAGAATATGGAAATGTAGTGAAAGTAGAAGCCATATCGAAGACCATGGAAATTGCCGATCTTCCCACAATGCGTGACATCATTGTCAAATTCAAGGCACTAAGAAACAATCTTTGAGATTGTTGTTTTTGTTTTTATTTCATTTTAGTAGTTGTAAAAGGATGCATTACATAAAAAGTGTAATTACATGTAATATGAGTTACATGTATGTAAAAGGATGTAATGCGAGTTGCATGTGCAGTTACATGTAACTCTTTATTTTCTCATGTAGTTGGACTAGGTCAAAGTTGGTTGAGTTGCTCCCACTTTTTCCTCCACCTTTTTCTCAACTCTTGCGCCTATATAAAAGAGTGCCCCCTCATTGTAAAATCATCATTATTTTTATGCAAGAGAGCTCTGGAGAAATTGTGCCAGTAGATCTTTGTTTGTGTAAGCATTATTTTGAAAGAAAGTGAATACAAAGGAGCATTTGAGACTTAACTTTGATTAAGTAAGATTGTTACTTGTGTGAGTTATAAGCTTTGTCAATAATTCATCTAAGTTATCTTTGATTCATGTTATCTTGGGTTTTGGGTAATTGTATCTTGTGAATCGAATATAAAAGAGTTAAGAAGCAATTGAAGCCAGAGCTTTGACTAGGAGTAATTGTTGAAGTGTATAGCTAGAAGCGTTGTTTGTAGCTTGTACTTCTTTCTTAATTCGCAAAATAGTTAAGTTATTTTACTTTTAGGAGTCTTTGTGCCCTAACTGTAAAGCTTTTCTATATAGAGGTACGATCAAACTCAGAGCCAAACCGGTACATTTTCAACTAGCCTTTGAGTTAGTGAAGGTTTATCGATATCCCTGTTTCCAACTCTTGATAGAAGTGTAGTTAGAGATTCATTTTGCCCATTACTCACTCCACAAGTAAGTGGATTCTTCCTTGAAATATTAGAAGAGAGGATATTGGTAACACCCATTTTAAAAATCTTTTGACTTCTTGCTTAGCTTGAGTTGATCCAAGGAACGGTGAGAAGGGGGAACCTTCCTTTTGAGGTAGGAGAGACTGTCTCACACGCTATGGGTGGTCATCCTATTTTGTGACTGGATTTTTACCCAAAACTATTGGTTGCAAAATATCCACCAAACAGAATGTATGAGAAAGATTGTTTTGTCATCATTATCATTAATGTCGAATGAGAGATGAAAGTTATGAAGAATATATGAGTGGCATGGCTTGATCATATTCAAGATTACCTATAGCTGGTGATCAAAATAAGATAAACAAATACAACAAAGCATTCACAAGTTAGTAAGAGACTTTATTTGTGTCAGGGTATATAGAGATCATATAACACGGGAATCTTTGTGATTCTCTAACTTAGCTCCAATCATGCAAAATCAAATAAGCCTCTGTCAAACCAAAAGAAAGTGAATAAATAAAGTCATTCTTGACATCCATTTTGGAGACATACTAGAGAAGATCGTAGAGCAAATAGAAAACAAGGACAATTTTGTTAAGTGTGTTGATGCGAGTTTTGTATCACTTACATAACATATTAGGATTTGAATATTCGATATGGGATATCAAACATACAACTCCTCTCTTGAAAAGTTAATGCTCATGATACATGAGTATAACTCCAATGTTCCTTACACCGTTGGATACTCGCTCAGTTTTATTGATGTGATTTGTTGGTAATCATATAAGCGGCCTTACGCTATTCATTCAAGGATGACTTAGACTTTGGTGGAATGAAGGTGATGGTGACTCGGTTTGTGAAATGTGCGGAGGCAGATAATGTTGATGATGGTGGTGATGGAGGATGTGTCTGCCAATGATGATGTTGATGGGAAAGCGATGGTTGTGGAAGGTGAATGGATGAGTTCTATCACTTAACTTACTTCTCTAAGCTTCAACTACCCAACTACTCACTATTCTACTCCTATTCCTATGAATGGAAGGTTAGCAAATGGACGGGGATCGAACCTAATGAGAGCTGACCAGCGGCCTCACTTCCATAGGTGCAATGATTCAAAGAAATAATAAACTAGCTTGCCACACAAAGCTTCCCAACTAGCCGCTAGGATGCTAGTGGTCTAGTATTCATCCCTATCAAACATTTAGCAATGCTACCATACAACTATCCATCTACTTCACTCCTACCTAGCAACTTGAAATGAAACCAACTTTAACTTGAAAGGAAATCTAACCAAGTGGAAGTAGAAAACATGCAATAATACCCAATGTTCTTAATCAACATGCAAATCACAACAATGAAAAAGAGAGCGATTTTGGTATTATCTTTGCAACAATTTCTCCAACCCTCTACAAATGAGAGCAAATGGCCTTTTATAGGGGCCAAAAATACAACGGACAGTGAAGATCAAAACAAGATCAACGATCCAGATTGGATCCTCAAAACCCTAATTAGGGTTGCCACTCCATCGGCCAATGAGAAGCTGCCACCTCATCAATGGACCAATGAAAAAAGTGCAAAAAGTGGCAACCAATGAGAAGGCACCATAATGGTGGCCAATCAGAAATGGGCACTTGTCCTATTCTAGAGGAAAGGAAAATTGCCACTTGGGGGCTTACATTAAATGATCTTCTAATATAAATCTTCCCTTTTCTTTCATTTTCTTAGTTAAGGCAATGAATTTAGCTAGCCTTTCATTAACTTCTTCCATAGGAGGACAAGGTGTGTACTTCGCCCTAAGTTCCGTTGACTTCGCCACGTTGCTTGCTGCTCGTAGTATCCTTTCGTGATCCTTCTCATATTCTTTCGCAAATCCAATAAAAGCACTGAGAGAGGAAAAGGTGCCCAACTGCTTTTTCTTGATAGCAACCTTTCCCAACTCATCCAACGTCGATCCAAAATCTATCTCGTTGACATCCTCTTTGCCAAGGGGGATTGTCCTTCCTTCAGTCTTTCCTTCATCCGTATCATGTCCACTATATCGATATTGGTGTTGGTTATTCTCTTCATTTTCGAGAAGAAGGGCGTTTTGGGCATCATGTCCTCTTTGTCTTTCTTAGTCTTGTCCACTTGGGATTCTTACTTGTATTAACAGCCTCCATACTCGTCACCCTATTATGGGATGGTAGAGTGGTAGACCAGAAGGCAAGTAGAACCGAGGGAAGCAATCCTAAGACTAAAACGAAAGAAGGATGTCAGCTTAAAGACCCTTTTCAACTCTAAATGATTTGAAATTACCTTTACCAATAGCCAAGGGGGATTGTCCTTCCTTTAGTCTGTCTTTTACCCGTATCATGTCCACTGTAACGATATTGGTGTCGATTATTCTCTTCATTTTCAAGAAGAAGGGCGTTTTGGGCATCATATCCTCTTTCTCTTTCTTAGTCTTGTCCGCTTGGGATTCTTACTTGCACTAACATCCTCCATGCTCGTCACCCTATTACGAGATGGTAGAGTGGAGGACCAGAAGGCAAGTAGAACCAAGGGAAGCAATCTTAAGACTAGAACGAAAGAAGGATGTCAACTTAAGGACCCCTTGCAACTCTAGATAATGAAAATTCACCTTAACCAATAATCTTACAGCGACTTTTCGGAATTAAGACTTGACCTTAAGAACTTCAAATCCCTTGCAAATCAAAAATTAATCGTGCAATTCATCTCCAAATAAAATTACCCAACCTAGGGCAAAAATCGCAGCCCCTCTTGAAAACCAGAATTTTATCTTTCACAAATTTTGGCTCCCACAAAATTCGGCTCCCACAAATTTCAGCCTTCCACAAAATTCGGCTCCACAAATTTTGGCCTTCCACAAAATTCAGCTCCCACAAAATTCGCCCTCCACAAATTTCGCCAAGCAAGAAGAGTGCAGATCTGCTCTTGCAAAATCGCCAACACCTTGAGAAGGAGAAGTGAGAAGTGAGGAGGAAATGGGAGAGAGGCCTCCTCTTATACCCATCTTTCTTACTCCCCCCCATGCTAGCCGACTTGGACCCTGAGAGAAAGAAAAACAAATAATTAATGCAAAATTATGGCCCACAATTAAATACTTAGCTAAATATTAATTTTGCCAAAAGGAAAATTGCACTTTTAAATTGTCATTTAGCTCCAAATTGCAAAAAGAAATTAAATAATGCCTTGAGGGTGTTAAATACCTCCATTTAATGAGGGTTTAGTAATTAATACGTCATTAAATTTGGATTTTGGCTAACCAAAAGCCATTTTTTTAATATCAAATTACCAATTTCATTAAAGGCAAAAAGTTTTCAAGGTAATTTTAATCTATTAAAGCCAATTTTTTGCAATTTTTACCCAAATCGATTTTGTTATGCCAATAAATTTTTTTGACAAAAATAATATAAAGTTTCTTCTAGAGCCAAAAATCGATTTTTGCAATTTTATTTCACCATCACAAAAATTAATTTTCTTCACCAAAAAAATAAAAGATTTTCCAAAAGACCAAATTTAACAAAATTTTCATTTTTTTGAAAATTATCTAAATTTATACAATTATATCCAAATTTTCAAAAGAAAATGTCTAAGTACAAAATTCACAATTTTATCCTGCCAAATATTGCTCTTTAAAATTGTTCGGTCTAAGGATGAAATTGGTTGCTCTGGCAAATCAAGTTGAAACCGGATGAAAATAAGCTAAGCCTCCCCACATTTGTCCTAAAGGTGCCAAGGCGTGAAATTTTCAAAACTCAAAAATTTTGGGCAATCCAAAAATTTGCAGCATTTTGGGCGATGGTGTGAGAACCTCACAACAAAGTGCAGCATTTAAAATATAACGACACAGTGATCATGAGTGGACGATATATCATTTGAAGTCTACATGTCTACAAACATCTTTGTTCACCAAAACAGAAGCAACAACATATTATAATAGCGATTTGGTCAGCATATACACAACAACACATGTCTTTATGTATTTGAAAAGCATCATTCTAGCATCTAAATAATATAGACAAAAAGAGACAGCAACAATCGAGGAGAAGACATAATTGGGAGGTGCCTTCTTGCTAGGCACCTGGAGATGCCATTGGAAGTCTTGATGATTTGATTTGTATTTGATAAACAAAGTTAACAGAAATCAAATTATACATAGCAAACAGAATGACAACCCATCGAATATATATGGAGTTTCTAAATAACAGGGATAATTTATAGCAAGCATATGGAAGAGAATCAGAGGCGACATAAATGATGGATGAGAAAGCAACGGTTCAGAAATAATTGAGGAAATAAACGAAGGCGCAAAAAGCATGGGTCAATATTTGACCAATTATCTTAAAGACAAGTAATCAATGCTTATAATTAAAAAACCACTGAAAGACATAAAATTGACTCCCATACATAAGAAGTATAGTAAGTCTATTATATTGATCAGTGATTAATATATTAACAGTGATTCTCGCTTACAATATGTTGGGTGGATATTTTGCAACCGACAATTTTGGGTAAAAATTCAGTCGCAAAATAGGATGAACAGCCAGAACGTGTGAGACAAAGTCTCTCCTACCTTAAAGGGAAGGCACCCCCTTCTCACCGTTCCTTGGATCAACTCAAGGTAAGCAAGAAGTCTTGAAATTTTTATAACTTGGGTGTTACCGATATCCTTTCTTCTTATCTTTCAAAAAAAAATCCACTTACTCGTGGAGCGAGTAATGGGTAGGGTGAATCTCTAACTACACTTCTATCAAGAGCTGGAAATAGTGATACCGATAAACTTTCACTAACTCAAAGGCTAGCTGAAAATGTATTGGTTTGGCTCTAAGTCCAGTCCTACTTCTATATGAAAAGTTTTACAATTAGGGCACAAAGACTCCTAAAAGTAAGAATACTTAGCTATTTTGCAAATTAAGAAGAAAATATAAGCTACAGACAAAGCTTCTAGCTATACACTTTCACAATTGCTCCTAGTCAAAGCTCTGGCTTCAATTTTTTCTTAACTCTTTTTAAATTTAATTCACTAGAACAATTACCAATAACATAAGATAATGAATCAAAGACAACTTGGATGAATCATAGACAAAGCTTACAATTCACTCAAATTACAATCTCACTTAATCAAAGTTAAGTCTCAAATGCTCCTTTGTATTCACTTTCTCTCAAAATAGTGCCTACAAAAACAAAGCTATGCTGGCACAATTTTTCCAAAGTTTTCTTGCATAAAGATAATGATCATTTTACAATAAGGGGGCACTCCTTTATATAGGCAAAGAAGTTGAGAAAAAGGTGGAGGAAAAAGTGGGAGCAACTCAATCAACTTTGACCTAGTCTAACTACAGAGGAAAATAAAGGGTTACATGCAACTGCACGTACAACTTGTATTACATTTTTTCAAGTACATGTAACTCGCATTACATGTAATTACATATCTTCATTTAATACTTCATCTCCAACTACAAACATGAAAGAAGAAGAAAGAAGATGAAAGAGAAGGAAACAATTCTGAAGGGTCTTGTACTTGACAATGCAATCCTAGATGATCACAAGATTGGGAGTTTCTATACTTTTTACCGCTGCATTCACCTTGATAACCATGGTGTTGTGTCTTTTGATAACCTCTGGCTGTGATGAATTGTCCGTTGTCATGCGAAAACTTGATGTGATCCATCTTTTCTTGCTCAAGTTATCGTGAATTCTCCTTTGTAGATCGGCATATTCTGGATTCTTTGACACTTTGAAAACCTTCTTCACTATGTCCGGATATACACTCAGAACAACTTTCCATCAGCACCTTTAACTCCTTTTTTTTTTGAAGTGTTTGGTGCATGGGAATGCGTGCAAATGGAGATTGTTGATTTCCAAAATGTGACTTGGGCTTTCAAGATGTCATTGCACGGAAAATGGATTACATGTATGTGCGGATGGTGAATGATATGAAAAACGTGTAATCGCATTTGTTGGATGAGATGTGAAGTGTTGTGACATGGAAAGATAAGAATGGAAAGTGAAAGATGACAATGCTTTCACATGTAATAAAGGCAAAACAAGTTCTTGGGAAAGAACTTGTAACTTCTCCAAATGGAGAAAAACCGACAAACAAGCACACAAAACCAAAACAAAAGAAAAAGGTATCTTTGAAAACAACTCAAAACATGCCAAGATGCAATGCACTTCAAAGCTCAAATTCGAAATTGGGACTTGGGGAAGAACCAAAAACATGAAAATGAATGAAAATTTCATATTTAAAAGAAAAATGCATTTTCCATGGCAAAGATTTTGACAAATGGAAACGATCAAGTAATAATATGTATGAAAATAGCAAGATAAGCATGAATTAATGAGCAAGTTTGAAAATGTCCACTTACTGGGAGGTTAAAGAGCCAAAATAACAATTTTTATAGACTTGAAGACCCATTCTTCCTCAAATCCAAATTTTCAAACAACTTCTTGACTTTTTCCGTACTTGCATTTAACAAAGATTAATGAGAAATGAAGGGTTGAATTTGACATGAAAGTGCCAAAAACATGGTCTCCAAAGACAATATCATGCATTTAAAACTCAAAAGCAATCCCTCTTGATCATAGGTATGGGCTGGAAATGCATTTTTTTGAGTTTTTTTGAACAAAAACATGACTTTTTTATGCAAAAATCTGGGTCGTTTTTACAAAAACGTAGCTAAAAAATGCATGTTTTTGAGTCATTTTTGACTTGTGAATGCAAAAAAGACTTCCCCAAATGCATATATATGGATCAAAATGCAAAAATGTGGCTTCAAAATGCATAAAAGTGGATTAAAACCCCAATTTCCTGGGCATTTTAAGCAAAAACGTAATTCATAAAAAGACATGAAATGAATTCGTTTTTAACTTCCAAAGTTGAAAATGAGTATCACAATGCAATGACAAACACTTAAAATGCCAAATCGATTTGGATTGGAGCAAAAACATGTATTAAAAATGGATCTTTTTAGAAGATTTTTCCAAAAATGTACCCTTCAAAAGAGTTCAGAAAAATGTTTTTTAGCAAGATAAATTCATTTTTGACGTTAGAAAATCCATTACTAAGAAAAAACAACCTTAATGAAACAAATCTCATGCAAATCCATTGAAAAAATCTCAAGTTATGATCAAAATTGGGTTCTTAGAGGGCAAGAACATGTTCTTCAAAATCAGACTTTTTTGAGGTCATTGCACATATTAAAACATGTTTTTGGTTAAAATCAGACCTTTTTGGGTCAATTGCATGTTTTAAAATGTGTAAGTCATCAAAATCAGACCTTTTAGGTGCTATTACATATTTTAAGTTACATCTCACATTTTAGATGCAAAGACATAAAAACTTCACTTCTGATGCAATTACATGAAAAAGGTCCACTTTTGATAACAAGTTGAACTTTATATGCCGTGACATGTAAAATGTCCACTTTTGATGGATTTTACATGTACTTGCATATAAAATGTCCATTTTTGATAGCTTAAATATGTAGAGACATGAAAAAGGTCCACTTTTGATGGATTAATACTTAAAAACTATATGCAATGATATGTAAAAGGTCCACTTTTGATGGATTTTACATATAATGACATAAAATGTCCACTTTTGATGACTTTAAGTGATTTAATTAGCACATGTCAATTTAAATTCATTTAAATATTACTTAAGTGGGACATAAATTATATTTACATATCATATTAACAATATAACATGTAAACATCATTTAAAAAGTAATATTTACTAGAGCATTTGATTTAAATGCTAAAAATTAAATTGAACTATATAGTTAATATAGTCACTTAAGTGAAAATCAAAAAGTAACTCAACTTAAAAATATAACATAAAGTGCACTATAGTTACTTTAAGTGAAAATTGAAAAAATAAAGTAACTTAAAAACATAACATAAAGTGATTTTAAGTTATATTTTTCAAAAAGTGAATATCAAATTAGAAATATAACATGATATTTTTAATTCGTGTTGTTGCATTAAAAAGGTCCACTTTTTGGGCACTAAAATGACCATATCTCTTGACTGACAACTCTGATTGACCTCTAAGTTAGACCGAATCGAAAGGAAAAACTAAAGGCATGACATGAGCAAAACCAAAGGACTAAAAACCAACAAACGCAAACTCAAAAGCAAAGAATGGACTGTGAAGGCTTCAAAAATCAAGCAAGGGCACGACAGAAAGAAAAACGAAAAAGACTTGACAAAGGCCTTCAGTAAAATAATTTGATATTTGAATTGAAATGGATTGATCAATCAACATTAAGTAATTGAATATCAAATTCAAGCTTAAAGAATCGTGAAACTAGCTTGGAAAAGTTTCGTGCTATTACCTACATTTTGTGGTGACAAAATGCAAGACAACACAATAGACAATGGTATGGAAGCTTTCATATTGCTGATAAGTAATAGTGACTTGTTTAATTATTAAGAGATGTTATTTTGATAAGGGAAAGGTGCAACTTGTTGTGGAAAGCTATTTTTATGAAAAGATATGCCTCTCCGGAAGTCATTAAAAAGATACTATCTTGGAAGTAGGTGAAAGAAGTATGTGCTGTAAGTGAATGAATAAAAGAAGTGTGTGGAGATAAGATTGAATAGAGAGAAGAGTGTGAGTGCTTGAAAAGAAAGCATATGTACTTAGATTTATCAATCTGATACACAAACACACACACACACACATATCAGAATTTCTAAGTGTGAAGAGTGTGCAGTATATAGAGAATATATTGTATATGTTTAGGTTTATGAATCTGATCTCTCTCTCTCTCTCTCTCTCTCTCTCTCTCTCTCTCTCTCTCTCTCTCTCTCTATATATATATATATATATATATATATAAGGGTAGTATGTCTCAGATAGATTAAAATATACACTGTATGGGTTTTGTTCTTTGAAGAAAATCAGTTTATAGTTTGTGATTTGTGACTATGACAACGACAGATTGAGAAAGGAAAGTATCAGATTTGTGGAGAACAATAGTATCCATCATAAGTTGAGATAACAACATTGTCAAGGTGGAATTTCAGATTTGAGTGAAGTTGGTGCTTTTCTTTTAGGGGTTGGTGCTTCGCTTTTAAGGGCTGGCGCTGCTTGTAGGTTGGTACCTACTAATTTGTGGTAGTTGGAGCTTCTAGTGAGTTGGTTCTCATAAAGGTAAGGCTCGAGGGCCCTAGTGGGTTGGTGCCTACAAATAATGTAAAGAAGAAATATATAAAAGAAATGTTCCACGAGGACGCATCCCCTATGATTTTGGGCTCATACCCGTCCAACGGACGAAACAGGGACGCGGGGACAGATTTTTGCTATCCTCAAAGCCATCCCCTTTTTGCCAAATTTGCAAATTTCTTTGAAACAAAAATTTTTTTGGGTAGGAAACTTGGGGACGGCCAACAACACGAAGGACAGCAAGCTTCTAGCCATCCCCAAAACTGCTGGCCGTCCCCTTTTTTTCAGCTAGTTAGGCAAAGGAAAAACACTAAATTTTTGCCTTTTGTGCAGGCCCATAGTTGTCTTTAAGACATAATAAAAATATGCAAACCATATTTGTCCATTAAAACACTAAAACACTAACTCTTCTACTCATTTTAAGTTATGAGGTACTTGCTAAGAAGAAGAAAAAAAACATAGAGCAACAACAACAGTGAGAAAAGATGGCATTTAGTATTTTACTGCCTACTATTTTAGTTGGACTTCTCTTTATTTCATTCTGATTTCATACATAATTCTTGGAGCCTTCAAGCATTTTGATTTCTGCTATATATGTATGTGATATTGTTATAATGAAAGTACTTAGTATCTATCATTTGATGATTTTCCATGTATTTATCTTTTAAAATGTCTATGGTGAAAGGTTTATCACTGTTATGATATGTACACTTGCATTTTGTCTCTCTATATAAAAAAATCCTCTATGTTTTTAATTGTTGTTTCCTAAGGTCCAATCTCAAAAATTTTGGCTTTGACCCGTCCCCGTACTAGAAACACATCCTCGTTTTGTAAAGCGTCCCCATCTTAGAAACTTTGTGGAGCATAGTATAAAAGAAATTATTTGTCACGGTGTTTTCCCGCATTAGGCTCCTACAGATTTACTAGTGTCAATGAACAAAGCTCTTGTGTTTCTTGATTTTATTTATTATTCAATAGATAAAATGATGAAATATCCCTTTTTGGATATTATACCAAAAACCCGTAATATTTGAAGTGTAGACTTAAAACCGAATAGTAAACCAACATCCAATATAAATTTCAGAATTTAAACCGATTTCTAACCAGCACATTTGCATACAAGTAAACTCAAAAATGATTAATTTATTTCTCCAATATTCAAAAGTTTATACATAACCAATAGATTACTACAAATAACTGCCCAGTAACGTTACTGTATTATATAACAGCAATACAATAACATGTTACAATCCCAATAATCCAATCTTATAAATAGGAAAGACAGTAAGATTGGAAATATAAATTGAACCTGTTTGAAGGCTAGGTTTGTGTCCAACTTCCAAAGTTCCTTCAAGGGTTTGTGTCCTCAAAGAAATAACCAACTATTTCCAGCTCCCAGATTAATATTTGTCTTAAATATTATATCTTCATATATATCCTCTCAAGTGGACCTTGTTGTACCTTTATTACTTTTCCCAATGAGATGCACGCTCGTTCAAGCAATGTGGGATAAAGTAACTTTTTTGTCCTTTAGTCACTTAAGTGAACATAGTACCTTTTTAAATAAAGTGACAAGTTAAATGAACTTTAATAGTCACTTAGTCAATAAACCTTATAGTCATCAAGCATTAAAATAACTGACCAAATGAACTCTGATGAGCATGTGCAATAGCTCGTTGGAAAGCTTTGGGCAAGACGCTTCCAACCCAACACAAGGGTACCAAAAATACTGAGCTCTGATTACTTACTAAAAATAGTAAGCATCTAGACAACCTACCAAAACTACTCCGATGGGTCTGGAATTGGAAATGTCTAGGCCAAATCTTGAACTAAACCCTGTAAAGAACCCTTTTGCCCACGAAACCTAGGCGAAGTGAGTTGGCCACATAGAATCATAATGTTCCAGAAAAATGGGGCATTACAAAACCTTCCCTCTCAAAGATTGCTTGCCCTCAAGCAATCCGCTCATACCTGTAGAAACCAAATGACAAGATCCCATACTTGCCTCGAGAATGCGGTTTTACTCCTCCGTCGATGTACCCCAGCATGCACCTTCTCAAAGTCAGAATGGTGAAACAGTACAATAGGAATCAATATGTCAAATCACTAAATGCTAGGATCCCAAGTCTCACCATAAAAGGACTCCAACTGCCATGTGCTGCTGCCATGTGTTGCTGCCCTGTGTGCAAATACCCTTAATCAGGATGAAAGCCTCACTCCCTGAGTGACCCTATGAGTCTCCACTATCAAGTGAAGATGGGGGCTCAACAATATACCAATATCCACCCCAAGATGATAGCAACCAAACTCTCCTACAAGCTCCTCGATAACAAGCAATACATAGGGATGCTCCACCTGGGTCCCAAGTGAGAACTCACGCACTGTCTGAAATACCACTGACTAGTTCTTATAACATTTGCATCAATGACAATGACAAATCTGGCCAATCTAACTCAATCACTATATCACCTAGGTGAAAACGAAGTAATCCTGATCTTTGGACCTCTGATATGTCAGAAGGCTGAAACACACAAATCATAATCATGTGACTGTGTAGCAACACAACATAATCCGCCAGATGTAAGATACTAGTAACAGTTGGATTCCCATCCACCCAATCAACATGATCCTGGGTAAATGAAAGAGCGGTTGGTGAATCACCAACATCATGAGTGCCAACACTGTCTTCAATACCCTACTGAAATAGAAATGTAGACACCTCATGTGGAACGTAAGGTAATGTGTGATTTCCCAACTCACCTGCAAATAACTCGTTGACCCTGGAAGGCCAAATAGAATCAGTGAATATATTACTAACATACACAGGCACATCTCTGATAGTGGAAATAAACCAATAAGAAATATTACCAATCAACAAGTAGGCCGTGGCCATCTCGTAAGAGCTGGGTGACAAAACTCTGGGTAAGCTGAAAAATCTCTCAAAGCATGCTAAGGATAAATCTGAACTTCCTACTCCACCATAAGTACTCTTGCTCATGTCAAGGTCTTCATAAAGGGAAGGTTCACCATTACTTGAAATTTCTAAATTATCCTCATTTGTGATACCACTAACCATGTGCCCATGTGAAGATGAACAACTGTTGTTATAAAAAACAGAATTTTCAGACTCATCAACTTGCTGATCCATAGAATTTTTCTCACCATAGGAATTCTCAAATGGGGAACACGTGATTGAATCACATCGTTTGCCTTCACATCTACCCACTTTATGAATTCCTTCAATGACCCAGTTATCTTCTTCATAAGTGGCTGCCCCACTCATTTGATTTCCAGCATTATGGATGGAATAATGTGTTAAACTCAACTGAAGGCATAACTCATCTATCTCACTCTCCTTGTCCCTTCTAAATTTTATTGCTAGATCTCTGTCCATTAATAGTTGCAAATACTCATATTTTATCATTTTCAAAGTTTCAAAATAGTATGTAAGAGAGGACTTGTGACACCACATACATCACCATGTCTCTCTTCTAACACAACCTTCCGCATGAGATTCTCAAACAATTTGGAAGAATCATCCATTCTTGTCAACATTTGGACAATCTTGTCCTCTTTGACCAAAAGCATATCCACCAAGTCAAGGAATGATAATGGTTTTTGACCATCTCCTTCAAACACAGGTGGGTTGTTCTCCATAGAATTTTCTGATTT
This sequence comes from Cupressus sempervirens, assembly GCA_028749045.1. Taxonomy (NCBI): domain Eukaryota; kingdom Viridiplantae; phylum Streptophyta; class Pinopsida; order Cupressales; family Cupressaceae; genus Cupressus; species Cupressus sempervirens. Next base: position 840,141,468 of record CM053786.1, on the reverse strand, counting down.
TTCAACATTTAAGGGAACAACAATTTCAGATACACCCTCTAACTCAGCATGTGCTAGATCATCTATCTTGCCAACATCGCGGCCCATTGGCTTTTCTTCAATTTTTGACATAATTTCCAGCCTGGTATCATCATAAAATTCATTCAAGTTAATTTCCATGTCATCAAATAAGATGCTAGAGTTGCCAACATTGGCAGTTTGATCAACTCTACTACCTAGGCCATCAATGTGCTCATCAATAGGACTGGTGTAAACAACTCCAAGAGATACATCTGTCTCCCAATTACCTGCTAGTATATTGGTGCCATTATTATTGTTTTGTGTATTATCAAGCGAAGACTGCTCTTCTTTTTCAGTACTACTATAAAGTTGATTAATGCCTTCCTCATGCAAATTCCTATAACTATCCTCTGCAAGAAGATCTCAAGCCAAATCAAAGTATTTGTTTCTTATCATATCTGGCTTGTCTTGCAGCTCTAGCTGAAAGTCAACATAGTCCATGAAAGGTAAGTCTTTCTGAATCTGTGGAGGAAATTTGTGATAATCTCCGTACAGTCTCCTCACTTCAGTTTTAATATCAAGTTGGGAATCTCGGGCTAGCTGTTGTTGTAGCTTCATAATATCTTTGTGAGTTTTATCCAGGTCCTGCATCTTCCCCATAGCTAAATACTACTTGTCTGAAGTTGTGGAACAAACACCGTAGTAACCCCTGTCCTATCTAGCCTTAGTAGTTTTGATTTTTCTAATATCTGCATATTCCCATAGTTTGCATTTCAATCTTAGGGAAAAACTGCCATAATCACTAGCCCAACATACAAGATAACACTGATTAAAAAATTGAATTCAGGAGTTTAAACACTATATTAAGAATTTAAACTTCCAAGCTGGTCATTTTCTTCAAGATGCTCACTGAAATGTTCTTACTCCTCTAGTAGGAAGATATGACTTCCCAATATTCAACTAAAACCTTCATAATAATGAATTATCTGCTATGTAACCAATGAAGATACCAAACTCCTATGTGCTTATGGGTAGAGAGTATTTTCTGCTGGCGACTAGCTGTGAAATAGAGCAAGAACCAAGTCTTTCTGAGCAAATAATTTCTCTTGCACGATTTTATATCCTCTTTCCATTTGCGGTTATTGTTGAGACACCAGAACATGATAAACCTCAATCCGCAAGTTATGCAGCCCTCATGTGTTGGGTTTCAATGCATCACTTTGGTTGAATGTAAAATGGTGTTAATTCATTCCTTTGCAAGGACAATTGCCTTCATCCTTATAAAAGTTGGATTTGTCCAGGATGTGACTAAGTCTCTGAAAGTAAAGTAATATGGGCAAATAAATGACCCTTGATAGGGGCGAAAAGCTACGGTGGATTTTTATACATCAACCATTCTTCCTCGCACTTTAAAATGATTACTCAGCTTTTTTAAGTTACAAAAATGACAACTTATAGAATATAGTCATCAAAGTGATTTTAACCAACACAATAAAACCTGCCACAAATGTAAATACTTAAGTATGCCCACACAAGTTTTCAAGACATAAATCTATAACAAGCCATCAAAGAAATAAAATCATTGACTACACATGTTGAGTCCTGAGTTCTCTACTGTAATGAACACAAATCATGCCTGCACATAATCACTATTTGTAGAATCCCATATCACAGTTCCATCACACAAACATATTTTCTTGTAAATTTCACCCACACCTGCACTCCGAGCTATCACAGCTACTGCTATCCCAGTCTTTGATTTGTCCTCCCCTTCATACAACATCACTGCTCGACCAATCAAATCTCTAACTTAAGCATATTCTTGACCCCAACAAAATTAGCTTCCCCATTATCATCAACAACAAGCGTCCTTAAGTCACCTCAAACCGACCCAAATCAGTAGATTCTGCAACAACTTGTGGTTTCCAAGCTTCAAATGCCGCTACTCGGTGATCCCACTATAATAATTTGGCCTTATATTTGTTTCAAATGCTAATGAAAATCTCTTTCACGTAGCATAACACATATATGCTTAGCTGCTAGAGGTTCACCTGAAAGCTGAATATATTTATGCCGTTAGCTGTAAGAAGTGGTCTATCTAGTCTTTCCCCCCCACGGTCTCTGCAAGTTCTTAACTCCTTTATTTGCACCCCCACGAGAATACTGAATCCCATCTACAACAGGAAACCCAGTGCCGAGTAATACTCCTAACATTGCTAGTCCTCTTTGTATTAGTCGTCCTCACGCATATGCCAATATTACAATCCTTGGAGGTGATGAACAAACCTCTGTATCAATGGTATTAGACACTTATTACCACTCCGACTATACAAAATGCTGTCTTCAACCAGTACAAACTGAACCCGACCATACAATAATATAACTTCCTCTCAACAACGTGTCCACCAGCTAAAACACGAATTGAAAATGTCACCTAGCTGTGGCAAGACAAAGTTTAACACTGTCCAAGTTTCCACACTGGAATAATGTCGCCAACCTGACCCTTTTCGACCTTAGCAATGGTGACGACCCATGAATGAAGACCACATTCAAGATTTGGTGATGCCCTGGAACTATTCTTTTAACTCGAACTTTACTCTACCTGACCATTGACGAAAATGGCAACCAACAACACTCAGACCCGACCATCTGCATTTCCTTATTGTCCGGCCATGAGTATAATGAAGGTGAATGTTCTTGTGCCCACTCCCTGTTGTCCTGCATTTTGTCACCATAAAATGTTGGTAACAGCATGAAACTTTTCCAAGCTAATTTCGTGTTTCTCTAAGCTTGAATTTGATATTCAATTGCTTAATATTGATCGATTGATCCATTTCAATTCGAATATCAAGTTGTTTTACTGAAGGCCTTCGTCAAGTTGTTTTTGTTTTGCTTTTTGTTAAGCCTTTGCTTGATTTTTGAAGCCTTCACAGTCCGTTCTTTGTTTTTGAGTATGTGTTTGCTTGTTTTTGGTTCTTTAAATTTGTTCATGTTATGCCTTTCGATTTCCCCTTCGATTCGATCTAACATAGAGGTCAATCGGAGTTTTCAGTCAAGAGATATGATCATTTTAGTGCCTCAAAAGTGGACATTTTAGGTGCAACAGCACGAATTAAAAAATTGATGTTATATTTTCATTTTGACATTCACTTTTTGAAAATATAACATTTTATTCACTTTTTGTTATGTTTTGAAGTTACTTTTCATTTAAATTTATAACTTAAAGTGACTATAGTGCACTTTATATTATAATTTTAAGTTGAGTTACTTTTTAATTTTTCACTTAAAGTGACCATAGAACTATATAGTTACTTTTTAAATCTTTTATTTTTAAATTAAATACTTATATAAATGTCACTTTAATATAATGTTTATGACTTATATTGATTAATATAATGCATAAATGTTATTTTTGACCCATATTGTTGATATTTTTATAAAAATAAGTGAAATGCATAACTTAAAAGCCTAAAAGTAAACATTTTATGTGCATATGCACATAAAAAAACCATGAAAAGTGGAAACTTTTCATGCTAATGCATATGAAAACTCATTTTGAGGACCTTTTTCCAAGTCATTACATCAAAAGCTTGTAAAAGTGGACCTTTTTGATGCAATGACATGAAAAGTTGAGTTTTCATGCTTGTGCATGAAAAAGGTGAGATATGTTTATAAAATATGTAAGTGACTCCAAAAAGTGAGATTTTGGAAACTTGCACATTTTAAAATATGTAATGCGCTTTAAAAAGTGAGATTATATCTCAAGACATATTTTAAAACATGCGGACTCAAAAAGGTCATCTTTTGCCTTCCAACATGTTTTAAAATATGTAATGAACATAAAAATGTCCTATTATGTGAAGAAAACATGTTCTTCTTCCAAAAACCTCCTATTTTGATCATAACTTTTGATTTTCTCCATGGATTTGAATGAAATCAGTTGCATTCATCATGTTTTGGAGAGGTGATCATTTTGCCCTCATCAAAAATCAAGTTATTGCACCCAAAAACGTGTCTGAAACTCCCAATCTAGGGCACATTTTTTTGCATAAAACTCCATAAATCTGCCAAGTTTGATCACGTTTTTGCATGAGATCAAGTCGTTTTTACCTCATTAGGTGATTACATTGGTTGAGGATCATTATTTTGGTGTTAAATCATCAAAACGTTTTACTTTGAAGATCACTTTTTTGCTTGTTTTGGCAAAAACGGCTCAAGAACATGCAATTTTTAAAACGTTGCAAGGAAGAGCTAACCTAGGGCACGTTTTGGCATTTTGCTAAATAATCTCCTTGTTTGTTGCCCTTCATCATTCGGATTTTGGAGATTTGAAAAGTTCTCATCATTTTTTGAAGAAAAATTCAAACAAAGAGCATCTTTTCCTTCATTTTTGGCACATATTCATCATGTAAGTGGACCTCTTCTTTCTTACATTTTAATTCATGCTTATCCTTGCTAATTTTATGCATGAAATCGTTGAATGGATGCCATTTGTGAAAATCTTTCCCTTAGAATATGCATTTTTCCTTTAAATATGAATTTCATTTTCATTTTGATGTCTTTAGTTCTTCTCCAAGTTCGAAATTCGAATTTCATCTTTGGAGTGCATTGCATCTTGGCATCTTTTGAGGTATGTTTTTCTTTTGTTTTGGTTTTGTGTGCTTGTTGCCGATTTTTCTCCATTTTGGAGAAATTGCAAGTTTTTCCCCAAAAACTTGTTTTTCCTTCACTACATGCGAAAAAATTATCATTTCATTTTTTCACCTTCCGTTACATATTGCATTTACATATATACATGCTTCATTCAATAAAGCTTTGAAAACATTTAAGTCACTTTTGAAATTAACAACTTTCACTTTGCACGAATTCCCATGCGTTTCACCTTCGCACATTTTCATTCCATTCCATTTTCCATATTAATACTTTCATTTCATTTCATTTCACATTCTGTTGCATATGCATATGCTTTCTCTTCGAAAGTCACTCATTATCGAATCTTCACTGCTGCTCCGAAATCCACTTACATGGAGATTCCTTCTGACGATGTATTTGTGTTTTGGAATTTTTGTGTTACAGTATGAACACAAGAAATGTCCTCGCCTTCCAAATCCAAGGGCAAGATGAAATACCAATATGACAAAGAATTGGCTCATGTAGTTCCTTCTTCAGTTATGTCTGTTCTGGATAACATACTAGACACCAAGATTGATCACATAGATGTAGCCGATTTTCTACAAAGGATTGAAGCTCCAGCTACGCATGAGATGAAACGTATTAAAAGAAGCAACATCCATTTGGTTTCTACATTTCCCATACCGGCCATAGAACCTGATTTTGTCTACGGATGTGCTCGGTGCTTCACTCCTAAGACAAGGAATATCAAAGACGCTGACGGCAAAGTTATTATTAGCCTTGACCCTGAGTGATTGAACAAGTCTTCAAAGTTCCTCATAAATCAGAATGTGTTGATTTGACTAAAGGATCATCATTGGCCTGTTGGAATGAGCAAAAGAGCAACTATCAAAAGTATGTCAACCTTTACTGATTAGACAACAAAAGAAGTAATTTTTCCAAGTGACCAAAGACTCTTTATCGGTCCAATTTTAAACAGGAATACAAGGATCTCATCATCCTTCTCAGCAGGATCTGTGGTCTTAAGGATTCTTCCAACTTTGAGCCATGGATGTACAAATTTATGTTTCAAATCATAGAGATCAAAGAACACATCTTTTGGGGAGAGCTTATCAATATTGCAATCTGTCAGCAAATATGCAATGTAGGAACATCAGTACCTTTTTACATGAATTCATATTTAGTTTACGTTGCTGCTGCTATGAGGTCTTTTTCGGGGCTTTCCACCAAAGGTGATCGTCTTCAAGTACCTGTTTGAGAATACTATGACCAAATTACTTCGGCTAATAGTAAATATCATTACAGAAGAGTTCAAGATGCTTTCTTTGGACATTACAGGTGTCTGTTCAACAAACAGTTGTGTATCAAAAGAGTATCTAATACAGGATGAGAAAAGGTAAACTAGTACGGCTGCATTTTTCTTCAATTTACCACTTTCACATACTTGAGATTTGGATATTTCAAAGGAGAGCCGTATACCTTACCTAGGTATGCTACAGATCGAATTATTCTAATGAAGTTAGCAAGACAACTCATGGACATGCAGAATGATCAGCATGCATCACATAGGCCTCGATTTGGCATCACCTCAGCTATGCCTTTATCTATTGACAATTATTCAATTGTTTCCGTGCCTAAAGCGAAGAATATGGAAGCAGAGTTGCAGTTGATTACATTGAAGAAGTTCAAAGCTAGATTTGACTTCGATTATCAAGAGATGAACTCTGAGATAAAGAGGGCTTATACTCATGTTCATCGCATTGAAGACATTTGGATTGACATGAGAACAAAGCTTGATATTATGAAGATGGATTATTGCAGGTTAACCTGGCAACAAATAATCAATCTTAATATGTTGGGAATCCCTCCAAATTTCCAAGTTGAAGATGACGGCAACATCCTTGATCCGGAATTTCATCAAGCCGATTTTAATAAAATGTGTCATTTTCCTATTCAATGGCAACAAAAAGAAGGTACATCTATTATGGACAGGTTTCAATCCATCTTAGCAAACACTAACAAGTGGTTGAAAAGTAAAGGCCTAAAAAGAGTAAATCCTAAAATGGGTCTAGATTGTGGAAGCTTTGATTCTCCTGGCAGGAAGTCACAATTGAAAATTACAGGGAAAGATGGTGCTTCATCTTCAAATGTCAAGAATACTCTCAAATTCAAATTAAAGGGCCGAAAAGGGACTAAATCATCCCAAGTTCCTGAACCAATTCAAGAATCAATAACAGAATCAGAAGAAGAATTGGAAACAGAATCCGAGAAAGAAGATTCAGATGAAGAAGGAGAAATTAGAATCATATCTCCTCCCAAGCCTGCACAAGCTTGCACGTCTTCTCCACATGAAGAGCCCTTTTTGCATGAGGTTGATGATGATGTAGATTTATTTTCTACTGTTTTCACTCACTCTATTCCCATCTCAGAAGTTAATACCATGGCTCTTCCGATTTCATCTGTTGCTCCTCGTGTTCCTGCACATGATCAATTTGAACACTTAGCACATGTGTTTGAAGATTTTCGGACTCTTACTAGTAGTCAAGTTTCCCAACTTGATACATCTTTGACAGGATTTGAACTTTTCATGACAGAATCTTCACAACATGTTCCTATGCCTACAGTAGTGCAAACTGAATCTTGTTCAGTCACTACAGATATACAATCTAGATCAATGCCAATGGTCTCCACTGTGCTTGCTTCTACAGATGAAAGTTTTAGCCTACCTGCATGGTTGAGTAGAATAACAACGAAGAGAAGGAAGGTGGTTGTTCCTTCTAACAATCTTCCTGTGAAGAAGACTAAATCCAAATCTCTGAAGGACAAGATTGTTTCTAGAATTTTGGTTGATTCTGACAAAACCAAGTATGTTGAGGTTGTTGAGCCCTTAGTAGATAAACCTGTTGAAGAACTCACTAGCTCTGATTATAAATTTACGAAGATTGAAGTTGGAAAGCAATCTCGTTTGAGTTCTTTACAAGATGCTCATGATACATTGCCAAATGTATCAAAAAGAAGTCATGAGCTTTGGGAAAAGAAGAATCAATTGAAACAGGAAATAGCTCATTTGAATGAGGTCATCCAGAAGCAATCTTCTCAGAATGTTATTGCATCACAAACATCTAAAGAGAGAAGGTTGATTGAAGCTGGTAAGTCTTGGATACAGGAAATCATTGTTGAAGGAGTTCGAGCTATCACAGAGACACTTGCAGTTCTAAAGCGTATCAAAGAGATGGACAAAATGGAAATAAGCTTAATTTCTTCTTTGACTCAAGAAGCAGATAACCTGAAGAAAATCCTAAGAATTGGGATGAAATGATAAAATTTGATCTAAATGCTATGGTCTCATGTGACGTTCTTCCGTCATGTGAAATGTTCTTCAGATTTCAAGGACTCATTGGTTACAAGGAAGAGACCTTAAGAAAGTTGATCACAAAATTGCAAGTGGCTCTTGAAGATTGTCAAGCAATTGAAACAAGCCTTACTTGTGATTTGGAGCAATTGGGATGCCGTGTTACTGATAATCTTGGTAATCTTTTGGCAGCAGAGAGAGCGAATTTAGAATATACAATCAAAATCAATGCTGATGTAGATTTTGAATAATCTGGTTCGCACACAATGAACAAGTTCGTTTTGTACAAATCCTTGACAAAACACTTGTTCGATAATACAACAGAAAATTCTAAAGTTATTCAATCAGCATATGAGAATGCAGTGAAGATCGAAGCCATATCAAAGACAATGGAGATTGCTGATCTTCCTAGAGTGCATGACATCATTGTGAAATTCAAAGCATTAAGAAGCAATCTTTAAGATTGTTATGTAATTTCTACTTCATAGTTGTTTAAGATGCATTACATGATAAAGTGTAATTGCATGTATGTGAAAGATGTATTGCGAGTTGCATGTAATCCATTAGTTTCTGTAGTTAGACTTGGTCAAAATTGGTTGAGTTGCTCCCACTTTTTCCTCCCCCTTTTTCTCAACTTCTTTGCCTATATAAAGGAGTGTCCCTTCATTATAAAATCATCATTATCTTTATGCAAGAGAGCTCTAGAGAAATTGTGCCAGTAGAACTTTGTTTGTGTAGCACTATTTTGAAAGAAAGTGAATACAAAGGAGCATTTGAGACTTAACTTTGATTAAGCGAGATTGTTATTTGTGTGAATTGTAAGCTTTGTCTATAATTCATTCAAGTTACCTTTGATTTGTACTATCTTTTGTCATTGATATTGTATCTTGTGATTGACAGAAAAGAATTAAGAAATAATTGAATCCCGAGCTTTGACCAGGAATAATTGTGAAAATCTATAGCTATTAGCTTTGTCTGCAGCTTGTGTGTTCGTCTTAATTTGCAAAATAGTTAGATTGTTGTTACTTTTAGGAGTCTTTGTGCCCTAATTGTAAAGATTTTACCACATAGAAGTACAACAGGACTTAGAGCCAAACTGGTACGTTTTGGCTAGCCTTTGAGTTAGTTAAAATTTATCAATATCACTGTTTCTAGCTCGTGATAGAAGTGTAATTAGAGATTCACCTTGCCCATTATTCGCCTTACAAATAAGTGGATCCTTTCTTGAAAGTTAAGAAGAATGGATAATAGTAGCACCTTCTTTATAAATCTCTCAATTTCTTGCTTACCTTGAGTTGATCCAAGGATCAGTGAGAAGGGAGAGCCTTCCCTTTAAGGTAGGAGAGACTCTGTCTCGCACGCTGTGGCTGGTCATCCTATTTTGCGACTGAATTTTTACCCAAAACTGTCGGTTGCAAAATATCAACCCAACACTCCCGACTGGAACAAATAATCATGAGTTATCCCAGCATCAACCTATGCAATGGATGTGGAGAAGGTCTGATTTCAGGTTATCCACTTCGACTCCTAATCTGTACCAAAAACCCATGTATATTCACTGTCTACATATGAGTCCTAGCCAGCTAAAGAGTCACCCATTCAGCTATGTCAGTTGCACCCTTTAAAACTCTGTCAGCACTGTATTGGAAGACATCTAGGCATCAAATACGACCAACCACATAGACGACCCTCCTCAAAAAACGTGACAAAAGAATGTTGAGTCCAAGTATAACACCTGGAACATAGCCTGTGATAAATTGGCTCCTACTTTCTCAACCCAGTTGGATAGCATTCCACATAGTCCAGAATCTTTACTACTTAACCTATTTGACTCCAACTTGAATGGTGCTTCTACTCAGAACTTTAACATGTACCTACAATGATATTGATCTTTCTCTACAGCCTCCAATAAAATATGAAATTTCTAATAAAAACTCTTGATAGACCGTTTCTAGCAACCACACAAGCTAGCAGGATGCACAGCTCTGATACCACTGAAATATCCCTTGCCAAATATTATACCAAAATCTCATAATATTTAAAGTGCAGACTTAAAACTGAACAGTAAACCAGCATCCAATATAAATTTCAGAATTTAAACCGATTTCTAACCAGCACATATGCATACGAGTAAACTCAAAAAAGATTAATTTATTTCTCCAATATTCAGAAGTTTATACATAACCAACAGATTACTACAAATAACTGCCTAGTAATGTTACTGTATTATACAACAACAATACAATAACATGCTACAATCCCAATAATCCAATCTTATAAACAGGAAAGACAGTAAGATTGGAAATATAAATTAAACCTGTTTAAAGACTAGGTTTGCATCCAACCTCCAAAGTTTCTTCAAGGGTTTGCGTCCTCAAAGAAATAACCAGCAACTATTTCCAGCTCCCAGATTAATATTTGTCTTAAGTATTATATCTTCATATATATCCTCTCAAGTGGACCTTGTTGTACCTTTATTACTTTTTCCAATGAGATGCACACTCGTTCAAGTAATGTGAGATAAAGTAACTTTTTTTTCCTTTAATCACTTAAGTGAACATAGTACCTTTTTAAATAAAGTGACAAGTCAAATGAACTTTAATAGTCACTTAGTCAGTAAACCTTATAGTCATCAGGCATTAAAATAACTGACCAAATGAACTCTGATGAGCATGTGCAATAGCTCGTTGGAAAGGTCTTAGCAAGACACTTCCAACCCAACACTGAGGTACTGAAAATACTGAGCTCTGATTACTTACTAAAAATAGTAAGCATCTAGACAACCTGCCAAAACTACTCCGATGGGTCTGGAAATGGAAATGTTTAGGCCAAATCTCGAACTAAACCCTATAAAGAACCTTTTCGTCCCCAAAACCTAGGTGAAGTGAGCTAGCCACATAGAATCATAATGTCCCAGAAAAAGGGGGCATTATAAATGAGTACAAAACAAATATTGACTCTAGCAATTCACTCCATATTTATTGTGTACATTTATTAAGGGAAAGTACAAAATCTTATTAAGGACTGAATTTCCAGAATTACACAATAGAAGAACCTGATTTCTCCCACAACACATAACCCTGCTTATGCCGATTGGTAGAAGAAAAGACAAATGCAATTACTTATCATAGCATCACCATGAAGTAACCTAACTGGCCAAGGAAGTGAACAACCGACTAATAGCAATGCATATCCCAAATGCAGGAAAAAGACATCCACATATTGCACACACTTGGACGATTTCAGACACTAAACTACGTTTGGAACTATCGGCTTGAATGTTGAACCAATGACTAGTCACGTTTGACTCCCAGCCATTATTAATCTCAGACATAACCCTTTGAAACAAAAATCACTCGAAACAATCTTACTATCAGTTTGCAAATCAATTACCTCCTTGTAACCACAACACAATCGAATTTCTTCAAAGTATCAATCTCCAGAGCCATAGTGGATATAGTAGAAGAAAAATGACTAATCCACTTCAGCAATGGAATAAAAAAATACTTCTCAGATATAGTGATGACAGTAGAGAAGTTAGGCAATCTTCACTATACCTCAGCAGCTCAGTGCAATTTTCAGAATTTCCAACCCTCATACATCAGCAAGGGCATACAATTTAGAACCCAAGGGAAAGCAACAAAGGCACAACATCAAATATCTAATCAAGCATGTTGTTTCCAATGAAATGAACTCTTATTTATAAGCTTCTGTTTGGCCCAAAGTTTCCCTAAAACTCCACTTCAGAAATTGTGGAAGTTTCCAAAAACAACTCAATATTAGAAACTTTCCAACTTGTTTTATAAGAAATATCTCTTAAAGTCATTATTATAATAATGCAACTCAATGATTAATAAATAAATAAGTGCCCATGAAATTTATTACTTTATTAATTGTAGGTGACGACCAACTGCTGAAGCCACCCATTGCATTGCCAAAAATAGCAACTACAAAAAAATAGACCTACTAAAATTAGTAAGTCCACAACTGAGACCCCCAAGACACCTTGTCAGCTCACAAGGGTCACTATGATGAGCTAACTCCATCCATTGTGTTGATCTACCAAAATCGGGGACATTATGGACAAGCAACCAATTACAAAAATATTTCTATGCAAGGACCTAGAATCTTTTGCTTTGGAATGAAAACCTAAGTTTTACCAATTTTCTATGAAAAAGAATAAGGACAAAAACAAAGATATGCAATTATAACTATCGAGATTCTAACATGCAATAACGACTATAGCTTGAATGAAAGATGAACACAACACAAAAGCAAAGAACCCACAATATTACAAACAAGAATCAATAAGAAGGAACCATTGAATCTGTATAATCAATGCTGAAAAAATCTTTGCTACAAAGTGCTTTTACAATCAACTCAAAAATTTGCAATGTGCAAAAAATTTGAGCGAGAAAGAAGAGACCTCATAATGAGGTGAAAATACAATAAATAGAGCTCTCAAGCCCTAATTCAAATATCACAGATATGCATGGAAAAAATATGCCAAAACTCCTCCAAGGTATGAAGAAACCCATCAAATCTGATCTAAAGTACTTGTCCAACTAATAGCCAACTGAAATCTGCCTCCTCCAAAAGCCTGCAAAAACCCTAGGTCAGATATGATAATCAAACCAAAAATATCACATGTCAAATTGCTCATCTCCATGTAAAATGTGACTAAAAAGGCATTCTAAAGTAAACTGCATGTATACATGGCTCTAATTGCTCAATAACTCATGAAAAACAACACTTATGTGCTCAATAAGTGCATGAGAAAATTAAACTGCCCCCTAACTATAAAAGAAATACCTGAAGCATACAATTGACTGAAATCATTTATCTCATCTGAAAATAAACTCTAAGGTCGAACTGGTAGATACTTTGAGTTTCAAAAATATCACTACTCCTTAATTATTATTTAATTGCATTAAATTTATTATTAAATAATTGATTTATTAAATATCAAATATAAAATAATTATTTTATTAAACACAATAATATGTAACTTAATATAAACAAGTTATATATTACTATGTTTTATAACATAACCTTCTCTCAAATATGTGGCAGACCCAAAACATTATGAAATGAAGTCAATTTCAAAAGGCTAAAAACAAAACATTGTTTTATTATTTCATTATATCAAGGCATGAAGAAAGGAGAGGAAAGAGGGATTGAAAAACCCTAGCTGCCATTATAGAGACCTCTTCTTTTCTGGACTGGTTCTTTGAGTTTGCTACGGTGATGTTTTCTTGTTTTGGACACCATTCTAGAGTCATTGCATTTGAAGTCTTGCTTGGATCTTGGGTATTTGAACATTTTTCTCAGTTGTTACTAGATATTTGTTTGTAATGTCATGACTCGAGAGTTCTTATGGCAGCTTCAACTAGGTGTTACTATGCATTTTCTACGCTCGTAAATCTGAAAATCGCTCTGATAGATATGATTTATTGTTTCATTTGTTCCAAAACTCTTATGGATATTTGGTTTTCTTTCTTCACTCTAGCTATTGTAATGTTTTGTACTAGCAATGGAATATATAAAACACGATTAGCAAAAACATCAGTTTCTATGATCTTGAAATGGGTCCATATGGTGTGGGAGGCTACCTTGGAAGTGGGTTGTATGGTAAAGGAAGAGATGTACAGATGGAAGGACAAATGAGTCCGTATGGATTGAAGACCATATAATGGCAAGTGGAGGGATGTAGTACAGTGAGGTTGAGGGTGGGAGTGAAGGTACGGTAGCTTTGGAGGCCATACGATGTAAAAGGGTGGCCGTGCAGTGTGAAAAAAAAGGTTTGTGCGATGGCTTGAGGAGAGCCATACGATGGTCAATGAGGGCATACAGTGGTGATGGACTGTTGGTGTACAGGGTGAACGCCAAGGTGGTCGTACGGTGTGTTATACGACTGACGGATGAAGGATGGGAGGGAAGTACGGTGGTGTGGAAAGATGGTATGCCGTACTGGGATGTTCGGATGCCGCACGACTGGTGTTTGAGCCTCAACAATGAATGCAAATTCATTCATACAAAACACAAGTAGATTAGATACAATATTAGAAACTTGAATACAAATGATCCTTCAATATATGTGACAAAAATGGTGCTCCAATTTGCTAGATCCGAGCAAAGTGCTATAGGCGACGGAATAGGGTGAGGGTTGAATCCCACCGAAACCGGAAGAGTCGAGTAGGGAAGATCTTTCACTTCCAAAATGGCAAACAATAGAGAATCCTAACCAAAATTTGTAGTACAAAGAAATAATCCAGAATGCATGCATAAAAACTACCTACAAGCCATGCTCAAATACCCATCGGGAAACTTTCCAAGGGTGTACAAAGATAGCCAACGGCCACACAAATTACGGAAACAAAAATAAAAATGGGTCCAAGATATATTAAATCGATTAGTCCATTAACAATAGTTTGATTAATGATTTATTTTATAATGGGAATATTACAGTTCTCCCGTCCCAAATTTTGCTTGTCCTCAAGCAAATGCAACGCCGGGTGCTAGAGAATGTGCTCGCCCTCCCACGTCACATCATCCAATAGCAGGTGTTTCCAATGTACCAAATATTCCTTCACGTGCGGTTCCGTAAGGTCTTCTAGCGTACTTCGATGATCTTGGCTGGTTCCAATATGAATTTTCCTTCTTCATTGACCGGTGGAAGGTCTGTGGCTATCGTGACATTCTGCCCCATGGCCTTTTCCAGGCATGAAACATGAAAATCATTATGAATATAGCTTCCATCCAGAAGTTCCAACTCGTAAGCGACTTCGCCAATGCGGCAAACTATGCGATAGGGACCATAAAATCACAGCTTAAATTTTTCTTTTCCCTTTTCCTTCAATGAGGATTGTTGATATGGTTAGAGCCTGAGATAAACCAGGTCCCCTACTTCGAAACTCCTCTCCATTTGATGTCTGTCGACATACATCTTTTGTTGATTCTATGCCCGTTGCAAGTTCTCCTTCAAGTATCATAAGATGTCCTATCCCTTCTGAAGCCAATCCCTTGCCCTTGGTGCGTGACTATCTCCCAACATTGTGTCGATGAAGGAGAGGGGTTCAAACCCGTACAGAGCTTTAAATGGTGTCATCCCAATAGACATGTGATACGTGGTATTGTAACAATATTCTCCTACGTGTATCCATTTGACCCACACCCATTGTTGTGTCGAAACATAGTTTCAAAGGTAACCTTCGAGCCACTTATTCACAATCTCTGTTTGTCCATTTGTCTGGGGATGGTAACTCGTACTTGGTGACAATTATGTCCCTTCCATTCGGAATAGTTCTGTCCAGAAGATACTGATGAATCGCCTATCCCAATCACTAACAATGTTTCAGGGTAACCCATGCAAACAAAAGACTTCTCTAAAAAATAGCTCAGCAACTTGTGCCGCTTGAAAATCTGAGGGGATGATGAAGAAATGTGTGTACTTTGTCAACCTGTCAACCACCATGAAAATACAATCCTTTCCATTCACCTTGAAAAGCCCCATTATGAAATCCATCAAGATACTTTCCCACTTATGTTCTGGAATTGGCAGAAGTTGCAATAACCTGGCAAATAGAGTATGTTTGGATTTGTTCTGCTGGCAGACTGCACACCCTCTTACATACTACAACATGTTCCCTTTAAGTCCTTTCCATGAAAACATCTCCTGGAGACTTCTGTATGTTTTGAGGAAGCTCGGGTGTCCTGCCAAGTGTGAGTTGTGTACCTCCTTCAGGATTTTTTGCTTTAAGTTAGATTCAGGCACTAGAAATATCCGACTCTTATAGTAAATGATTTCATCTACCATTTTGTACCGATCATCCTTGGCAATGTCATCCATTAGCTCATAGGCAAATGTGTTTTGGAATATTCTACCAACAAATGTGCTTTCAGTCGGCTGAAATCTGAGTTAGTAAGTAGACGAAGGGTTTTCTAATGAAGGCATCCACAACCACATTGTTCTTTCCTTTTACATATTCAATGTCAAAATCAAAGGCCTGAACCTTGCTTACCTATTTCTATTGCCTCTAGTTCAAATCCCATTGCTCTAGAAAATATCTCAAACTATTGTCATCCGTGCGGACAACAAACCTGGCACCTACCAGATACTACCAGAACTTGGTTAGTGCATGTACGATGGCTAACATCTTTTTGTCGTAGATGGAATAGAGGCATTCTGTTTGTGTAAGCTTCCTACTCTCATAAGCTATGGGGTGTCTATCCTACATCAATACCGTGCCAATGCCTTCTCTGGATGCGTCGCACTCAAAAATGAACTGTCGAGTGCAGTCAAGTAACGCAAGTACGGGACAAGTGCTAATTGCCTCTTTCAGCTTATAAAAAATGACTTGTACCTTTTCATTCCACTGGAAAGACCCTTTCCTTGTCAGGTCTATTAAGGGTGCGCTAAGCTAAGAGAATCCTATAACAAACCTCTGGTAATAACTACATAGTTTGAAAAACCCTCGCAAATCCGAGTTCTTTTAGGGGAGGCCAATCAAAGATAGCCTGAATCTTCTCCTGATGATCCTGAACTCCATATTTATTAACAACATGCCCCAAGTACAATATTTTTATCATATACTGAATTCACAGTTGGATTGCTTGGTGAACAAGAACTGCTCCTCCATGATCCTTAGGACTTCATCCAGATGCTTCAAGTGCTCCTCCCATGTTCTGCTATAAATAAAAAGATCATCAAAAAATACCAATAAGTACTTTCGCAATTGTTTGTTGAAGATGAGATTCATGTATGGTTAGAATGTAACAGGTGCATTTGTCAATTCGAATGGCATGACCAAAAACTCATAATGCCCATAGTGACAATGAAAAGTTGTCTTTTCCACGTTTTCCTCCCTCATGCAGATCTGATGGTATCCGGAACGGACATCAAAAATAAACCGTGCCATGCAATTTATCTAGTAACTGATCTATCCTTGGAATGGGATATCTATTCTTCTTTTTTTTTGTTCAATGCACGGTAGTTCACACACATGCGCATCGTTTCGTCCTTCTTTTTGACCAATACCACTGACAATGCGAAAGGGCTAAACTAGGAGCTCACACTGATAGAGGGAGTTCTCATGGATGAGAATCAGAATCAAACTAAGGATATTATCCTTACTTTTATTTTGTTCTAAAATTTCATTGTATTATGACATGTTGTGTTGCCATCAATGCCAAAGAGGGAGATTGTTGAAAACAATTGTTCAATTGCATATTGTCTTTGATGTTACACAAAATGTCAAGCCTTATCAAGCAAGTCAGTGTCTGTCGAGCTCACTCAAGCAATGAAGACAGTTTCATGTGTATGCCGAGCGTTGCAATGATAACTAGGTTCAAAGTTAGTATCTACCGAGCTCACTCGGGCATTGAAGGAAATCCAGTGTTAACTATGATCACTCGGTTACCAAAGAAAAGTTGGCAAGGAACAAGTGTTAACCAAGCTCACTCATTTACAAAAGAAAAGTTGGAAAAATCCAATGTTAACCTAGTTCACTCGGCTACCAAAGGAAAGTCTTTTCTAAGTTAGTGTTGACCGAGTTGGGTTAGCCAACAAAGGATTTTCCTATTACAACATATTGAGCCTGATGGATTTATTTGTTAGTTCTAGACGACTCAAGGGTTGATTATTGATTGTTTAAAAGTGTATTCAAGCCAACTTGACAAGGTAATTCATATAAGTATAAGGTCAAGTTGAGGATTGAAAGAGAGAATGTGTGGAAGAGAAGAAGATGAATAAAGGAAGCGAATTACAAGGATAGCAGAGTATCCGAGTTGATCGAGCTACAAAGAATATTCTGATCAAGGAGGATTAAGTAATCAAGTTAGAACAGAGATTTGAATCAGCAAAGATAGTTGCATTAACAATTAGGTCAAGTTATTGTTACTCTCTAATAATTGTAGCAGTAAATCAAATCTTCTAACAGATTTAGCCTAACAGCTATTTGGCAAATCCTCTAACAAGGTGACATTTCTAGATTAAAGTGTCTAAAGACCTCTAACAAAGCCACTCCTAACAGGATGATCTAAATCTTTTAATAGGGTCACACCTAAGAGTGTGTTTTGTAAATTTTAACAGAGTTGGCTCCTAATAGGGCTCACTTCAAAAAAGTGAAAAACAATAATTGTTAGTGTAAATAATTAAAGACAATTCAAGACTATGTCAACAAAGCCAATCAATTGAGATCACTACTTAAAGATTGTGGTAATCCCATGAAGGATGATGGATTGATTCATCACATCTTGAAGAGGCTACCTTCAGAGTATGCATCTTTTATTTTGAATTACAACACTCACAGGTTGACCATAGGAAGTGCCTTCACTAAGCCTACATTTGATACATTTGCAGAAATGTTGATGTTGGAACAATCCAAGTTGATAGATATGGGAATTCTCAAGTCATCCAAGTCTACAACATTGGTGGCTAGTAATGAGAACCAATCAAATAAAGGTGGAAAAAGTTTTACCAACAACAAGAAAAAGCAATGGAAGCAAAAATCACAATCAAGGACACAACAATCTTCCTCCTCACAACAAGGCAATTTTTTTTCCAACAAGAAGGGTAACAACAACAAGAAGGATAAACTATTTTGTGCATATTGCAAGAAACCAAATCATGATGAGCATCATTGCAAGACTAAGAGAATAGATGAGTTGGAAAACTTACTTAGCAAGAACAAAATCAATGTGCCAAATGCTTCCAAAGATTCAAATCCATCCACTTCAAAGGGAAAAGGGCAAGCATTTATGGCAAGTTCAAGTTCTTCAGAGGAATGGATTCTTGACTCGAGTGCCTCATATCATATGGGTTATTCAAAAGGACACTTCTCTTCATTGAAGTAGTCTAAGGTACCTCACATCTTTGTAAGGAATGATACGCAGGTGGAAGTTGAAGGGAAAGGACAAGTTGAGATGGAAAATAGAGAGTTCAAAGATGTTCTCTACGTTCCTAACCTTAGCACTTATCTCCTTTCATTTTACCAATCACTCACTATGGAGGTGGCAATAAAGTTGAGTTCCTTCCTAATTCAGTAATGGTGTGAAATCTTAAGGATGATTCATTGGTTGAAGTGGGTAAAGTCAATCATGACACAAGGCTTTATTCTTTCTCCCACTTTGTGCCTAAGTCTCCTTCACATGCCTTGTTGAAACATTCACAATCACAAAGTAAATTATGGCATGAGAGGTATGGTCATCTAGCCTTCCACTATCTTCATCAACTTAGCTCAAAAAATATGGTCAAAGGTCTACCTACAATCAACTTTTCTACAAGTGAATGTTCAACTTGTTCAAAGGATATGCATCTAGAAGAGAAGATTGACGAAGGGAAGTCTTGGAGAGCATCAGTTGTTCTTGAGTTAGTTCACATGGTTGTAGTAGACCCTTTTTCAGTGACATCAATTAGCAAGGGTCACTGTGTCCTCACTTTCATTGATGACTTTTCACACTACACATGGGTCTACTTACTTAATTACAAAAATGAAGTGTTTGATAAGTTTCTAGCCTTCAAGAGCCATGTTGAGAAGCAATCAAGGAAAGCCATCAAGGTTCTTCGTATGGACAATGAAAGAAGATATGTGAACTCAAGACTTAGAGACTTTTGTGAACTTGAGGGTATTGATCTTCATAATCCTATAGCATTTTTTAGTGCACAAAAGACAAGTGTTGCAGCAATGAGGATTCAAACTCTTTAAGTCAATGGCAAGCTGCATGATTCAAGGTAATTCTCTTGATCCATCACTTGAAGTCGAAGCTATAAGTAGTTCCAATCACATCCTTAATAGGTCTCCTCATAATGCCTTAGATGGAATGACTCCTTTTGAGGTATGGTGGGGAAGAAAACCAGTTGTGAAACACTTCAGAGTTTTTGGTTGTCTAGCATGGGCACACATATCTTCAAGGGAATGCAAGAGACCACCACCAAGGCCTTGTACTTTCATTGGAAATGATGAAAGTGTTAAGGCATATAGACTTATGGACTCCAAGACTCGTGAGATATTTATAGAGACGAATGTTCACTTTGAGGAAAGTTCACCTAGCTTATCCTCTAATCCTCTCCATACTTCATATATTGTGAAACTGATACTGACAACAGCGATAGTGATTCAACAAGTTCAGCTATGGGGGATCCTATTGACAGATGTAGGATGAGGTTACAACACAGCACATTCCACATGCATACATTGCTACAGTGATAGGTGCATGTAATTCAGTACAGTTGGGTACACCTTGTCTTCCAATTCCAACATCAGGGGATGACTACATGTCAGATATTTCAGGCTTGTTTGTTGAGTCCTACATAGCAGATTTGGGAGACATTATAGATGATATACATCTTCTCTTTGATGAAGAAGATCCTTCTTTAGTTGTTGCAAGGGAATACTCTAACCCTCTTGTCCATTCTCTACATGATTAGTCTTACAAGGTTGATATCATTGTGGATCCTTATGTACAGCAGTTGCAGGAGGTCTCTTTAAAATTTGCGGAGACGGTTCTTTGGGATATGTTCTACATCCACCCTTGCCAAATCTAAACATGTTCTTTTCAGCAATGTTGGAAGGGGCAACCATCAGTATCGACACAGGGAGAGTTGAGTAGGTTTTAGAGACACCATTCATCTTAGGGATTATTTTTACACATTGGGGAAGCATCTCATATGTACCTATGGCATTGTTTCTTCCTGAAGGGAGGAACATTATTCAACAGTCATGGATCAGCTTCTATATTCATCTTGGAGCAGCTATCACTGATAGGCATTCTACATTTGGGAGAGGGCGAGGGGGAACTACCTTGTCTCCTTTCTTCTTCTTCTTCTCTCTTATTGGGGGGGGAGGGGGGGGACCTTTTCCTCTTCTAGGATTGTGTACTTCTCATACTTCCGTATTGTATATACATGATGTATGTTGTAATGGGGGGTCTTAATTACTCCATCCATCCATGCATCTTGTTTCTTCATCTCTCTTTTTGGGGGAGGGTTTTTCCTATGAGGTTTTCCCTCTTTCTCCATTCTCAAAGAGATTGCATTGCATTTGTACATGGGTACAACATGGCCTAGTAGCCGGCACCCATTATGGATTTTCATTATAGCTTTCATAAGCTTAAGTGCATTCCCCTACGTTGCATTTGGGGGTGGGGGCGACAGGGGTGTTAGTGTAAATAACTAATTATTATTACACTTTACTTAGGTTTACTTAGGTTAATGCATTATTTTATTATTTATTAGTTAGACACCTAGGAGTATGTGTACTCGTATGAGTTGTCTTATTGACAACACAGGAGTTAGCATCTCAATTTAGCACATGGTCTCTACAACACAAGAGTTTGCATAATCAACTGAGTTGTCATGTAGACAACACAGTTGTTCGCACTCTCATTAAGCACATGGTGTCTACAACATAATTTTACGTGACACACCAATGTAAGTTTATCCTCTCATCATCGCACTAACTTCTGTGCTCAATGGAGGATAGCCCACTCTTGGTGGACATTGCTTAGTTGTGAGATTTATCATTGTGTTGACTCCTAGTCAGTCTAGAGGCCTTTATATTTAGGCACTCCTAGTGTATATGTATATCAATTAATTTTCATATTGTTATTCTAATCATACTTTATTGGTCCATATTGTGCTAGTGCTTGAGCTTCTTGATCTTGGGTGATTTTGCCCTAAGGCAAATTCTTACTATTAGCCGACTGGATGGTTCCGGCGGTATTTTGTATTCTGTAGCCGACGTCGTCGGTAAATAGTTTGTAGCAGATAGAATAATTGTGGCCGAC
Source organism: Cupressus sempervirens (assembly GCA_028749045.1). NCBI lineage: Eukaryota > Viridiplantae > Streptophyta > Pinopsida > Cupressales > Cupressaceae > Cupressus > Cupressus sempervirens. The sequence continues at coordinate 840,119,699 of CM053786.1, read as the reverse complement.
GGACTCCTTCGGGAAGGTTCGGCGGTAGTATTTATATCCCGTTTGGGAGCATTGTAAATCATCATTCATCTACTATTGCGAATATTATCAAGCATAATGTATGTCTGGCATATTGCGAATATAATTCTGCTGTTCATGTTCATTGTCTATATGTGTTGATTTCTTTACCAGTACGGTAAACTAGATGAATGATGATTTACAATGCTCCCAGACGGGATATAAATAATACCGCCGAACCTTCCCGAAGGAGTCCGTCAGCCACAATTATTCTATCTGCTACAAACTATTTACCGACAACGTCGGCTACAGAATACAAAATACCACCGGAACCATCCAGTCGGCTAACACTTACAGTAACTAGTTGCAATCGGTGGTTTCCGCAAATTGGGTTTGCATGTTAAATCATGGTGTCTCATGTGTTTATGTTATTTGCTTTATGTTTCTGCAACTAAGTTAATTAAGGTTAATCACACTTAATATCTTAAGTTCTACATTGTTAGTATTAACTGAGTGATTACCGAGACACAATAATTCTTAGTGTAAACCAAAGCTATACTATGTTAACCGATTGATTCTGTGATAACCTAGTTACAGCAGTCTCAGCAAAGTTTTGGTTTTATATTATTGGCATCTTAAGGGACTTGGATTTGTTTTTTGTGATAATCGATTCACCCCTCCTCACTCAATTACTCTTATATTTCCAACACCACCAAGTAACATAGTGAACAGGATTAGATTTTACTCTGAAATTAATTATTTGTAATCAATGGTACCTATGTATTGTCTATGAAAATGGCCACTTCCTCATTAAAACTACAAGAATATGTGCATTGTTTGCAATGCTATGCTACAACAATGCGAACTCCCAGCAACAATTCCCTGTTACGTAGATTCAAACTGGGCCAGATAATTCAAAAATAAACTACTATCATGCATTACTCCATAGAAAAACAACCATTATAAATAAGAATATTATGCTTGATAGAATGCCATCACATTCCCACAATAGCACTTAATCCAAAATGGGGCAATGGATAAGTAGTATAAATAGTGCAACTGAAAGAAAAAGAAATAGCAAATTGTAACCAGCACCCAGCATGCTTGCATATCTTGCCATAAGATAATTTCTGTTATTGTTTACGAAATGACAATATAATAGACATTCAAAACCATACAAGATCAGTTTGATATAGCTTTCAAACACAAGCAACTTTTTCTTGTAATTTATAACAGACCTAGAAAACTAAAGAAAAAGAATTTATCCTACTTTGGCAACATTAGTCATTATCAATGACAACAACCACCTTTCTTGTTTTGAATTAGATCCCGAAATCTCTTCTGGTTTTCGGCGCTTCCACAAGATAGGTTCCATATAAAAGTTTAACTGCACTCAACATGTGACAGAACCACTACATATTAATAAAGATATTTAGAATTCAAGTTATTCACCATAAAAAAAATAATTTAACAGTGCCCCATAGAAAAATAGTTCCATTAGTTTTGCTAGATACATCCTTCTATTATTGCACTAACAAAATTATAAAAAATTGGCTAGCATTAAAATGACATTGTTTAATGTCCTGATGCTCTTTTCAGGTGGGATACTGGCTAAGACAAGAATCAATAAACTTTTGTGCTTATTACCCATCTTCTTCAAACATGGAGCCACATCAGATCTTCCTCTTTCAATCATCACCCAGACATATAAATCATACTTATTAAAGCCCTTCTCGTTAGAATTTACTGAGGTTCCAAACAATGAAAATAAGCTGCTGGTAATGCTAAGGTTTAAGGCCTAAGAAATTCAGTACCTGTCAAATTCATGTAATGACAAAGAATTACTACAGAAATGTGCAAAATAATTTCACTTAAAGACAAGAAAATCTGATTTATAGAAAAATAAGAGATCTCTAAGGACCAACCTGTCCTAATAATAAAATAACAGATTACCAGAAGTCAAGAATAACACATCAACTCGGAATACAAGGCTCTTTTTTTCGCAATTCAAAATTAATTATTGATTACTAATGAGATGTATCTTTTCTTCAAAAGAGTTCATATAGGACAAAATTTCACATAGCCATCTGAGTTCTTCTGTCCTAGGCAAATAAAGTGGTCATCCGAACCTAATCTCTATCTGTATGGGATAGGAATATATGTATTTAAGCAGCCTTCTCAAATCATACCTCTATCCATACGGAGTAGGAAATAATCTAAACAGACTAGAAGTTCTTCTTTCATCCATCCAGGATGGGTTCTCATAAGGACAAGAAATACTTAATGCTCTAACCAAAGACTTTCACTCTTTGAGACCATCCGACTCTGGAGTAGCTTGCAAGAAATTTCACAATCTACCCAAGACTATGCCAAGGTTCTTAGCAAGATTAGATAATACAATCTACACCCTTCATTGATTTCAAGCTTATGGTCAAGTGGTGACCATCGAGAATAACTTAAGTCATAAACCCCTTCTCAGCTTTCAGGCATCTAACCAAGTATAGGTACCTTCCTGAGAACCATTCATTTTCTAAGTCTGATAATTTTGAAGTTTATAATAGATGATGAATGAGTAATCACATAATCAATGTCCAAGACACCTATGCACTAGAGGCATCCTTCACCTTCCAGCTACCTACATACCCATTTCCATGGGATCAAGGCCCTTGGACCGCATTCACAAACAATGCGTAGCTCTATTTTTGTCTACTATGATTCAATGTAACTATTGTGAGAATGAAACCCTCTCAGGACATTATCTATTCCCAAACAGTTATTTGACATCATACACCTACTTGGGCGAATCAAGCTAATGGGGACACAACCCAAGAACAAAATGGACACAACAGAAAAAGGGAAATTGTATTAACTGAAAAATAAGCTAGTACATTCAGTACAGAGAAAATAAACTTCAAAACATGCCCTAAGGGCTTACAATAGCATAAATGTGGAGATAATTTCTCCTTTCAATACCTCCTCTCAAACTCCACTCCGAACTCCTTTTACAATGCCAGAAATCTCCTTAAATAGACCCCGGAGGGTTAAGGACTAGGAATACATTCTAGAAGATGCTAGTAGGCATCCACCGACCAAATAGAAGGCTCCAGAAGCTGCGTTAGAGGTCGGCGCAAATCTAGAAGAATCCAGAAACGGTAACCAAACTTTCGGGAGGCATAACTTTTCAACCGTAGCTCCGATTGACGAACCGTTTACATTTTCGGAAAGCTCTCGAAGCGCTCTATAGCACTATGGACCGCTTCGCTCGTCCCCCATTTTTCGGCCCTTTTCGAGGTCATTTAATGCCCTTAACTTGACTTTGAAGCATTCTTAGGAGGTCTCCACAACCCGAAAAACTGCAATAACTTTCAAACCGTGGGGCCTTTTGACCTGATTCTTTTTCTGGAATGCTCTAAATTACAATAGCATTCATCTAGCCGATTTACACTTCCTAGTTCACCAAAATGATGGCTCAATTACATACTCCTATTTTTTTGGGATTTACACGAACACTGATAGTGGAACTATGAGAGTTGGAACCTTTATTTGACCCAAATGGGTATCCAAAAATGAAAACACATGAAACAGAAACTAAGTCTAAGTATATTTTTTGGGTGACACAGAATTGCCCTTATACCTCTGGATGTTCCTGCATCAGACACCCAGGGTAGATTGAAAAGTGACCCTGTTACTTTATGAATGGTAGAGGAAATTGTAATAACCCCAATAGGTTATAACTTCTTCAAACACCAAAAATCTTTATACTTCAGTGGTTTGACATTTTGTCAAACACTTTGCAAGCAAGGGTCATCTGACTGATATAACTTTTCAGATTGCTGCAGTGATTCTTGTTTGGATTTGCCTCAAAGAGAATGCTTACAAAAGACTCCAAATTGTCTAAACAATGACCTAACATAAATATGCAACTAATTTTGACAATAGTGAATGCATATATGAGTTCTAATCATGAAGATGATCACCTATAGCCAACTGGTATTTTAACAAACAGTTGGTATGCAAGCTAACTGGCTGATAAGAAATGATATATTAACGCTCAAAGACAACTATTAATGACCAGCAATTGTATCTCCTTAATTGAGAATGAGTGTCCAATACAATATTCATATTAAGTTAGCCAAGACTCTTGGCATTTACAAAGATATCAAAATATGATGATTGCTGGTAAAATAAAATGCACCTAATGCAACACTAAATATCTAACTTCAATACTACCCTACAGCAGTACGCTAATCACATGCATGATTAAATACAACTAAAGCCATGGATTGCTGATACCATTATGAGGAATGTAAAAATGAATGATGTATCTATTAATGAATGATAAGTCTGATACGAAATGACAATTGCAACAGCACTCTATAGAGAAAGGCAACTATGAAAATACACATCAGACCTAACATATGAAGTCGCCTTAGAGCATAGATGTATTGCAATACCACTGAACAGAAAATAACCTCCTCAACTGCCCAAGTCGTGACTCTCTAGCTGCCGCCCCTGATTGTAGATGGATGTAATAATTTTCTTTGCTTTTTCGAATTTGCTTTTTCGGATTGCTTTTTTTTTTTTTGAATTGCTTTTTCGGCTCTGCTTTTTGGGCCTGCTTTTTTTCGGACTGCTTTTTCGGCCTGCTTTTTTCGAACTGCTTTTTCGGCCTGCCTTTTTCGAACTGCTTTTTCAAACTGCTTTTTCAGCCTGCTTTTTCGAACTACTTTTTCGGCCTGCTTTTTGTACTCAAATATTTTTTCTCAATGTAGCACAAATAGAAGACTGAAGTATCTTCCTCCCAGCTGCAATAATTCAAGTGATATTTCACACCCTCAAAATTACGTACCAATTGAGAGTTTTCATTCTCAATGGCCACAAATATTTTTTCTCAATGTAGCACAAATAGAAGACTGAAGTATCTTCCTCCCAGCTGCAATAATTCAAGTGATATTTCACACCCTCAAAATTGCGTACCAATTGAGAGTTTTCATTCTCAATGGCCAATTGTGACTATTGCAGAAACCCTAGGCTCCACAATGCACATCAACAAACATCAACATCAACAACAACAAATTTGGATGATTAGAATGAAGCCCAGGGTGCCTATTTATTCTTTTTCCTCCACTTTCTCCAGAAGCTTCTAGAACATTATTTTATTTTATCTATTAAGTGACTTTATAAAATATTTTATAATTCAAGTCACTTTATTAAATTAATTAAATATAAAGTTACCTTTTAATATTTATTTATTTGATAACTTTATAAATAATTAACTTAATACCATTTATTTATTTAATTAAAATAATTAATTAGTCATCCTCATAAAATATTCATTATTTTGGACAACCTAATTAATTAAATTAATTAAATCAAATTGCCTCCAAAATGGGGACATGACAGAAATCCCAAATGGGAAACTTCAGCTGCTGAAATCCAAGTTGAGTCCTCGATCAGTCGTCCTTTCCATTTGACCAAATACTCTTCATACTGCCTGTTTCTGGTACTCCTACCCACACGATGATCTAGAATGTCTTCTATCTCCTCCTTAGAAGCAGGAATTGGACATGGCTCTAACACCAGCTCCTCATCAGCACCATCATCATGATACTCTGTTAAATCTGCAATGTTGAAAATGGGAGAAATGTGAATACCATCTAGCAGCTCCACTTCATATGCATTTCCTGAGTCATGTTTCTTCAAAATTTTGTAGGGGCCAAATTTCTTCATTTTCAGCTTGTTGTAAGTACTGGCTGGAAATCTTTCTTTTCGTAAGTGCACCATGACTAGATCCCCTGCTTGGAATTTCTTATGTCTTCTCCTTTGATCAGCCCTAGCTTTATACTCTTGATTCATCTTGGTAATGTGTGCTTGAACCTCCTCATGTAGACGCTTGATATGTTCAGCAAATTCCTCAGCTTCAGTACTTGTCCTCTCCCCTTGTTCTATCTTCCTCAATTCTGGTGCAGTCCTTGGGCTATTCCCATATACAATTTGGAATGGTGATTTTCCAGTACTCCTATTTATAGAGTTATTGTAAGCAAACTCTGCTTGTGGTAGAATCAAATGCCATCCCTTGGGCTTATCCCCAACTAAACATCTCAACAAATTGCCCAGACTTCTGTTTACCTCTTCTGTTTGGCCATCAGTTTGTGGGTGATGCGTGGAACTGAATTTCAAGTCAGTTCTTAACTTCTTCCACAATGTCCTCCAGAAATACCCCACAAATTTAGTATCTCTGTCAGAAACTATGCTCCTTGGAAGACCATGTAGTCTTACCACCTCTTTGAAAAACAAGTCTGCAATATGGACAGCATCATGAGTTCTGTGGCATGGAATGAAATGTGCCATTTTGGAGAACCTATCAACCACCACGAATACTAAGTCATTACCCCTTTGTGTCCTTGGCAATCCAAGAACAAAATCCATACTTATGTCCTCCCATGGCCTTGATGGAATAGGCAATGGCTGATATAGGCCAGTATTGTGACTAAACCCCTTGGCAACTTGACAAACCTAGCAACTTTGTACAAACTTCTTCACATCCTGTGAAATTTGAGGTCAAAAATAATGTTCTCTAAGAATGGCAATAGTCTTATCTCGACCAAAATGTCCTGCCATCCCTCCACTATGTTTCTCCTTAATCAGATTTTCCCTCATGGAACTCCTTGGAATGCACAATTGACTACCCTTGAACAACATGCCATCCTGAATCAAATAGTCTAACCACTTGGTTCTATCTACAGCAATAGGTTCTCTACAAGCTTTCCATGCTTCAGCAAAATCAGGATCCTCGAGGTACAATTTCTTGAGTTCATCAAACCCAACTACTTCAACCTGCATTACTGTAAGCAACAACTGTCTCCTACGTAGTGCATCTGCAACCATGTTAGATTTTCCACTTCTGTGCTTCAACACAAATGTATAGCTCTGCAAGAATTCTACCCACTTCATATGCCTCTGATTCAATTTACCTTGGCTATTTAGGTACTGTAATGCCTAATGATCAGTATACAAAACAAATTCCTTTGGCAATAAATAATGCCTCCATCTGAACTATTGCATAGAACTCTTGATCATAAACAAAATACTTCTTCTTTGCATCATTCAATTTTTCACTAAAATATGCAATAGGCTTACCTTCTTGGCTTAATACAGCCCCAATAGCGCTGCCACTAGCATCACAATCCACTTGAAACACTTTTCTAAAATCTGGAAGTGCCAACACAGGTTGTTCTGTTACCTTCTTCTTCAGCAATTCAAAACTTCTCGCAACTGCTGCAGTCCATTTGAACTCTTTTCTATCCTCTCTTATTGTATCAGTTAGGGGTGCACATATGCCACTAAAATTCTTAATAAACTTTCTGTAAAAACTAACCAAACCATGAAATGATCTTACCTCAGTAGCAGACCTTGGAGTAGGCCATTCCAAGATGGCTTTTGCCTTCTCTGGATCCATTTTGAGACCTTTGGGTGATATAACAAACCCCAAATAGACTAACTCCCTTTTTGCAAAGATACACTTCTTCAGATTAATTAACAGTTTCTCTTCCCTTAGCCTTTCAAGGACACTACGAATATGCAGTAAATGTTCTTCCAAAGTCTTGCTGAAAATTAAAATATCATCCAAATAAACAATAACAAATTTTTCCAAGAACTTCTTAAGTACCTCATTCATGAGCCGCATGAAGGTGCTTGGGGCATTCGTCAATCCAAAGGGCATGACTAACCACTCATAAAGACCCTCCTCGGTCTTGAAGGCTGTTTTCCACTCATCTCCTTCTCGAATCCGTATCTGGTGATAACCACTCTTCAGATCTATCTTTGTGAAGTACTGAGCTCCACTCAAGCAGTCCATAAGATCATCCATCCTTGGCAAAGGAAACCGGTACTTGATGGTTATCCTATTTATAGCTCGAGAATATGTACACATCCTCCACTCTCCATCCTTCTTTGGTGCGAGTACTACAGGTACTGCACATGGACTCAGGCTCTCTCGAATCAAGCCCTTCCTCAATAGCTCCTGAACCTGTCTATTTAGCTTCTCTGTTTCAATAGGAGTCATCCTGTGAGCAGCCTTGTTAGGCAAACTAGCTCCTAGAATCAGATCTATCGGATGACTGATTTGCCTTACTGGTGGCAATCCATCTGGAACATTATCAGAGATAATATCTCCAAATTCCCCTAGTAAATCTGAAACTTCAAGTGGTATTTCACTACTACCTTCTTTATCTTTCCTAGGAATCAAAGCATAGCACATATGCTGATGTTTCATGCCATCTAAAAACATCCTTTTATCAACAAGACAAATCCTAGCACTGCTACATACCTTTTCACCTTCCTTTTTCATGGGCTTCAATTTGTGGCAAACTCCATCCTTTGTCAGAGAGTATGTGTTGGCATGCCCATCATGTACTGCATGTTTATCAAACTGCCATGGTGTACCCAACAATAGATGGCAAACATCCATCGAAATAACATCACAGAGAACTTCATCATGGTAACTCCCAATTTTGAATTTCAATAAACATTGTTCACTTACCAGGACCTTATGATCATCTTTTACCCAAGCAATCCGATAGGGCTAGGGATGTTTCTCCCTCTTGAGCTTTAGCTTAGAGACCATCTCTTCGGATACCAAGTTATCAGTGCTACCACCATCAATGATCACGTCACAACATTTATCCTCACACTTGCATCTAGTACGGAACAAACTCCTCCGTTGTCTTGGTTCAATCTCACCACTTAGTAGGACTCTTTCATTTACCAAGGTCTCTCCTCTTTCTGCATCCTCTGAATGTGATGATTGTGCATCCTCATCCACATGAGCAACCCTAGCTTGGCCCTTAGCTCTCCTATCTGTCCTTCCTTGTCGTTGAGGGCATTCAAAGGCACGATGACCTTCTTCATTGCAATGGAAACAAGTACCACGGAAGCCTCCTCTTCCTTGTCCACGTCCTCTACCTCTTCCTCTCTAATTTCCAAACTCTTGATCATGGGAGCGGTTGAAACCCTCATTCCTCTGGTTCCTGCTAGTACCCACATCTTCATTTTTCTTTTGGGTTTCATTGCGGCCTCCAGATGATCTACTGCTTCCCCTTCCTCCTTGACCGTGCCCTCTTTGTCTTCCTTCAAACCTTTTATTCAGCTTCTCTTCAACTCGTAGGGCAAACTGGTATGCCTCTTCAACGCTGGTCATTCTTACCAGACTTAATTCCTCTTGGATGCTAGGTCGCAACCCACTGATATAACGAGCAACCTTCTCCTTATTTGCTTCTGCATGCCCCGCTCTAATCAAGAGTCGGTAAAATTCCTCTGTATATTCTTGGACTGATCTTCCTGCTTGCTTTAACCCATGCATCTTCTTAAACAAATCAAGCTCGTAGTCCACAGGAAGGAACTGCTTCTTCAACTTGTCCACCATGTGATCCCATCTTGTGATCTTCTCCTTTCCTCTTCTATTTCTTTCTAATTGAAGCTCTTGCCACCAGATTTTGGCATGGCCTTTCAGTTTGGCCTTTGCAATCTTAACCCTATCTGGGTCCCTGATATCCTCATACTCAAAGTATTCTTCTAGTTCATTGATCCAATTTCATCTTCTTCGTTGTCATCTTCACTTTCATCACCTGCGGCCACAGTTGCTCCTCTACAGAGCTCCTCCTGCAATGCTTGTACCTGCCTTTGGAGGGCTCTAACCTCCTCAGGATTAATAGCTCTGACCCTTCCACCACGCTCTCTTCGTGGAGGCATCTTCTTAACTCAAACCCACAATCACACAGTCCTGGTGCAAACTGCCTCACAGTCGGCGCTCTGTCTACATGCTTAGGAAAACCAGCTCTGATACCACTTGATGGGGACACAACCCAAAAACAGAATGGACACAATAGAAAAAGGAAAATTGTATTAACTGAAAAATAAGCTAGTACATTCAGTACAGAGAAAATAAACTTCAAAACATGCCCTAAGGGCTTACAATAGCATAAATGTGGAGATAATTTCTCCTTTCAGTACCTCCTCTCAAACTCCACTCCGAACTCCTTTTACAATGCTAAAAATCTCCTTAAATAGACCCCGGAGGGTTAAGGACTAGGAATACATTCTAGAAGGTGCTAGTAGGCATCCACCGACTAAATAGAAGGCTCCAGAAGTTGCGTTAGAAGTCGGCGCAAATCTAGAAGAATCCAGAAACAGTAACCGAACTTTCGGGAGGCATAACTTTTGAACCGTAACTCCGATTGACGAACCGTTTACATTTTCGGAAAGCTCTCGAAGCGCTCTATAGCCCTATGAATCAGCTTCGCTTGTCCTCCATTTTTCGGCCCTTTCCGAGGTCATTTAATGCCCCTAACTTGACTTTGAAGCATTCTTAGGAGGTCTCCACAACTCGAAAAACTGCAATAACTTTCAAACCGTGGGGCCTTTTGACCTGATTCTTTTTCTGGAATGCTCTAAATTACAATTACATTCATCTAGCCAATTTACACCTCCTAGTTCACCAAAATGATGACTCAATTACATACTCCTATTTTTTTGAGATTTACACGAACACTGATAGTGGAACTGTGAGAGTTGGAACCTTTATTTGACCCAAATGGGTATCCAAAAATGAAAACACATGAAACAGAAACTAAGTCTAAGTATATTTTTTGGGTGACACAGGATTGCCCTTATACCTCTGGATGCTCCTGCATCACAAGCGGAATCCATTACCAACACTAGAAATATTTACCTATGCTCAAGAGAAGGGTGCTCTCTCTCAACCTCTAATAGTTATTGGATTAGTTATATAATCCTCTTCTCCTATGTTACCAAACTCTTCCCTGGCAACTCCGGAGTTTGGTCTAGTTCTTGCAAAAGTCTAGTACTTGTCAAATTCTTGCAAAAGTCTGTCGCAAAGTAATTTGGATTTCAATATCTATACTGGCATTAATTGGCATTTTTGGTAAATATATTTCCTTTTGTTCTGGTGTCGCAAAGCTCAGCTACACATATCACCCCGACGGCCCTCTGTACCCATCAACTCAACTCTAAGATTCACTGCATGGTTGCTTGTTCCTCCATATGACAATCCCATTTGCTCACCGTACGGCCTTCACTCCACATTGTACAATCCCCGTCATTTCCTACAACCTCCATACACCTCACCCTTCACCATATGACTCCTCTCTACTTACTGTACGGCTTCTATCCCACCAACGTACAGCCAATTAACCAAAACCATATGGCTAGTCTTCTGTCAATTGTACAGCCTAAGGGTGACAACCATATGATCAGACCATTGCTCCACCACAACCGTACGATCCTTCCTATCGTGTATTATTAGCTTCCACCATACCATACGGCTCCTGAATTGTGCACAGAACTCCATCATACAACCAGTCTAGCATCCTAGAGGTGATGTTGGGTACAGAACATACCAGTGGTATTAGAGCTAACAATCCTACCAGCATGTGGATAGTAAATAAAAGTTTATAGCTCGAAGAGAAGATCCATTCCTTTGATAGAATAGCGGATCAAGAACCAACTCCTACCGAAATCATGGTGCTACTAAGGGATCTTTCGAGGAATTAGGCTTAGATCAATGACACTCAACAACTTACGGAAGAAACTCTCAGGAAATTGGCAGACAATAAAATATCGGGTGAACAAAATGGTCATAGCATGGACTCGGTGTCGGGTAAGGAAAACCCTCATCTAGCATACTCTGGACGTTCCATGTTTTACCCTCAACGGATGGAGGTACCACACGAAGGAAAGCTGACAACCTTTGAGAAATTTCAAGAACAGTTGAGAGAAAACTGGAAGAAGGCAAATTTGGAGAAGGATATATCTTGCAACAATTATGCAGAATTGAGAATGTGATATTTCAGAGGTGAAAACTAAGGATATTTTGACAATGATCTCTGAAGAAAGTTTTATAAGATAAATCTATTACCGTTTGATGGATCTGGATCCATATTTGCCCAAGCATGGATGATGAAGGCCGATACTTCTAACTTAATCCAATGCCAAAAGAAGAAGCAATCAAAATTTGCAGCACTATACTTGGAGGGAGTGACATATGAATGGTGGCATCATGGCACGATCATACTGGAGCATGACCAAATAAATAGCTATGTGGAATTCATTGAAAGATTGATAGATTGATTTGAGGGTAAATATCTAGAACTTAACTTCAAAGAATTGGCCCAACTAAGGCAAATTGGATCGGTCGACCAATACATCACAAAATTTCAGAAACTCTCTATTATGGTCATGGACATTTCCGAAAGGAGATGGATCGTGTTCTTCATAGACACACTGATGGAATTATTGAGGGATTAGGTAAAAGGTTTCAATCCTACCACCCTTTCGGAGGCTATAAAAAAGGTGTGAAGCATGGCATCATCATCAACATCATCCTCTCAAGGTTTTACACACTCTAAACCACCAGTATTTCCAAGGGACAAAGATAACAAACCTCTACCGAAGAATCCTTTGTTGGACGAAGCTACCAAATAGGAGCTCCGAAGGAAGAAATTATGTCTCAATTGCAAGGGACAGTGGGAACTTGAGTATAAATGCCTCAGTGAATTGAAAATACACAGTATTGAAGTCGTACCCAATGATGAGGATGATCAGGAGGATCTACCCACATAAGATGACCACACCCACAAGGACTCTAGAATGGTATTTCGTGTACAGGGAACCCTTCAAGGACAAACGATCATTGTGATGCTCAATAGCGGAGCCACTCTAAACTTCATAAACTTGTCTTTAGTGAAAAGAACAGGTCTACCTATTGAGATGCATGCAAGATTCCAAGTCAAGGTCATCGGAAGCACCCTTTTGCCCTTTACCTAATTTGTTCCCCAATTGAGTATCACCATGGCTAATCACACTGTGACGGAAGATTTATTTATAGTAGACCTAGATGATATGGAGGTTATTCTGGGCATACTGTGGATGGAGACACTTGATGAATACACTCAAAGCTTCAAGTGGATGGACTTCACTTTTGTTCTCAATGGGAAGAAGGTTGTTCTCCATGGGATGGCCAATGAGGGACCGAAGGAAATTTCGGCACAGCGGATAGAAGCAATCTTTCGACATGATGACATTGCATGAGTTGCACATTGTTTCGTTTCGGCAAAACCTATAAAAGGACAACAGACACCCCAACGTGATAATGATCATCAAAATATCTTGAGTACCTATCATAAAGTCTTTATAGACATTCCTCCTAGCATACCCCCCATTGCGGGTTTGAACATACCATTAAGTTGGAAGCTGGCACTAAACCAGTTATCATCACGCCATATCATCATCCCAAAAAATTCAAAAATGAGATCGAGAAGATGATTTAAGAGGTGCTTGAGAAAGGATTGATCCGTCCCATCTCTAGCCCTTTTGCATCATTAGAGGTTTTGGTAAAAAAGAAGGATGGGACGATGTGCATGCGCATGGACTACCATGTGCTAAATAAGAAGACAATTAAAAATAGATACCCTATTCCCAGAATTTAACTTGTTGGATGAGCTGCATTGTGCGGTTTATTTTTCTAAAATAGATCTTTTGTTTCGGATACCATCTAATCTGCATGTAGGAAGAAGACATGGAGAAGACGGCTTTCCATTGTTACTACAGGCATCATGAGTTTTTGGTCATTTCGTTCGGATTAACGAATGCACCAGCTACTTTTCAGTCTTGCATTAATTGCATCTTCAACAGAAAGCTGCGTAAGTACTTGCTGATATTCTTTGATGATATGTAATGTTCCCGTTATAAAATAAATAATTAATCAAACCTATGTTAATGGGCCGATTGATTTAGTATATCTCGGACCAATTTTTATTTAATTGTTTTCATCGAAGTAACGAGAATCAGAATCAGATCGAAATTGGCAAGGCCAAATCGAATCGCAAATCGCGAATTGGCCATGAATCAACAAATTTAAAAAAACCTTTGAAATTTAGAGATTTTAACAATTTAGAACTTCTTTCATACAACCTTTATTGAATATAACTTAAACACACTATAACATCATCAAATGTAAGTTAGCATACATAAACATGGAACATAAATGATAAATCCATCACATACATAACTATGTCACACGTAAAATGTAAATTGTAGGCTGTAGCTGAAGTAAATAGAAATCATAGAATCATAATGATTCAAATCATAAAATGTATGTAAGATGAAGATCCATAAGACATCAAATCATAAATGTATGTAAGAATCTAACATGAAGATCAATGAGATTAATGTATGTAAGAATCTAAGATGAAGATCCATAAGACATCAAATCATAAATGTATGTAAGAATCTAACATGAAGATCCTTTCTTCTACTCATGCTAAACAATTAGAAGGATCTTTAGGGTTAAAACAAAGAGGAAAGGCAAAAAATGTGTTCACTTTTGGCTGCCCGTACCAATTCATCAGGCCAATTCATGCTATTTTTTGCTCGAATCGCATGAATCAATGATTGATGCGATTCATGAAATAGGTGATTTGATTCACCGGCTCCAAAAATAATCGCTAGGCATGAATTGAAATGATTCTCGAAACTATGGTTTCCATAGGTAGGTGTGGCTGTCGGCTATTTTTGTAAACCCTCAGAAAGTTTACCCGACAAGTATTTAAGCACAACATTTAGGTAATAGTTGGTATGCAATTTGGTTTATTATTCTTTGAACTGGGAATTCCCATTGGGATCCTCTATTTTTCGGCATTTTAGAAGTGAAAGATCTTCCCTACTTGGCTTTCCGATTTTGATGGGATAAAACCCTAACCTAATTCCATCTCTGTATTACTTGCTCAGATCTAGCAAATCTGCACACCATCTTTGTTTGCAAATACACATATAAATACCTGGAATTGGATTGTAAAACACTTGTATTGGCATTAACTCGCATATTGGCGAATATATTGTTCTAACATCTAGTTGGTAGCTCAATTTGCACATACTGTATGACCCTCTACAAATTCCAAGATCTAATTGCAAGCATCACAGTGTACGGCCATACCATATGGCCTGACTCCTCTCCACCTACTATACAGCTGCAACTCCACATACTGTACGGCTATAGGCAATCCCCACCATATGCTACTCTTCCCCTCACCTGGCACACACTCCAATTTACTGTTCAGACTTCTCCTTCCCTCCTCACCATATAGACACAAAACTCTAACATACGGCTTCCAACTCTACCATATCATCTTCCTGTTGCACGTATGGCAATCACATCATACATCACCTCTCCACCTCTACCGTATGACTAATTGGTCCATGGTAAGACATATCCTTGCCACTGTACAGACCTATCCTCGCTACCACGGTATGATTGAAACATTAACTCCCTAAACCAATTCCCTGACCATACACCATCTGGTCTCACTCCATCCTACCATACAGTCCCCTCCGGCAACCTATCGTGGCGGAATTAGAGATCACAAGAAGGTAAGAGTACCACGACATCTAATATAGGGAAACAGATCATTATAGTGGTATCAAAGCCAATCATTCTGTCAGCCTGTGGAAAGTGAATGAGAATTTATAGCCAGAAGAGAAGATCCTAGTCAATTGATAGAATGGCGGAACAAGAACCCACTGCTACAGAACTTATGACACTTCTAAGAGATCTTTCAAGGAATCAAGTGCAGATCAATCATGCTCAACAACTTATGGAAGAAACTCTCAAGAAATTAGCAGATAATAAAATATGGGGTGATGGTCACAACGTGGACTTAGTGTTGGGTAAGGCAATCCTCATCCAGCACACTCTCGACCTTCGATGTTGTTTTCCCCTCCATGAATGAAGGTACTGTTGGGTGGATATTTTGCAACCAATAGTATTGGGTAAAAATCCAATTGCAAAATAGAATGACCATCCATAGCGTGTGAAACAGTCTCTCCTACCTTAAAGGGAAGGCTCCCCCTTCTCACTTTTCCTTGGATCAACTCAAGGTAAGCAAAAAGTTGAGAGATTTTATAAAATGGGTGTTACCAATATCCTTTCTTCTTATCTTTCAAGAAAGAATCCACTTACTAGTGGAGCGAGTAATGGGCAAGGTGAGTCTTTAACTACACTTCTATCAAGAGCTGGAGACGGTGATACCAATAACCCTTCACTAACTCAAAGGCTAGCTAAAAATGTACCGGTTTGGCTCTAAGTTCGGTCGTACTTCTATATGGAAAAGCTTTAAGATTAGGGCACAAAGACTCCTAAAAGTAAGAATAACTTAACTATTTTTCGAATTAGGAAAGAAGTATAAGCTACAGACAAAAATTCTAACTATATATTTCCACAACCACTCCCAGTCAAAGCTTTGGTTCCAATAGCTTCTTAAATCACTATGCTCTATTATTGAACACACAATAATAACATGAATCAAGAAAATAGGCACAAATTACAGTCAAAGCTTCTAATTTGCTCTATCACAATTGCTTTTAATCAAAGGTTCGAATCCAATTGCTTCTTTTATTCACTTTTCTCCCAAATTTGTACTACACAATCAAAGTTATGCTTGCACAAATGTGGCAGAACTCTCTTGCATATAACAAAAGATGATTTTTACAATGAGGGGGCACTCTTTTATATAGATATAGGAGTTGAGAAAGAGGTGGAGGAAAAAGTAGAAGCAACTCAATCAACTTTGACCTAATCCAACTAAAAGAGAAAATATAGGGTTACATGCAACTATACATGCAACTCACATTACATCTTTTCATGCACATGCAACTCACACTACATGTAATTACATTTTTTTATGCAATGCATCTTCTCCAACTACAAATATGAAAGAAGAAAGAAGACGGAAGAGAAGGAAACAATTCTAAGAATTGTCCTAAAAGGCCTTGTACTTGGCGATGCTATCTCGAATGATAAGAGGGTTGGGAGTTCCTATATTTTGTACCACTACATTCATCTTGATAACCATGATGTTGTGTCTTTTGATAACCTCTGACTCTCTTTGATGAATTGTCCGTTGTCATTTGAAAAATTTGACATGTTCAAGCTTTCCTCGCTCAAGTTGTCGTGAATCTCCCTTTTGTAGATTGACACATTCTGGATTCTTTGACACTTTGAAAACCTTCTTGACAATGTCCAAATGTAAACCCGCAATAACTTTCCTTCAGCACCTTTAACTTCTTTTTTTGAAGTAAACTGCTTAGCGCATGAAAATGCGTGCAAATGGAGATTGCTTATTTTTAAAAAGTGACTTGGACTTTCAAGATGTCATCACACGGAAAATGGATTACATGTAAATGCAACATGTAATGAGGAATGGAAAGTGATATGACATGCGGATGCAGATGGAGGATGCACTTTACATGCAAGTGTGAATGATGGATGAGATGGAAAGCATGGAAAGATGCGAAAACATGTAATTGTTCATTAAGGCGCAAATGTATATGGAGAGATGGAAAATGGAATATGGAAAAGGGATAATGAACTTTATAGTCACCTTTGGTAAATAGATCAAGTCAAAGTACATGAAAGATGAAAATGACATCTTTTTGACTTTTCAAGAAGTGACTTATAATCAAAATCGGACCTTTTGGATGCAATTAGACGTAAGGATTTTCGTGTAATCATGTCATGCGAGTGGATACAGAAAGTCAGAGGGGTGTGAAAATGGAAGCAAAAAATGGGATTACATACATGTACGGATGGTGAATGAGATGGAAAACATGTAATCGCATTTGTCGGATGAGATGTGAAATTTTGTGACATGGAAAATGGAAGTGAAATGTGATGATGCTTTTGCATGAAGTGAAATGAGAACAAGTTCTTGGGAAAGAACTTGTAATTTCTTCAAAGTGGAGAAAACTAGCAAGCAAGCAAAAAACAAAAAAACTCAAAAGAAAAAATGTACCTTTGGAGAGTGACTCAAACATGTTAAGATGCAAAGCACTTCAACACACAAATTCGAATTTGGAAATGTGGGAAAACCCAAAAACAAGAAAATGAACAATTTCTTCATTTTTAAAGGAAAAATGCACTTTCCATGGCATTGATTAAGCAATTATGTGCATAAAATCAACAAGATAAGCATAAATTAAATAGCAAGAAAGAAAGAGTCCACTTACATGAGTATTAGGTGCCAAAAGTGAAGGAGAAAGATGCTTCAATGTTCAAAACGTTTGAATCTTTCAACCTTTTACAAATTCAAATTGGAAAAAGGGCAGCAAACAAGGAATAGTTGTTAAAAGATGCCAAAACGTGCCCTAAGATTGCTCTAATCTCCAACACTTTTGAAATGTTCATGCTTGGGACGTTTTTGGAGAAAAAAGTTTTTCACCAAGATGCAAGACCAAATCGATTTGGTGTTCAAACACCAAAATATGCATCAACATGCAATGCAATCCCCAAATAAAGTCAAATTGATTTGTATTAAAGCAAAAACATTGATCAAAAATGGATTTATTTGATGATTTCTTCAAAAACGTGCCCTAGATTTGAGCTCCCAATAACAAATTTTGAGCATGTTGAATCCACTTTTGATGCAAGAAAAATCATTGCCAAGTAAAAACGCCTCCAATAGAGAAAATCCCATGTAAATCCATCAAGAAAATCTCCATTTATGATCAAAATCGGGTTCTTGCAGGGCAAAGACATGCATTTCTTCAAAATCAGACTTTTTGGAGGCCAATACACATTAAAACATGCTTTGGTTAAAATTGGACCTTCTAGAGTCAATGGCATAATTTAAAATGTGCAGACAATGCAAATCGGACCTTTTTGGGTCAATAACATATTTTAAAATGTGCAAACAATCAAAATCGGACCTTTTAGATGCAATTACACATTTTAAGTTACACCTCACATTTTGGATGCAAAGACAAAAACTTAACTTTTGATGCAGTGACATCAAAAAGGTCCACTTTTGATAACTTTTTAATATAATGACATCAAAAAAGTCCACCAAGTTGAACTTTATATGAATTGACATATAAAATATCCACTTTTGATGGATTTTACATGTAATTGCATATGAAATGTCCACTTTTGATAACTTTGTCATTTAATTCACTTAAATTTATAAAAATGTTACTAAATGGGTCATAAATAATATTTATCTATCATATTTGAAAATATAACATATAAACATCATTTAAAAAGTAACATTTAAACAAGCATTTGATTTAAAAATTGAAACTTAAACTAGAACTATATAGTTATATAGTCACTTTAAGTGAAAATTAAAAAGTAACTCAACTTAAAATTAGAACATAAAGTGCACTTTAGTCATCTTAATTTAAAAATTTAAAATTAAAGTAACTTAAAAACACAACAAAAAGTGAATTTAAGTTATATTTATCAACAAGTGAAAGTCAAATTAAAAATATAACATCATATTTTTAAGTCATGTTGTTGCACTAAAAAGGTCCACTTTTGAGGCACTAAAATGGGCATATATCTCTTGACTGACAACTCCGATTGAGCTCTAGGTTAAACCGAATCGAAGGGAAAAAGCGAAAGGCATAACATGAGCAAAACCAAAGGACTAAAAACCAACAAACACAAACTCAAAAGCAAAGAAAATGATAATGAAGGCCTCAAAAATCAAGCATAGGCTCTATAATCAAAAAAAATGAAAAAGATTTGACGAAAGCCTTCAGTAAAAGGATTCATTATATCAATTGGTACTGATTGGTTGATCAATACTAACCAATTAAATAATGAACTAAACTCAAGAGAAATGTTAAACTAAGTTGGAAAAGTTTGTACTGTTACCTGCATTTTGTGGTGACAAAATGTAGGACAACAGGTACCACACGGAGGAAAGTAAACAACCTTTGAGGAAGTTCAAGAATAGTTGAGAGAAGACTGAAAGAATGCAGATTTGGAGGAAGATATATCCTACAAAGATTATGTAGAATTGAGAATGAGATATTCTGGAGGCGGAAACCAAGGATATTTTAACGATGATCTTAAAATAAAGTTGAGTAAGATAAATCTGTCACCATTTGACTAATCCGAGACCATATCTACTCAAGCATGGGTAATGAAAGCCGACACTTAGTTCCGACTTAATCTAATGCCAGAAGAAGCAATCAAATTCACAACACTACACTTGAAGGGAGTGGCGCATGAATGGTGGCATCATGGCACCATCACACTGGGGCATTACCAAATAAATACTTATGTGGAATTCACTAAAAAATTGATAGATCGATTCGATGTTAAAGATCTAGAACTTAATTTCAAAGAATTAGCACAACTAAGGCAAATTAGATTGGTCGACCAATACATCACAGAATTTCAGAAACTCTCTTTTTTGGTCAAAGACATTTTCGAAAGGAGATGGATGGTGCTCTTCATGGATGGACTAACGCAACCACTGAGGGGTTGGGTAAAAGGTTTCAATCTTGCCACCCTTTCAGAGGCTATAAAAAAGGCGCAGAGCATGGCATCTTCATCGACATCATCCTCTCGAGGTTACTCACACTCCAAACCACCAGTATTTCCAAAGGACAAAGATAACAAAACTCTACTGAAGAAACCCTCGTTAGATGATGCCACCAGATAGGAGCTACGAAGGAAGAGATTATGCTTCAGTTGCAAGGGACCCTTGGAGACTGGGCACAGATGCTTCGGTAAAAGAAAAATACACTACATTGAAGTTGTATCCGATGATAAGGATGATCTAGAAGATCTACCTATAAAAGACAACCATCCCCATAAGGACACCAAAATGGTTAATTTGAATCGTACGAAGAGAATTGCAGCATTGGTACGGTGTGGAGAAACCATCGCCTTAGTCGGGAGCCCAAGGTGTATGGTATTTTGTGTATAGGGAACCCTTCAAGGACAAAGGGTCATGGTGATGCTCGATAGTGTAGCCACTCTAAACTTCATAATCTCATCTTTGGTGAAATGAAGAGGTCTACCTACTGAAAGGCACACAGGATTCCAAATTGCCAAGGTAACACTTTTGCCATGTACACACCTTGTTCCCAAACTGAGCATCACCATGGCTAACCACACCATGATAGAAGATTTATTTATAGTGGATCTGGATGATATGGAGGTTATTTTGGGCATACTGTGGATGGAGACACTTGATGAATATACCACGAGTTCAAACAGATAAACTTAACTTTTGTTGTCAATGGGAAGAAGGTTGTTCTCCATGGAATGGCCATTGAAGGACCAAAGGAAGTTTTAGCACAACGGATGTAGTCAATTTTTCGGCATGATGACATTGCATGGGTTGGCAATTGTTTCGTTTTGGCGAAACGTATAAAAGGATAACATACCCCTCCCTATGCCGATGACCTTCAAAATATTTTGAGTATCGACGACAAAGTTTTTATAGACATTCCTCCTAGCATACCTCTCAATTGCAGGTTTGAACATACCATTGAGTTGGAAGCCCGCGCCAAACTAATTATCACCACGCCTTACCATCATCCCAAGAAATTTAAAGATGATATCATAAAAACGATTTAGGAACTACTCGAGAAAAGATGGATCCATCCTAGCTCTAGCCCTTTTGCATCATTAGTGGTTATGGTAAAAAAGGATGGAACAATACGCAGACCTTACCCGCCAAGAAAACAAGCCCAAACACATTTTATCCGTTGGGCTACTGCACCCCTTACCTATACCAGAACGGAAGTGGGAAAGCATCTCTATGGACTTCATCACGGGACTTCCTAAAGTAAATAGGAAGGATTGTATCTTTGTGGTAGTGGATAGGCTAGCGAAGTATGCACACTTCTTCGCCATCCCATCAGACTTTCAGGCCACACAGGTAGAAGACTTATTTTTCAGAGAAGTTTTTTGTCTACACAGATTACGCCAAAACATTGTCAGTGACAAAGATGGGCGGTTTATTAATATTTTTTTAATAGAATTGTTTCAGTTGGCAGGAACAAAATTGTCGTCAAGTACAAGCTACCACCCTCAAATAGATGGACAGACAGACATCGTGAACAAGTGGATAGAAGGTTACCTCCAGAACTACTATGTCTTGGCACAACAATAGGCATAGGTCAAATGGATGCATTTGGGGGAACCCTGTTACAATACCACTTATCACATGTCCGTCAAGATGGCACCCTTCAAAGCACTATACTGGTATGAACCCCTTTACATTGACATGTTGTTGGGTGACAGTCGCACACCACGGGTGAGGGACTGGCTTCAAGAAGGGCAAGACATCTTAAGATGCTTGAAAGAGAACTTACAAAGGGCACAAAATCAACAAAAGATGTACGCCAACAGACATTGGATCGAGAGAAGTTTCAAAGTGGGAGACTTGGTCTATCTCAAACTCCAGCCATATAGGTAGTCCTCATTGAAGGCAAAAGGGAAAGAAAAACTGAGCCACAATTTTATGGCCCATATCATGTAGCTCACCACATAGGTGAAGTTGCCTATGAGATGGAACTTCCAGAAGGAAGCCACATTCATAACATTTTTCATGTCTCTTGCCTGAAGAAAGTTGCAAAGCATCACGACAATAGCAGACCTTTAGTCGCTCAATGAAGAAGGGAAGCTCATATTGGAACCAGCCGAGATCATTGATGTACGGGAGAAGACCCTGTGGAACCGTAGTTTGAAGGAATACTTGGTATGCTCAAAACACTTGTCATTGGTCAACACAACTTGGGAATGTAAACACATTCTGCAGCGTCTAGCATTTCATTTGCTTGAGGACAAAAAAAGGTTGGGACAGGAGGACTATAATGTTCCCATCATAAAGAAATAATTAAACAAACCTTTGTTAAAGGGCTGATTGATTTAGTATATCTCGAACCCATTTTTATTTATTATCTCTGTAGATAGGTGTGGTCGTCAAGTATCTTTGTAAACCCTCAAAAAGTTTCCCCTACGAGTATTTAAGTACAGCATTTAAGTAATAGTTGGTATGCAGTTTGGTTTTTTATTCTTTGTACTACGAATTCCTGTTTGATTCTCTGTTGTTTGCCATTTCAAAAGTAAAAGATCTTCCCTAATTGGCTTTTGGGTTTCGATGGGATTCAACTCTCATCCTATTCTATCTCTGTATTACTTGCTCGGTTCTAGAAAATCCACACACCATCTTTGCTTGCAAATACACATATATACCTAGAATTAGATTGCAAGACACTTGTATTGGCATTAAGTGGTGTATTGGCGAATATATTGTTCTAGCATCTAGTTGGTAGCTCAATCCACACATACCGTATGCCCATCTACAAATTTCACAACTGAACTGCACCACAGTGCATGACCATACCGTACAGCCTGACTCATCTCCACCTACCATATGGATACCAGGAAATCCCCACCGTACGTTGCTCTTCCCCTCACCTAGCACACACTCCAATTTACTGTATGGACATCTCCTTCCCTCCTCACCATACGAACACAACACTCTACCGTACGGTTTCCAACTCTACTATACAGTCTTCCTATTGCACGTACGATAGTCACACCATATGTCACCTCTCCACCTTGATGGTACGGCCAATTGGTCCACCGTACAAACATGTCCTTGCCACCATACGGACCTATGCTTGCTGCCACCGTACGACTGAAACATTAACTCCCTAAACAAATTCCTTGACCGTATGCCATTTGCTCTTACTCCATCCTACCATATGGTCCCTTCTAGCAACCTGTCTTGGGTGGAATTAGAGATCACAAGAGGGTAAGAGTACCAAGACATCTAATACAGGAAAACATATCATTGCAAACAGTTGCATAAGTACTTGTTGGTATTCTTTGATGATATCCTTATTTACAACAAAACTTGGGAAGAACACCTGAAACAATTAAATGAAGTCCTAGGGATCATGAAGGCCCAATCCTTGTTCGCCAAGGAATCTAAGTGTGAATTCAGAATGACAAAAATATTATACCTAGGGCACGTTGTCAATAAATATGGAGTGTAGGTCCACCAAGAGAAGATTCAAGCTATCTTGGATTGGCCCACACCAAAATCGCTCTCTGAGTTGCGAGGGTTTTTAGGACTGTATAGTTACTACTAGAGGTTTGCAAATGGGTTCTCTCGACTCAGTGCACCATTAATAGATTTGACTAAGATAGGCTCCTTCCAATGCAATGAAAGAGTGCAACACACTTTTGATAAGTTAAAAGAAGCAATGAGCACTTATTTGGTTCTCCCCTTAACCAATTTCACACAACCATTCATTCTTCAGTGTAATGCATCTGGAGAGGGAATTGGCACGATATTAATACACAATAAACACCCTCTAGCCTTTAAGAGTTGGAAGCTTACACAAGTGGAGCGTCTATATTCCATTTATGACAGAGATATGGGCCATCGTACATGAACTAACCAAATTCTAGTAGTATCTGGTAGGTGCCAAGTTTGTCGTTCATACAAATCATAATAATTTGAGATATTTTTGAAGCAATGGGATCTAAACGAAAGGCAAAAAAATGGGTAAGTAAGATTCAAGCTTTCAATTTTGACATTGAATATGTCAGTGGAAGAACAATGTGGTTGCAGATGCCTTGTCAGAAAAAATTGCCATTTGTTTACTATCTCAGATCTCAGCTGACTAGAGAGCACACTTATTGATGGAATATTCCAAAAACACATTTGCATGTAAGGTAATGAATAGCGACACTCGGGATGACCGATACAAGGTGGTGGCTGACAGTCATTCACTATAAGGATTGCATATACTTAGTTCCCGAATCCAAACTGAAGTGGAAAATCAAGAAGGAAAAATATGACACTCTTGGCTGGACACCCAGGATTTCTCAAAACTTATAGACAACTCAGGGAGAGCTTTTCATGGAACAGACTTAAAGGAGATCTACTGCAATATGTATGGGAATGTGCAGTCTTTTGGCAAAAGAAATCCGAACACACTTTCCCTATCGAGTTACTGCAGCCCTTGCCTATTCCAAAACGGAAGTGGGAAAGTATCTCTATGGACTTCATCACCGAACTTCCTAAAGTAAATGGGAAGGATTGTATCTTTGTGGTGGTGGATAGATTGATGAAGTATGTATACTTCTTCACTAGTCCCTCAGACTTTCAGGCTACCCAAGTAGCAAACTTATTTTTCAGAGAATTTTTTCGTCTACATGGGTTACCCTGAAACATTTTTAGTTACAAGGATGGTCGATTTATCAATATTTTTTAAACGGAATTGTTTCGGTTGGGAGAAACAAAATTGTTGCTAAGTACTAGCTACCACCCTCACACAGACAAACAGACGAAGATTGTGAACAAGTGGCTAGAAGACTACCTCCAAAACTATGTTTTGGCACAACAACGGGCATGGGTCAAATGGATGCCTCTAGGGGAATATTGTTACAATACCACTTATCACATGTCCATTGGGATGGCACCCTTCAAAGCACTATACGGGTATGAACACCTTTCATTTATCAACATGGTGTTGGGTGAAGTTATGCCGAAAGGCAAGGGACTGGCTTCAGGAAGGGCAAGACATCCTAAGATTCTTGAAAGAGAACTTACAAAAGGCGCAGAATCAACAAAAGATGTATGCCGACAGACACCGGATCAAGAGAAGTTTTGAAGTGGGAGATTGGTCTATCTCAAACTCAAGCCATACAGGCAGTCCTCATTGAAGGCAAAAGGGAAAAAAAAAATTCAAGCCATGGTCTTATGGTCCTCATCGTGTAGCTCACTGCATCGATGAGGTTGCCTATGAGCTGGAACTTCTAGAAGGAAGCCGCATTCATAATGTCTTTCATGTCTCTTGCCTGAAGAAAGTTGTGGGACAGAACATCACAGTAACCGCAGATCTTCTACCACTCAATAAAGGAGGGAAGCTCATATTGGAACTGGTCGAGATCATTTATGTATGTGAGAAGACTTTGTAGAACCGTACCCTGAGGGAATACTTGGTACATTGGAAACACTTGTCATTGGACAACGCGACTTGGGTAGGTGAACACATTCGGCATTGCAATTGCTTAAGGAAAAGAAAATTTTGAGAGGAGACCACTGTAATGTTCCCGTCATAACGTCATAACATAAATAATTAATCAAATCGTTGTTAATGGGCAGGTTGATTTAGTATATCTCGGACCCATTTTTATTTAATTGTTTTTGTAGGTAGGTGTGTCTGTCGGCTATCTTTGTAAACCCATAGAAATTTTTTTCTAGAGGGTATTTAAGCACGGCATGTAGGTAGTAGTTGGTATGCAATTTGGATTATTTTCTTTGTACTGCGAATTCCTATTGGAGTTTAGTATTGTTCGCCATTTTAGAAGTGAAAGATCTTCCGTACTTGGCTAATCCAGTTGCGGTGGGATTCAACCCTCACCCTACTCCATCTTTGTATTATTTGCTCGGATCTCGCAATTCCATGCACCATCTTTGTTGCAATTTCATATATCTACATATATCTGTGATTTCAATTTCGATATTTGTACTAGCGTTAATTGGAATTTCTAGTAAATAAATTTCCTTTTGTTCTGGTGTCTCAAAGCTCACCTCAACTCATTACATGACTCACCCATGGCCGAGCACACAAGATTTCTCATAACCTATAGACAGCTCAGGGAGAGGTTTTCATGGAAGGAACTTAAAGGAGATGTATTGCAATATGTATGGGAATGTGCAGTCTGTAAGCAAAACAAATCCGAACACACTTTACCTGTTGGGTTATTATAGCCCTTGCCTATTCCAAAACGAAAGTAAGAAAGTATCTTTATGGACTTCATCAGTGAACTTCCTAAAGTAAACAGGAAGGATTGTATCTTTGTGGTCGTGGACAGACTAATGAAGTATGCGCACTTCTTCGTCATTCCCTTAGACTTTTAGGTTGCACAGGTAGTAGACTTATTTTCAGAAAAGTTTTTTTCTCTGCGTTGGTCACCTCGAAACATTGTTAGTGATAGGGATGGTTTATCAGTATTTTCAAGTTAGAATTGTTTCGGTTGGAAGGAACAAAATTGTCGCTAAGTACTAACTACCACCCTTAGAGGGACAAATGAAGATTGTGAATAAGTAGCTAGAAGGCTACCTTCAGAACTATGTTTCGGCACAAAAATGGGCATGGGTCAAATGGATGCATCTAGGGGAATATTCTTACAATACCACTTATCACATGTCCATTGGAATGGAACCCTTCAAAGCACTATACGAGTATGAACCCCTTTCATTTATCGACATTTTGTTGGGTGATACTCGTGTGCCAAGGGTGAGGGACTGGCTTCAGGAAGGGCAATACATCCTGAGATTCTTGAAAGAGAACTTACAGAAGGCACAAAATCAACAAAAGATGTATGCCAACATACACTGGATCAAGTGAAGTTTTGAAGTGGGAGATTGGTCTATCTTAGACTCAAGCCATACAAGCAATCCTCATTGAAGGCAAAAGCGAAAGAGAAATTGAAGCCACGATTTTATGGTCCTTATCGTGTAGCTCGCCGCATCAGTGAAGTTGCCTATGAGCCAGATTTTCTAAAAAGAAGCCGCATTGATAATATCTTTTATGTCTCCTGCTTGAAGAAAGTTGTGGGACAAAACATCACAGTAACCATAGATCTTTTGCCGCTCAATGAAGAAGGGAAGTTCATATTGGAACCGACCGAGATCATTTATGTGCATGAGAAGACTCTATGGAACTGTACCTTGAGGGAATACTTAGTACGCTAGAAACATTTGCCGTTGGACGATGCAACTTGGGAAGGTGAACATGTTTTGCAGTATTCGGCATTGAAATTGCCTGAGGACAAGCAAATTTTGGTATGGGAGGATTATAATGTTCACGTCATAAAATAAATAATTAATCAAACTGTTGTTAATGGGCTGGTTGATTTAGTATATCTCAGACCCATTTTTATTTAATTGTTTCGTAGGTGTGTTTGTCGGCTATCATTGTAAACCCACGGAAAAGTTTCTCCGAAGGGTATTTAAGCATGGCATGTAGGTAGTAGTTGGTGTAGGATTTGATTATTTTCTTTGTACTATGAATATCTATTAGAGTTCAGTAATGTTCGCCATTTTGGAAGTGAAAGATCTTCCGCACTTGGCTAATCCAGTTTTGGTGGAATTCAACCCTCACCCTACTTCCTCTCTGTGTTACTTGGTCAGATCTGGTGTAATGTTCCCATCATTAAATAAATATTTAATCAAACCTTTGTTAATAGGCCAATTGATTTAGTATAGCTTGGACCCATTTTATTTAATTGCTTCCATAGGTAGGTGTGGCCGTCAACTATCTTTGTACACCCTCGGAAAGGTTTCCCCGACAGGTATTTAAACACGGCATGTAGGTAGTAGTTGGTATGTGATTTTGAATTATTTCTTTGTATTGTGAATTCTTGTTGGAGTTTTGGATTGTTCGCAATTTCAAAAGTGAAAGATTTTCCCTACTTGACTTTCCAATTTCGATGGGATTCAACTCAACCCAATGCCCGAAGAGGAAGCAATCAAGTTCACAGCACTCCATCTGGAAGGAGTGGCACAAGAGTGGTGGCAACATGGATTGGTCACTCTCAGCCACAACCAAGTAAACTCTTATGTCGAGTTCACGGAGAGACTAAATGATCGGTTCAATAGGAAGGATCTTGAATTAAACTTCAAAGATCTAGCTCAACTAAAGCAAATAGGTATGGTAGACAATTACATCACTGAGTTCCAAAGAGTGTCTATACTAATCACAGACACCTCTGAAAGACATCGAATCGTGTTATTCATGGATGGGCTGAGAGAGCCTTTGAGAGGCTAGATCAAAGGGTTCAACCCATGCACACTCAACGAAGCTATTAAGAAGGTGCGTGACATGGCCACATCTTCCTTCAAAGCTCACATAGCTATGCCAACACCACTCCCACAAGAAGACAAAGACAAGGAGCCAATTCGGAGAAAACACCCGTTAGATGAAGACTCTTGACAAGAGCTTCGAAGGAAAAATCTCTATTTCACATGCAAGGAACCATGAGGACTTGGTCAACACTGCCTTGGGAAGGGAAAGATTCATTACATTGAGGTGTTTCTTGATGATGATAAAGGACAAGTACCTACAATGACTGGAGAAGAGATTAACCAGCAGGAGAGAATAAATGCCCTGATACAAAAGCGGGGTTCCATTGCTACCCTCATTATAATGGTTGGAAGTAGTATCTTCAGGGTTCATGGCACACTTCACGGGAAACGAATCGCAGTCATGATTGATAGTGGAACCACACTCAATTTCATCAATTCATCTTTGGTCACTAGTAAGGGCTTGCATGCAGTAGAGCATGGAGGATTTGAGGTTAAGGTTGCTAGAGGAACCTTGTACCTTGCACTCATATGATCCCATGGTTGCAAATTTCCACAGAAAACTATGCCTTGACAAATGATTTCTTTGTTATAGATATGGTTAATAACTGATATCATATTAGGCATCTAGTGGATGGACACCATTGACTAGTACACCCAAAGTTTCAAGAGGATGGACTTTTCATTCGAGACGAATGCCAAGCAGGTCCTGCTAAGAGGAATGTCAAATAAAGGATCAAGGGAAGTCACAATCAAAAAGATGGAGGCCATTTTTAAACATGATACAATCTCAGACGCTGCAAGTAAAAACATAACAATCAACACTTTGCCCCATTCCTTGGATAATTGGCAGGCCTATCTATTGATCGATTACTTCAAGAACCATTTTGCATATTGATGGATGACTATACACATGATGAAAGATACAAAGTTATTGATGATATCATTTACTACGGCGATAAGATCTTCTTGGTACCTGACTCAAAATTGAAGAAGTTGATTACAGAAGGTTTCCAAGAATTGAATTTGCATTTTCTTGACAAGCAAATTTTGGGACAGAAGCACTGTAATGTTCCTGTCACTAAATAAATATTTAATCAAACCTTTGTTAATGGGCCGATTGATTTAGTATATCTCAGACCCATTTCATTTAATTATTTCCGAGGTAGGTGTGGTAATCAGCTATCTTTGTATATCCTCGAAAAGGTTTCCCTGATGGGTATTTAAGCATGACATGTAGGTAGGAGTTGGTATGCGATTTTGGAATATTTCTTTGTACTACAAATTCCTGTTGGAGTTCTGGATTGCTCGCTATTTCAAAACTGAAAGATCTTCCTTACTTGGCTTTCCGGTTTCGGTGGGATTCAACCCTCACCCTATTCTGTTGTGTTCTCCTTTGCTTCGGGTTTGGCACATCTGAAGTGCCATCATTGTCTGCGATTTTATATATATATATATATATATATATATATATATATATATATATATATATTGTGATCTAGAACTATTACCACATTTACTGTTCTGAGTTAACTAGCAAATCTAATCAATCATGTTTAGCAAGCATACTATTTGGAAATATACTTAACCTTTACATTCAAACTACTTGCTATAAAAGTTCGTACTGTACGGACATAACCGTCAATCTTACCATACACCCCAAACACCCTGGATTCAATTCTTCTACCATATGGACAACTTTAGTCTTCACACCGTACCCCTTCCCCATCAACGTACAGATTCCCTCCCAACAACGTATGCCTACTTTTCCATATTGTACGGTCTCCCTTATGCCAACTGTACGGCCAGAGCCTAGACACCATATGGGCTCTCCTTTTCCTTGTATACCGTATGGCTTCCCTTCACTTCCACCGTATGTACACCAACATAGGTGAGATTACAAAGACACCCACCATACAGCCTCTGCCAAGACACTTTATGCAGACCTCCAGCAATCATCTCCGTACTGTTTCAGTCCCTCTATACTTGGGAACATTACATCTAGCAATTCCACTCACCATCTTTGTTGCAATCTCATATATCTATATAATCTGTGATTTGGATTTCAATATCTGTACTAGCATTAATTGGCATTTCTAGTAAATATATTTCCTTTTGTTCTGGTGTCTCAAAGCTCAGCTCAACCCATCACCCCGACAACCCTCTATACCCATCAACTCAACTCTTAGATTCACCGTACGGCTGCCTATTCCTCCGAATGGGAATCTCATCTGCTTACTGTATGGCCTTCACTCTACACTGTACAATCCCCATCATTCCCTACAACCACCGTACACCTCACCCTTCACCGTACGGTTCCATTCTACTTACTGTACGGCCTCTACCCCACCACCGTACGGCTAGTCTAGTGGTGACTGTACAACCTAAGGGTGACAATTGTACGATCAGACCATTGCTCCACCACAACCGTACGATCCTTCCTTTCGTGTATTGTTGGCTTCCACCATACCGTACAACTCCTGAATTGTGCACAGAACTCCATCGTATGACCAATCTAGCATCTTGAAGGTGATGTTGGGAACAAAACATTACATTCATTTAGCTATGAGAATTTCATATTGCCAAAGATCAAGACATGACAAATAATGTCCTTCAGTTAAAAGAAGACCCAATGGAAAAGCTTGGTCCATTAAGAGTGCTTTTTGATCGTTGTGCTATTACAATAGATCATAGCCCAATAGAAGGGCTTGGGCCAATAACACACATAACAAAATATGATTCAATGGTATGACTTCACATAATAGTTGTTGTTGAACCAAAAATGTGGTATGTATACAAAAAGGTCCAATAATAATAAAATTCAAGGATGAATCCTATATATTGATGAATTATTGATTTGTTTGCTACTCCCCAAATCACTAGAAGGACAAAAACAATTTAATGAAGTTAAACGTACATCCTACTAAGGGATGTGCTTATTTTATTAACAAACATATCATTGGTTACTCTAATCTAATTCAATCTACCGTAATTTATCTGCGAGATGTAGGTTATGTGCAAAACTGGCACCACTCTAGACAGAAATGATGATGAATTGCAGCAAGAAGCTCCAAATGACTCAAATATGTCAACTTATTTAGGTAAATAGGAGCTCCATGATAGTAATAGAGGTTTTGTTCACATTAAATTGTATTTTAATGTTTACTAGCAGAATTAACTTGTTGGGCACAAACTGCCTCCTTCAGCAGACTACAGTACGGTTTCCTTGTGTAAATATTATATTTCATGATATTTCTTTTCCTAAGCTAGAAAAATGGCAACGTAGAACAAAAAACCATAATCACTAATATGATTGTAACATGAAAAAGGAACAAAGAAACTATAATAATAAATCTAGATAACCAAAGTTACTTAATGAAACTGGGAAGTAATTCTGCTCAGATTGTTGAATTCAAAAAATATTCCTCTCTCCAAAATAAAAACCATAGAAAGTAAAGAGAATTATTATACCTTGGCACGTGCAGACAGAAACGTGCTACCGATTAATACCAAAGGATTTGAAGGTAGCTGAAAACAGAGATAACACCAAAAATGGAATGTTGTAGAATTATGTGATACTTAAAACATCAAGACAAGAATCCACTGTTTTCTATTCCAGTGCCCTCTTGGCCAAACTATAGAAACCAACTGATCAAAGAGTACTTTGTTTACAGCTGAGAAAAAAAAAAGAGCTATCTTTCTTAGACAAGCAAACCAAAATCACAAATCATGAGTAACTGGGAAATAATTACCAGTTGTGGTTCCCCATTTTTGACAATATATCTCTTGTTCTGCATAATAGGCTGCAACAAAAAGAGAACATCAGTAAATTCAAAGAAATTAAACCACTGATCATATTTGAAATCACATTTTGCAATAAGTAAAAATGGCAAATTTATATTAAGATAAAATTAACCTCAGGATTTGTTCTTAAAAATTATGACTAGAAAAGGTTACCAGAAGCAGAAAATAAGACTAACATTGTTACATTACCTTTTTCACAAATTAATCCTTACTTGAAATATAGAGAATGTTCACAAATTTCCATGCAATGAACTTTATGCGTAACATTGACCATTTCTTAATGAAGTAATATAATATAGGGTGGTGGGAAAATATTTTTCAAGGAAGGAAAAAAGGACAACTTTTACCAAGGTACAAAAGACCCTCTTAGCCCTAGCTGATCTTGATCTCTGGACAAGATACTAATCTTTAAGAAACAGAACACTCTGGATGTATAACCCATGTTACCAGTTTGGCCCTGTGGATGTGTTGTCCAATGTCACCTAAAAATGGTTCCAAGTAAAATTGAGCAGGTATCCTTTTTAATATAGGAATTTCCTTAAGTGGCACAAATTTCCTATCAAACATTTTATATACGTTAGAGTACCTGACTTTATAGAATGTTATACTCCTTTTACATTTGGAAATTTGAGCAACTTCAGTGAATTCCTTTAATATTTTGAAATGCAAATTGTGGCAAGAGGTGCCTCCGGTAGTCAACGGATATAAATTGCAAATATATGGTGCCAGGAAGACTCCGTCGCTGTCACAGAATGGCCAGCTGACTCCCTCGTCGTCGCAGAATGGCGACGCCTAGAGGCAAAATTGAGGTGTTGTTTATTTATTTTATTTTATTTTTTTATTTTTATTTTTTTTTTGGCTAAAAAAGAGGGAAAAAAAGAAGGAAAAAAAATGATAATAAAAAATAAAAAAGAGAAAAAAGATAAAAAGATAAAACCAAAAAAAATTAAAATTAAAATTAAAAAAAATTTAAAAAAAGAGAAAGAAAAAAAAAAAAAAGAAGCAAGCTGAGCGGGCCGCACGCAACTCTTCGTGGGACAGACCCCGCAGGCAACTCTCTGCGGGAGAAGCCCCGCGGGCACATGCTGAGTGGGCCACGGGCACATGCTGAGTGGGCCGCGGGAGAGTCCCGCAAGCACATGTCTACGGGTAACTCTCCACAAGAGATAGCCCGCGGGCACTTCTCCACGAGGCAAAGCTCGACTCCCTCCCGCCTGTCTTGTTTGCGGAAGCAACCCACGAGGTTGTTTTAAAACCACGAATTTCACAATTTCTTTCAGCGCCCACAGACCTTTGGTGCATTCGTGATCTAAGGTGCGTATCCGGCAATTTGTGATGAAGTAATGGGCACGGAGAAGGATCAAGGGTCATCATGTTATGCAATCTGCCTGCCAGCTGTCGTCGGTAGAAATTGTGTATCGGCCGATGGGTCCCTTCGGAAAGGAAATTGTGTATCGGCCGACGGGTCCCTTCGGGAAAGTTCTTGTTATGTAGCCGACGGTGAATAGTTTGTAGCGGACATGATGTATCTGGCTGACAGATACCTTCGGGAAGGTTCGTCGAAAAGTATTTATAACCCCTTCGGGAAGCATTGTATTCATCTTATCATTATCATGATCATATCATATGATAAAAGCATAATGTATTGTTGGTATATGCGAATAATAGTAAGAGTTCTGCTGTTGCTGTTCGGTGTTCGTGTCTATTTCCTGTGTGCGTTGCTTAATTAATCCATACGGTAAACATTTGGCGCCATTGCCCGATGGATTTGGCACGCAAGCAGGCGGAGATGAATTAAATGTCGATTCAGTTGAACAAAGACAAGAGTAAGCTAAAGGAAAAAGATGACATACGCGTTGCGCAGGAAAATTTAATTTTGGCTCAGCAGATAGAGCGTTGAAGGAGGTTTCAGAAAATTTCCAACGGAAGCAAGAGTGCGGAAGGATTGTTGAATGAGACTCGACAACGGCTTGATTTGGTGGAAGAAGCGAGGGAGGAGTTTCTGAACCTGCATACGCCACGGGAAGAGAATTCTGACGGAAGCAGATCGACTCGCACGGCTCGGAGTGCAGAAGGAGCACAAGCGTGGAGTGACCTCTTCGTCCGAGATATACTTCCGAAACGGACAGCTACGGTTGACAAACTCTCTTCTTCACCAAATAGCGCGGAAGCAGAAAACTGCACGGGTGTTGAAAACAGCGCGGAAGCAGAAAACAGCGCGGGTGTCCAGAACAGCGCGGGTGTCCTCAAAACAGCGCAGGAGTGCAAAACAGCGCAGGTACACAACAAAACCCTCGACATACAGTAATAATGGCAGGTCCGAAGGAAAAATTGCCTAAATTTGATGGTGATGAAGCAGCTGATCCCATTCAACATTGTAAAACATGTGAAACGATCTGGAGGGCGAATGGCATAACAGACACAAACAAATGGATCCGACAATTTCCCGCAACCCTACGGGGTGTTGCCATTGATTGGTTTACTGATGCTGATCCACAGAAATTGAATAGTTGGGATAACATTAAGAAGGAGTTCATTGCAGAATTTCAACTTTTGCGTGATGACAATGAAATTGTCGCAGAGATATTCAATACCAAGCAAAAGAAGAATGAAACTGTACGGGTCTTTGCCAAGAGGTTGAAGGACTTAATCAGTAAGATGGAGAATAAGCCAGCTAAAGGGTTACAAAAACGATGGTTCATTGAAGGCCTTCACCCGAAGCTGCGAAAGAAGATGAAGATTGTGCCGCCATCCACATACAATGAAGCGTACAACCGGGCAATGAACCTCGAAAGTGACCAGAAGACAAAGAAGAAGAAGAAGACCAGCTCGTCCGATTCAGATGATGATGCATCCTCAGGAAATGATAGCAGCGATGATGAAGGAAGCAACAAGAAGGTTCGTGCCCTTCAGAAAGACATGATTCAGATGATGAAGGAATTCAAGAACATGAACAAGGAAACTAAGGGCAATGAACTATGGTGCACGGAGTGCAAGAAGGAAGGCCATACGAAGGGATCCTGCCCAAAAGAGCAATTTTGCGAGATCTGCCAGATTATGGGACACTCGGTAAAGGAATGCCCTTTCAATTTGAAAACAAGAACACCGCAGCAAGTGTTCCTGACACAGGAGGCCTCTCCGTCCGGAGGGAACGGGAACACCAGTACGGAAGGTGCCACATCGGGTGGATACAGAAACAACCGGCACGGTCAAAATAACAACAATACCAGCAACAACAATAATAGTGGAAGGAGTCGAATTCAGTATGATGCGAATGGTCGGCCGATAGTTCAATGCCGCACATGCAATCTGTGGGGTCACTTCACCCGAGAGTGTACAACAACGAACACACCAAAGTTGTTATGCAGATGGTGTGGACCTGGTGATCATGAAGATGCTAGGTGTCCAAAGTCGGGAGTAAACTTGATCACCGTCGGGACGAACGAAGAAGAGGTTTTGGCCATCACACGGAAGCAAGCAAAAGTGTACCCCGACCCGGTGGAAGAAAAGAAGAGACTGGAAGAAGCACGGGTAGAGATCCAGAAAACAACACAGGCAGAAATGGCACACCTGAAGGACACGCCGAGTACTTCCGTACGGAACTGCGCAGAACAGAACATTGTCCGGCAAATTTTGCAAGCCGAGATACCTGTCAGGATAAGTGATCTGTTGCTCACTATGCCTCAGCTCCGATCAGCACTCACAAACATTGTTCCCGCTGCTCAACTACCAGGAGAACATGGAAGGAAGCAAGAAAGTGGAGCAAGTATAGTGCACAAAAAGGAGAAGGAAAGTGGCGCAAGTGCAGAAGATCCAATGTTGTTAGCCCTCTCATCCGGACGCCATCCAACAGTCGTCGAAATGGGAATTCTCGGGATTGTATTGACGGAAACAATTGCGGACAAAGGGTCCGGTGTCAATGTGTTGCCTGAAGACACTTGGAAAAAGTTGGGACAGCTGACATTATGGCCGCCTACATTCCAGCTGCTAACGGCCGATCAACATGGAATCAAGCCATTGGGAGTCCTGACAGCACAACCAGTGACGATTGGAACACAACCGTTCCTGTTGGACTTTTTCGTGATCCCATTGAAACGGAGAGGATATGATGCCATTCTGGGCCGGGGGTGGTTGATAAGAGCCAAGGTAAAACACGATTGGAAGAAAAATACTTTATCACTTGAAAGCAAAGGCCGGAAGTATGTCATTGATCTACACACTCAGATGGTTGGAGAAGAAGCTCTATCGTCGGATTCCGAAGGAGAAGATGATGAGAGGAGGCAGAGTATGGAACTCGATCAGGAGGGAGTCCTACGATTGGAAGGAAATGATGATCTGGATTCAGTAAATGGTCTTTACCACTGGCAGATAGAGGATTATGAGCTCTTTCCAAGTTGTAATATGCTAAGGATCGACGAAGGTAAGAAAGGAGGAAATGAATGTCCGAAGGAACACAGAGAAGCCGACGGAGGAAATGAATGTCTGAAGGAACATGGAGAAGCCGAAGGAAGAAATGAATGTTCGAAGCAACATAGAGAAGCCGAAGAAAAAAACGCGGATATGACTGAAGCTGAAGGACAGAACATACAGTACGAACCCAAAAGAAGGAAAAATTCTACTGTACGACTGCGCAGGAAGAAAGTATTATGTCAAACCACAAATATAGTAGAAAGGTACCAGCAGCAAGGAAGGCACACGATACGGTCTGCACAGGAAACAAAGCGGAAGGGTCTAATAAAAGTTGCAGTAGTACGGAATGGACGTGTTATTGGCGGCCAGAAGGGGCAGTTGACGGAGTCCATGGTACGGAGCTTTGGCAACAAACTGGGCGATATGGAGATGACACAGAATAGGCGTAGCAGGTTTCAACTCGGACAATGGGTGTTGAAGTACGACGATCGGAATGAGATCAAACCAGGCAAGTTCAAAATTCAATGGGTCGGACCGTACCAAATGCAGGAAGTAAGCAATAACGGAGCAATAAAACAGTGGATGCTAGACCGAAAGGAAGTATTCGATGTAGTGAAGAGGTCGAAGTTGAATGTCTGCAATGAAAGAAGTAACGCACCCCCGTGGACGAATAACTGAGAGAAGACTGTAAGTACTGTATATATGTAAATATTGTACATAATTGTTCCAGAAGTGAGATTTTTTTTTTTAAAAAAGAAAAAAAGTAAAGTAAAGCACCGTACAATTTCTGGAAAGCACCGTACGGATTTGAAGCACTGTACAGTTTTCCACAAGTACGGATTTTGAAGTGCCGTACGGTTTTCCAAAAGTGCAGTACGGATTTTGAAGCACCGTACGGTTTTTCATAAGTACGGATTTTGAAGTACCGTACGGTTTTTATAAGTGAAGTACGGATTTTGAAGCACCATACGGTTTTCCATAAGCAAGGTACAGGTTTCATAGTGCCGTACGGGTTTTCATTGGCAAGGTACGGATTTTTCAGCATCGTATGGTTTTCCATTTGTAAGGTACGGATTGCATAGTACCGTATGGGTTTTCATTGTTAAAAGTACAGATTTTAGTGATACCGTACGGATTTCACAGTAAAGGGCAGTGTACGATATGCAATATATGCAGGAAGGAGCACCACCGTACGGATTTCACAATAAAGGAGGAATACCGTACGGTTTTAACATCTGAAAAATGGTGTACGGTTTGTGAAGTACGGTTTTTTTTTTCAGACAAGGTATGGGTTTCAAATTTGAAGTACGGTTTTAAGGCAATGTAGGGTTGCCACCTTCAAAGTACAGACAGTGGGATATTGCAGTACGGTTTTTTTAAAGCAGATTGGAATCTAGATTGTGTCAAGTTGGAAGCCGTATGGATTTCATCACAGAAGGATGACAGGAGGTTTTCTAAAGCAGCCCCGCGAGGGGCGCTGCCCCTCGACCCCGCCGGGGGCGTTGCCCCCTAGACCCCCAGTCGTTGCGGATATCAGTCGTGGGAGTCTGACTAGTTGAGAAGAATTGAAGTTGCTGCAGGCATGGACTTTCTGTGTACCAGAGGCAATGGGAGCAGGTGTTGGCTGTGAGGCTATCTTGGTGGATGCGTAGAGAGCTCGGGAGGAGCTGATCATCCAGTTGGAGGCAGTGCAGCGACACTTGGCTCAGGGTACTGAGGAGTTGGAAGCAGAGAAAGCAGCACAGGTGGCTATCAAGGTCAGCTTGAAGAATCAGCATTGTGTTAGCAAAGGCTATAGATGCAACGGGATGAATGTGAAAGTAATATGGCAGATCAATATTGTTGTATTAGTTGTTTGAGTTTTGTTTTGTAGTCGTCAGGAGACGACTTTTCTTTTTTGGAGGGAATGATGTCGTCGGTAGAAATTGTGTATTGGTGTAATGATCCCATCTTTTGGCCTTCACGTTCTCCAAAGTCTAAGTGGAGGATAAGAAAAAATTAGGGCCAAAACGAAGTTGATTTACTTAGTTTTAGGCATACTTACTATTTTTAGTAAGTCGGCAGGACACAGTGCAGGTCAATTTTGGTGATTGGATTCGATACTCCTCGGTGAGAGCTTTCCGATGAGCTATCACTCATATTATTCGGAGTCCGATTGCTAATACATTTTAATGCCTGAAGTTTTATTAAAATAACGTCTAATTTAATTGTAAAATATTAAAATGTTACTTTAATATTTATTTTATGGTGATGTGTACCCAAGGGAGACATAAGGGGTATTTTAATATATGTTTTATATATTACACATCTTTTATCCCACATTGCCCATATGAGTTGAGCGGACCCTTGGAAATAGAATAAAAGGAAGCATTTGTGGCTTCATTAGGCAGGTTGAATATGAGAAGAAATTGGTGTGTGAGTTGCAGCTTTGTTCTTGGCATTTGAGGACGTCTATCCTCTCTTGTAACATTCTAGACGTCATTCCCTTGGGGTTTGGCCTTTGGAATTCTTTCTTATTGGCTTCATTATCAGGCAGTTTAGTTGCATTTCCGACTACAGGCAGATTTGATATTTTGCTCATATCTTCTTCACTACTTGTCCGACGCTTATGCCGCTTGGAGGGAATGGTATTATGAAGGTAGTGGACTGATTGGAGGACAAAGTATTGTAGCAGCAAGTTCGTAAGCATGGGCTGGAGTATTATGACAATATTGTTGAAGTAATTAGTGAGTTGATAAATCTGCCATGTATTTGGTTTTATGAATTCTGAAAATAACATTTTATTAGCAGCAGTTCATTTCCACTTTGCATATTGTTTTAGTTTCTTTCTTGTTTATGTTGTATGATACCAATTCCATGCACGGAACACAACAAACAAATAAACGTTTGATTTCCAGAGTTATAAGGGGTTTTAAGAAGTTGAATGCAAACTGTTTGACATAATTCCTTTCAGCAATTTGGTTTAGTTTTTGGGACATTCAGGGGTGCCCATTACAATCGGCCGATGGGTCCCTTTGGAAAGGAAATTGTGTATCGGCCGACGGGTCCCTTCGGGAAAGTTCTTGTTATGTAGCCGACGGTGAATAGTTTGTAGCGGACATGATGTATCTGGCCGACAGATACCTTCGGGAAGGTTCGTCGGAAAGTATTTATAACCCCTTCAGGAAGCATTGTATTCATCTTATCATTATCATGATCATATCATATGATAAAAGCATAATGTACTGTTGGTATATGCGAATAATAGTAAGAGTTTTGCTGTTGCTGTTCGGTGTTCGTGTCTATTTCATGTGTGCATTGCTTAATTAATCCATACGGTAAACACCAGCTGAGTTGCCGTGAGAGGAACAGAGCGCTTTTTGCCGTCACCAGCAACTAAAGGATTCTGCAACTCTCTGCCTAGATGATTATGACATAATCGATCACTGCAGAAATCTCTTCAGCATCGTAAATCTTCTTTTGGGCATTGCTGTGTGTCTTCTACCGTTTTGGGGATTTTGAAGCCCGACATTTGAAGTCGAGTTGGAAACATCGATTAACAATTGAGAGGATCTGGGTACTGCTCGTTGCGGACAATCGAGAACTTGTAGAGAGTCGGAATAGATGTAAGAAGCACAATAGCAGACAAACAAAAGCAGAGGGGTTGCTAAAAAAATTTAGAAAAAAAACGACAACAGATTCAAGTTGTTCAGAATGAGTGAAAGATAATGCCAAAGGGAAGGGGAAGCATCAGTGGTTGCCAAAAAGAGTGTAGAATTGGCAGAAAATGACAGAAATGGTGTGTTCCGTGCATTTTTGTGTGGGTTTCGAAGTGCTAATTTGGTCTAGGAGTCTGACCAGTTGACAAGAGTTGAAGTTGCTGCAGGGATGGACTTTCTATGTACCAGAGGCACTGGGAGTAGGTGTTGGCCAGGAGGTTGTCTTGGTGGATGCATAGAGAGCTTGGGAGGAGCTGATCATCCAGTTGGAGGCAGTGCAGCGACACTTAGCTTAGTGGACCCAGTGTTGGAAGCAAAGAAAGAAGCACAGGTGGCTATCAAGGTCAGCTTGAGGAGACAGTATTGTGTTAACAGAGGCTACAGCTGTAACAGGATGAATGTGGAAGTGATGCGACAGAAGCGGATTTCTCTTGTTGTAGTCACTTTGTTAATGTATTTTGTTTGTTAATTTGTTTCAGATATTTTGTAATTGTTGTCTGGAGACGACTTTTCTTTTTTGGGGGGGATGGTGTTAGCCGACTGGATGGTCCCGGCGGTGTTCTGTAGCTGACGGAATGATTGTTGTCCGTGTTTTGTATTTTGTAGCCGACGGGTAAATAGTTTGTAGTGGACATAATATTTGTGGCCGACGGACTCCTCCGGGAAGATTCGGTGAATAGTATTTATA
The DNA here is from genome assembly GCA_028749045.1 of Cupressus sempervirens. Lineage (NCBI taxonomy): Eukaryota > Viridiplantae > Streptophyta > Pinopsida > Cupressales > Cupressaceae > Cupressus > Cupressus sempervirens. The sequence continues at coordinate 840,078,399 of CM053786.1, read as the reverse complement.
TCCCGTCTAGGATCATTGTAAATCATCATCTATCTTCTATCATTAATCTTATGAAGCATAATGTATGACTGGCATATGCGAATATAATTCTGCTATTCTTTTCCATTGTTTGTATGCGTTGATTTCTTTACCAGTACGGTAAACATCTTCTTCTGGCATAGGATTAGGCTGGACGTAAGTATCATACTTCATTACTCACAGTTATGCGGATATGGATCCAAATCCGTCAAATGGAGACAAATTTACTTTACTCAACTTCCTTCTGAGATCATTGTTAACATATCCTTGATTTTTGCCTTCCGAATATCTCATTCTCAGATCTGTGTAATCTTTGTACGATATATCTTCCTCCAAATTTGCATTCCTCCAGTCTTCTCTCAGTTGTTCTTGCATTTCTTCAAAGGTCAGTTGCTTCACTCCGTGCAGCGCCTCTGTTCGTGGGAGAAAAGATGACATGGAAGGTCGAGAGCATGCTGGATGAGGGTTTTCTTTACCCGACACTGAGTCTGCGCTGTGACCATTTTGTTCACCAGATATTTTATTATTTGCCAACTTCTTGAGAGTTTCTTTCATGAGACGTTGAGTATCATTGATCTATGTGTGATTCCTCACAAGTTCTCTCAGTAGTGCCATGAGTTCGGCAGCTATGGGTTCTGGTTCTGTGGCCGTTCTATCAATGGAGTGGGTTCTTCTTCTTTTCTAGCTATGAACTCTAATTCGCTATCCACAAGCTGGCAAGATCGAAGCTCTAATACTACTGTGATGTTCCTAACCTTCGGGTTGCAATGGATGCTCCTCAAAATTATACTATACGATATGCAAGAGGTGCAATGTTGATTGGACTGGAATCTATATGGTGGAAGAGTGATACAAGCCTATGCAGTGTATGTCAAAACAAGTGTTAGCAAGATCGTACAGTATACCTAATAGCCGTACAACAGAGTAAAGCCATACAACAGAGTAAAGGAAGAGGTTGTACGGTATCCACTTGATGGTCGTACAATATCTATTTGATGATTGTATGGTATCCACTTGATGGTTGGAAAGATTGAGGAAGGTAACCGTAGGTAGCTGATGGTGTGGATGCTACACAGGAGGGTAAAAAGGAAGGTCGTACAATAGGGTCGTATGGTGTCTATATGGAGGTCGTACGGTAGGACTGAAGGCCGTATGGCTGAACTCTAAGAATGTACGGGTAAGTAATGTGGTAGTACGGAAGTGCACTGAGTTTGGTGAGTGGTGGATGTAGGTATGGATGGAAAGTGAATTCAATCATGCACCATTAACTACTAATCATGAATTCATCAAGCAATGCCAAACAAGAATGGAGATTTCAACAAGAATATCTTTCAATTAATATTTGCCAAAAAATGATGCTCTAATTTGCCAGATCCAAGCGAAGTATTACATGCATCAATGGAATAGGGTGAGAGTTGAATCCCACCGAAACCACATGAGCCAAATAGAGAAGATCTTTCACTTCCGAAATGGTGAACAAAACAAGAACTCCAACAGGAATTCGCAATACAAAAAAATAATCCAAAAGCATACCTACGAACATCCTACAAGCTGTGCTTAAATACCTGTTGAAAATTTTTTCCAAGGGTGTACAAAGATAGCCGACGGCTACACTTACCTATGGAAATAAAACTAAAATGGGTCTGAGATAATTTAAATCAATCGGCCCATTAACAATGATTTTATTAATAAACTATTTTATGACAGGGATATTATAGTATATGCATGATATTGTATTGTATATATTTCATTGGAGAAGTAGAGAAAGTTGTCAATGAATGGTTGCCCATTATTAGTCCATGCAAGCTCTATTATTTCAATTTCCATTATTATTGAAAAAATAAAAAATAAAGCTAATATTCGAGAAAATGCCAAAAATAATAAATTTGCAAAAACAATTTCATTAGAGATAGTTAAGTCAATGATAGAAGTTAGAACCATCAAGGTTTTGACACTCTTCAAGAAATGATGTTATTCCACAACAATTTATGTAAACTAAAAATATTTATGTTCTTCAACTTGCTAATAATCATAGTTGTAAACACAAGCAATCGAAGATGTAAATGTGCCTAATGATAAATTGCAAAAATATTTTGTATGTTCATGTTTGATATCCCTTATTTTAATCAAAAGAACATATCTTGTAAATAAAAGGGCAAGGACAATAAACATACCTTGTTATGTATATACATCCTACATAATAGTTAGTTGACATCTTTGCATCCATAGAACATCTCCACCATAAGATGCCCACTCATGATGCATCCTATACATATGCTTCATGCATAAGCATATGTACATGCAATGTACATACATGAGCGCACACATACATATACATGCATATGAACACATGCACGCATACTCATCACATTCATACATGCATAGACCATATATATATGCATGATTGAATCATACACAGGCACATCATATTGAGTTTATTATCACAATGTTAAGTTGAGGACATTGATAAATTCATAATATGTAGAATACAATGATCAAATCTGATCATTATACCATGTACAAATACATCCATACTATAATGTGTCTAAGCATCATGATTCAAGTGGCATCATAATGATCCATGATTGGATGTGGTTACCAATCCATGTATAGAAGCAGTTCGTGAGTTAGTATGTTTATTCATGATAATCTATATGATTATTATGAGTAACTATACAATTCTCTCATAATTATATTAACTGATGATTATATTACATGCGGTCTCTAAGCCGCTAAGGTAGCATTAAGATTTCATTATCATCACCAAGCCATGTTATGCTATATTAATCAAGGTGCTTGTGTTAAATAAAGGTGGAATAAATATAAGATGCCTCTCCATTTATTATATAATGTCAAAGCCAATTGACAACGAAAAGAAAGTTTGACGAATAAATATTTTAATTATTCCCTTGTGGAATTATCACTTGTATCAAGCAGTGATCAGTTGTTGACACAACCTTATAATTGAAGTGAAAGCATCACAAATACCCATATCAAACACAACACCATATCGAGCATAATCATATCTCCATATCAGAGATTGCTCAAGAAAGTAAGCATATTGCATATACACTACAGAGATTATCAGACACGATATACTGCCTGTGATTATCCCTATACAACAGCAGCATAAAATTGTAATAACCCCAAAATGAACTCCTTAATAATACATACGTGTGTAATTTCCTAAATGAATTCTTTTTATAATAGATGAATCTATGCAATTTTCTTTACAATATTTCCTTTCATAAATATTCATTTAAATTACACAAATTATTAATTTAATATATATATATACAAGAAATATTACAAAAAAATATAAATGAAAGCAGTCATAAAATATAATAATTAAAATTATATGTAATTGAAACATTATAAACATAAATGAAAAAGATTATAAACATTTATAGAAATAACAAAATATAAAAAATTAATTTAAACAACATTGGCCATGTGACCAAAGCTGCAACCAACAGTTGCGACCTTGGTCAGCGACCAATAAGTCATGGCATAGCCGCTGCCACTCATATAAGAGTGGACAGCAGAAGGGATAGCAAGGATGTAGACAATAATAAAAGAAAAGAAAAAAAGACGTCAACCATTATTAAGGACAGCAATGGCAATCACAAGGGAAGGACCAGCAAATTAAAAGACTTTAACCATTATAACGGTCAGCAATAAGAAGAGGATACAAGTTCACAAGCAGGGTAAGATTAAGGCAGAAAAAAGGAAGAGACGAGGATAACTTCAATGCAAGGATTGTTAAGCCATTAATAAGGAAACCACAACGATAAATATTGCATCCATTAAAAAATATTAACAACTTAACATCCATAAGCTATATTTGGAGAATATCCACAGCGATAAAATCCTCATAAAGAAACCATAGCAAGGAGAGAAGGAATAGCAGTTGGAGAGATAACAGTGATAGGAGTTGATAAGATTGAACAAGAAAATATGCACAACATCCTTAAAACATGAAAAGATAGAGACAGTGACTGTGGATAATTGCAGAAATACAGAGGGATATTGTAGAGAATTAAAGGGCAATCCAATATCTAAACTTTGAGAGGCACGTAACTACAAAGGTAAGACGCATCTAATCTATATTAGATTGTGTAAACTGTTGATAAATAGAGATGGGAATTATATAATTTTCATAGAGGCCCATCAAGATGGGCAGAAGACATTCCTTTAGAATGTTGAGTTTCTCTAAAGGAGAACTCAAAGACTAGAGGGCATTCTGTATGAATGTCAAGATTCCAAATTGAAATCGAGGGAGAGATTCATTGACATTATCTAGAGACAATATATATATTGTCGTGGTTAATCATATGCATATGTTAGAGATCAAAGCCTTGGTCAGAGGTGGGATCTCTACCAAGTAATTATTGCTAATGAGTGTGCTCATTAAAAGAGATTCCGGAGGTGTTAGAAGGGCACTCTCAATGTGATGGTTGCCTAATCGATATTGATTCTCAAACAAAGGGTTTAGGTAAATCTGAGTGGAGAACTCTCTAAGGATTATGCGGGTTAGCAAGGGATTGGCAACTAGTTACTTATATAGTTGTTTATAATATGACCGACTAACGTTTGTTGCAGGTTTTACAGATAGTTGATTTGCACATGCATACATACATACATACATGTATATATATATATACAAAATTGTTGTAGGTTATAGTCACATCATTCAATCCAAGAGAAGGGGACATTACAATAATCCATTGTTTATCAGAGATGGCTACCGGGGAATGTGTGCAAATCACATTGGCATTTCAGAGACAGCCACAGCAACACACTAAGGTCATAACCTTATTTGAATTCCATTGGCATTTGAATTATCATTGTAAATACATAAACATTATTCATCTCAATTTACAATCATTACATTTATCTGCATCACAATACATTGCATACATTGAATATTGTCATTACATAAACATATCTATTGCCACATATTGTATGAATTCCATTAGTTCTCTTAATACATTATTGCATTTAGAATTAGCAGTCTTATAGACTGTTTGTCATTGCATTTTTTATTACCAGACATATCTACATTTGCATAAATTCATTTATAAAAAGAGAAATTAAGGTAATTCCTTGTAGTGTCCTAAATAGTATAGAAAGGAGGGACATTACATCCTGAAGTGAAAACTAACTTGCTTTATATTGCTAAGCTTTGTTAAGATTGTTAAATCGAAATCTACAAGGATGCATATTAGTGTAGGGAATCAAAGTAGTTATTTCTCCCAAAAGATGCATTTGTTCAAGAAAATTCACCATCTCAAATAAGGATCTCATCGGAGGTTGTAAAACCATGTCATGAATCTCAAGGGAATATACTGCACACATACTAACAATCTCCCCCTCAGCATTACTAAAGGGGATTCAAACCTGCAACTGTAAGAACCTCTGTCGGTTCTAGCTTTGCCACTATATTTTATGATTTAACAATGTCTTGACATTTCATCAAACACTTAGCAAATTTCTGAGCATGCTGATTTCAGTTCATCTTTGTATTGCTATGGTTTGGTATGTTCCAATTGATGTTTTTAGAATGCTTCTAACAACGTAGATTGACTAATAATGTCAATCCTAAACATCCCTAACCTCTAGAAGGGGAATTGGCCTCCGACTCCGCCTACTGGACCCTATGAACAACTCCATTAGCCTATGAGGGTCAAGAGATAGGCTAATCCTTCGCAAGTTAACACTCGCATAAAAGGGGACATCACAACCACCCTTCTCTAATAACACCTATAGGGAGTTGAGCTGGCCATTCCTCCCAAAAGACGCAGTTCAAAAAACTGCTACTATCTCAATTAAGGATCTCACAAGAGGCTGTTAAACCATATCATGAATCCTACGAGGATATGTTGGACACTTACCAACACATTGATCCCAAACAAAAAGATATTGCTAATGCTAAGTTGGATATTGATAACTTGTTCAAGTATTATGGGTTTTCTCATTCGAAATATTCTTGCTATCATTGATTTCATTTTTTGGCATGAAAGGCTTGGCCGTATCAATTCTAACAATATTGCATTGATGAAAAACTCAAGTAAGGTAGATGTCTTGCTTGTTTCTTCTAAAATTGGATGCATGGGATGCATGAGTAGTAAGATGCACAGGGAGCCCATTGTACGAGGTCAAGCATATAGGGAAATTCATTAAATTATTTATTATAGATTTTGCAATTTAATCTTTTATAGACCAAGAATTTATATTTCATCGCATTTGATTGATGATCTCTCAATTGTAAAATTATATATACATATAGTTTTTATTTGAAGAATCACATCTTGTTATATATTATATTACAACAATTATATTATATTTATAATATTATTATATAAATAATATAATTATAATAATAATTAGATTATAATATATATTATATTAATAATACATCGATTATATATTTTATTCTTAATATTAATTATTAATTAATGAGATCATTATAATTATTGTTTATTTGTTTTATCAATAATATATTATAGTATTTAATAGTTGATATATATAATTCTATTATTTATATTCAATATTATTATTATTTCAATATATAAATAATATAAATGTGTGTCTATATTGATAATATTTATATTGTTATGATATATAATATGTTTTATAATTTATATTTTTATCTTCATATGATTATATAATTTATTTTCATTAATATTATTATTTGACTATATTATATGTTTCTTATTTTGACGGGGATATCACAGTCCTCCCCTCTCGAATTTGCTTGCCCCCTCAAGCAAATACAACCTTTCTTATTAATACAAAATATATTTGCATACAAAAGACCTAAAAGATTTATGAGGTATACATCTTAATGCATGAAAATACAAAGTAGACATATTAATGCATAAAAACACGAAGAAGACACGATGTAGACACATGATACATGCTTTCTTGATTAATGTCTTACTGTAGTCAAGAAGATGATTTACTTCTTTAATAGAATCTTGCAACCACAAGTTATCATTAGTACATGCATGTATATATACGTTTCAAGAAAATGTGAATCATGATAAATTTCTCCATGTCAACCTCAAAAGATGGAAGGAGATGATGTTATCCAAGTTGCCTAGATGCCAAATGTCCAATGGATTCCCTTAGAGTTTACAAGTCCAAGCCCATGTCTTGAAGGATCACGGGTCGCTGGCCCCTACCCTATCTTGGGACAAAGATCCAATTACTTGGACTTAGACAAGCCCCTCCTTGGTAACATCACTGCCCTCTCTTATTGGCCATATAGGAAGTAACATTAATTCTTATATATCTAGTCATATTATTATTTCAATCAGTGAAGAATAGAGTAGATGTTATCATGTCAATTTAGAATTGAAAGGTATAGATGTTATCCAAGTTGCCTAGATGCTGAATTTGCAAATGGATTCCCTTAAAGTTTATAGGTCCAAGCCCAAGTCCTGAAGGATCATGGGTCAGTGACCTCTACCCTATCCTAGGACAAAAGATCCAATTGCTTGGGCTTAGACAAGCCCCTCCTTGGTAACATCATACTCTTTCCTACCTATAAGTTAAATGTTAATAATATTGAAAATTTTCTTTTTAATAATTATAATTCAATAATAACATTGAAAATATTCCACTCTAATTACCACATATATTCATTATGACTTTACCAACATACCTTGGTACTAGTAATTGGCTAGGACTGAATGTGTAAGATGTCCAAGATAACTAGGACTATATGACTCATCATTCGAATATGACAATCACAATAATGATAATTGATTTTCTTATTTTAATTATTTATCAACTCTATAAACCATATATATAAGATTTAAATGCAAATCTATTCATTGTTGAGTTACACCTACTTATCGAGAAGTTGAACTATTTTCCTAATAATATTAATTTATATAATTAACAATATTATAATCACATATATATTCTTATGGTTTTTCATATCTTAATAGCATTGATTCTTATTCCTTTACTTAGTCCCTTGTATGTTTGTTTTTTTCCCCTTATTATCTCATTTTGTTATTGCCTTTGTTATGGTCTTATACTAAAAGGGGTAGATATATTGTTACCCTCTTAAAAATGGAGGTTCTTATTTCAATTTATTATTAGCTATTGCCAACGTGAGCTTCTTTTTGGTACTTTTTCCCATCTAAGAGCCAGTGTCACCATATGAATGTAGGTATAATAAATAGTGGACCCTACCTCTACATGGGGTATCTTGTAGGAAAAGTAAAGAAGTTAATATAATATTACCCAATGATATGGTTCTACTAAATGATCAGGTCCACGCAGATTGGTCATTTAATTTCAATGACTTATACTCTACCTCCCAAATGGTAATGTGCCCTTTTTTATCTTTCAATTTTTTCCTAGCTTATTAAATAATAGTTTCTCACGTTCGTTGGTTAATGACTAGTGTTAAAATACATGATCAATCATGTGGTATTCACCCCTTTGAATTATTCTATTGTTCCAATCTTTTTAGGCTCAATAATTTATGGATCTGTTGATGTAAGGACAGATATATATTTTCAAACTATCTTTTGAATATGATTTCCTTATTTTCTTGTCATCATTTTTTGGTTCTCAGAATGATTTTCCTTATGTTCCATATGCTAATTGCAGTCCTTTATCTATTAATTGTAATTGTTAATGTTTTAGCGTCAATAGAAGTAAAACATTGATTATTTGATATATTAATCTGTGTTTATGTTTTTCAAATAAATTGTTATTGGTGATTCTTATATATATAATATATATTATATATGTAATATAATATATATTATATATTATGCATTATATATCTTATATATTATGCATTATATATCTTATATATAATATATATGATATATGTAATATAATATGTATTATATATTATGCATTATATATCATTATATAATAATATAATAATATTATATTATATTACATATATGGTTAATATATTAATATTATATATATAAGATGAGATTTGCATATAGTTATTTATAAACTAAATGGTGATTAACCATAGAGACATGTCTCCTTCTCTCATTTTATACATATATGAGATCCAAATCTGCATTTTGAAATCATCAATTACAATGGCAATGAAAAGTACATTTGCAGAAACGATCTCAGTTACTTTAACATGGTATCAGAGATCAGACTACAAATGAAGAAGGGAGTGCAAATGAAGAAGGGAGAAAAGTGAATCATCATAGAGTATAGGAAGGATGTAAGAGATTAATGCAACATCTGTGATACCATATCCAAAGTCCTGATTCAATCATCCAGAAACTTGTGTTTTGAATTTTGAAAATGTTGATACATGCTACGATGAAAAAGGCCACAAAATCTAGATGTGTACTTTCAGGAAGCAATAGAAGAGATTTGTATAAACATTGTGTCAACACATAATAAATAAATACCAGATTTGTCTTTGTTTAGAGAACTGGCAATGATACAAAATAATCATCATTATCAAGCAGTCAAGACTTAAAATATTATTTTACAGATGTTTAGATGTCAATGATACTCATCGCCATGAGTGGAAGGAATCATGGATCCTTGTATTTTCTAATAATCCGCTGCAAGATTTCCTTAATTATTTAGATCAATGGCCCCGACTCCCATTAACAACACAAAAGATAAGATGCGACTGACCAAGGCATAAAGCCAAAGTAACAATGGATATAACTAGTCACAACATCAAAAACGACATCTCACTGCCTTTAGTTAAGATATATAAGATGCACAAACTGCACACTAATACAATATCATTCTGCGACTCAAGTATGAAGATTGCCACCAATCTACCTTGTAAAACAATAACAAGAAGAAATTCAAAATTCTTGAACCGAAGAACATTGGGGACTTACAAATGAGTTGTTTCTTTGTTGTCCACAACATACCTGTGAGGGGCTACTCCTTGCTGCAAGATTGAGATGGTAGGTGTAAATATGGGAATTATGTGAAGTTTTAAATTAAGCATCAAGATCGAGCCATTAAAATGGGAAAGGAAAGACGTGGAATAAAAGATTACCCAATTAGCATCCCAAATAGTCCACTTGAGTAAGGATAATAGTCATCAATATATGGAGAAGGAAGAACAAAGGAACAACGGTCTATTTAGCATTGAAATGCTAGATACGGGATATTTTCAAAGTTTTGTGCCTTATTAAATGATCACAAACAAGAATATAATATTCTAACATAGTCCATACCAAATCCTTATTGGGATACACCATCTACAACTGGTGCTTTCTAATCAATGATGATCGTTAAAATTGTCAAACAAAGAGTATAAGCATTGAAAGGAGGATTGAAATATCAATGCGGCTAACACCTTCCACTCACCTTCCACTATACATATGAACTATGTAAAGATTACCAATTGAAGATTGCCAATTCACGACCACGATCAATAGAGTACAGAATAGGGAGAAAACATGTAAAGACGACCATTCATGTATTCGAGAAAGAAGAAATACATTCATAAAAAATAATAATAAAAGTTAATAAAATAAAACAATCAACAACGAATAACAAAAGCGACAAGGAATATAACCAAGATATTATTTGAGAATTGTTTTTGAATATACCCAAGTAAGCTATATCATATGCAAGAAATTGACCAGATATTTTTGGGTGTTGACTCAGAGAAATTTCAGAGATTAAGGGCACAATATACTATCTAGATAGAGGAAGTATGATTAGCCAAAACAATTATATCAATTAATGTTCACTATAGTCCTGGCATCAATTTGTGGTAGATGATTTATGAGATGAATATCCCTGCATTTTCACTTTACTCCGTGCAATGGCCTCAAGAACATCAATTTGCATTACATTCACCATGTACTCAAAAAAAATGTTTATAAGGTATGTGCACATGCATTCTCATAATGCTTACCATATAAATATCCACCATGCATGGTATAATCTATCATGATCTTCATAGACATCATAAGATATCCATCATAATAGAAAATTAAGTTATTATAAGATCATCAACTTTCAATAACTTCTGCAAATACAAGTTACATCATTTGGAAGTTGTCCCTTCCTCATGATGTACATTGGGGTAGGCCCATTAAAAACACAATCATGAGGTATATTCATGAATTATAGTCCTCTTGACTGCTACCTTTTATTGGAGAATCCATCTTAAAACAGTTTACTTTCTTTGAATCAATATGACCGAGATCACCGAAGGTTGTGATGGAGCCCAAACTTCCAAGGTTTCGGGTCTCCATTTAAGTGATCTTTCTAAGGTTTCTATCCTATACTTCATCTCATAATAGTGCTAAGAATATTTGATTATAGAGCATCTTTTCTAATCATTGGTGTTGGGCTCAGTCAATTCAGGTTTTCCATCAAAAAATGCACATGAACTTCAAAAGTGTTATATAGATCTCTCTAGAAAGTTGGAAATGATCAACCTTCAATGTGAGCCAAGTGGAAAAGCCTTTGTATATGTTGATGCAAATTTGGAGTTACCACCATGACATTTACATCAGTCAATTGTGAAGATTCTTACAGCCATAAATGCTGATTTATAAATCTCCTGAAAGGTAAGAAGTGTGTGTGTGTGTGTGTGTGTGAGAGAGAGAGAGAGAGAGAGAGAGTAATTGAAGAAAACTTGTTGAAGAAATAGAAAGACAATACAATTCACTAGAGAGTAATAGACAGTCGAGAGTTGCATATGAAATCTAATGCTTTATAAAACAAAGACGAAACCTGGTATATAATTTGATGATGGCTAAAAAACAACCAAAGATCAAGCAACCTTTCTATAAGAAATGGAAATAAACACATAAAAAGATATATCAGCCTCAACAGATGACATTAAATCAGATGGACATTATCACTATGATACAAAACTACTTCAGGTTCGAAAAGAAAATTTCTAGATGCTCACAACTGTTGGTAAGTTACTAAAGGATTTTATTCCAAAGCTTCCTCATTAAGCCAGAAAGGTCCAAGGTCATCATCAGTAAATATCTCGCTTTCAAGCTATCTTCGTCATGCCCAAGATAATCTCTTTGCCATGGGCAGAGCAATGCGACCACAACCCAGAATAAAGAGGGGAGATAAGTCAAAGACGTTAACACAAAGTTTTATTCGACTATGTAATTCTTACCGGAATCAATGACATAATAGAGAATAAAAGTCATTAGATATCAGAAGCATGGAATATTAAATATATGAGCATTATAAATTTTCAGAAGCCTAGCCAATTATTTTGAGTGATGCACCTCTTGATTGAGTTGGTTTGAAGAAATTGATGAAAGTAAATTCATGCTTCAGAAATATCGTGAATCCAAATCATTAAAATCAACAAAATGTTATCCCAATCAGTGATGATATACGCCAATTTTCATGAAGTTTTCATGGTTCTTTAAAGTCGTCAATGGTGTGTCTTTCCACGGCTCAGAACATTGGAGATTCAGAACAAAAATAGCAAATCTTTAGAGGCATATCAAGTGTGTTTACAAAAGAGTTCCAAGATCGATCTTTTGGCATCCGGTGAAGTGTGATGGGAGTGGAAGATAAAACAACAAATGGAGTGTTGAGATTACCCACATGTCTATATTTGAAACATCCATTGTATAAAGGATATCATCCATACGCAATGGCAATATCATACCTTCAAGGAGGAATATATTTATAGCAAAGAACGAGTACAAGTTCATCCCATACAATTGATCGAATCAATGATACAAATGGTGGCAACTCAACTATCAGGAGCAGCTTTGAACGAATCAATAATAAAATGCATAGTTCCAATACATATGATATGTAAGGGAAAGATATATAAAAGAAGATTAAAGTCGATGATTAAAGTAATTATGTTATAAGAAACTCTGATTTGTATTTTGGAGACACGACCTTTGAAATTTGTAAAGTTGTGTTGCTTCTATTCTCCAAGATATAAAAAGGAGATCATTTATCCAAAAAGAGACAATATTCACAACATTCATATTCTGAAGAAGCATTTTATATTACTTGTACAGAGGGATAAGGAGTTTAATATGACTTTGTAATATAATTCAATTACTTTATTTTTATAATAAAATAAAATGTTTTTTGTTTATTTTTAATGGCATGGAAATTTAAACTGCAGATGAATCGTCCTTTGTAATTATTTTTTAAATTTTGTATACAATTTAAATATCAAATAAGTGGATATGGTCATTTAGCATTTTAAATTCGATCATCACAGATAGTGCGAAATATTAAATTGTTTCTGTATCTTTGTCTAGTTTGTCTCCCTAGCAGAGGAGTTAAAACTCAATCTAGACTAATTTAAGATTGCATATATATTTGATCTATCGCATCTTGATTATTTAATTGTTGGCAATATAAGTGCATAAGAACTTCATAAAGTTGTACGTGAAAATTCACTAAAGTTGACTCTATTGCCCGGATGAGCAAAGGCACTGGTCTTTCTATTTTTAAGTCAGAAAATCCATATCTTCCTTCCTACAAGTATCAAATCAGCACTTAAAAATATTTTATGATCCATTCAATTCAAACACTCAACATTCAATTTCATTTTAATCGAGTTCAAGGACTTTTCCACCCAAAGAACTCCAAAGCTTAAATTCACTTTAGAAAAGCTCTGAACCAAGTCATCTGATTTGAGGAGAAGGTCTAGCCGCCTAGGTATAGCAGAGCTTGAATTGCAGTGGAATCAAGGTGATTCTTGTTCGTTGGCCAGAAATAATTGAGAAGTCCTATCGAAGAAGTGGCAGGCTCGTGGATTTCAAATATACGGTTTTGAGAACCAACATGCTGATTGAATCATATTGTCTATCTACTCCCTCTCTTTCAAGGTTGCCTCTAATGAAATGTCAAGCTTCCTTTGAATTTCAATCTCCCTCTTTTTCCTACAAGAACAAACTCAAAGAAAAGGGTCGAGGAAAATAGCTCTTTTATGCTCCCATAATGGATCTATTTATATTTGATAATCATTATATCAAATTTATTAAATATCATTTTGAATGAATATATATAATTCAAATAAAATTATACTTATATAAATCTATGCTCCACGGAGTTTTCGGGACGGGGACGTGTTTTCGGTACGAGCACCAAAAGTTAGGGGACGGGACCTTAGGAGACAGTGATTAAAAACATAGGGGATTTTTTATATAGAGAGACAAAATTCAAGTATGCATATCATAACATTGATAGACCATTCACCATAGACATTTTAAAAGATCAATATATGGAAAATTATCAAATGACAAATATTAAGTACCTCCATTATAACATATCACATACATACGTTGTAAAATCAAAATGACTAAAGTCTCCAAGTATTATGCATGGAATCAAAATAGAATAAACAGAAGTGCAACTAAAATAGTAAATAGTAAATAGAAATACTAAATGTAATCTTTCCTCACTGATGCTACTGTTGTTGCTCTATATTTTTTTCCCTCTTAGCAAGTACATCATATCTTAAAACGAGTAGAAGAGTTAGTGTTTTAGTATTTTAATGGACAAATATGGTTTGTACATTTTTATTATGTCTTTAAGACAACTACAGACCCGTACAAAAAGTAAAATTTACTGTTTTGCTTTTACCCGACTAGCCGGGAAAAAAGGGATGGCTTAAAGTTTCGAGGACGGCTAGGGGACAGCAAAGCCGTCCCCAAGTTTCCTACCCAAATTTTTTTGCCATTTCGGGGACGTTTCCAAATTTGGCAAAAGGGGGACAGCTATGGGGATGGCAAAAATCCATCCCCGCGTCTCGTTTCATCCAAGGGACGAGTACGAGCCAAAAAGCATTTGGGACGCATCCCCGTGGAACACTGATATAGATGAATAATGCATACAAATATATATAGCTATCATATTCAAACTTTGAATAATATTTATACGTTGATTTCAAATAAATATGCATATAAATAATAAATCATTATTACTTTGCACAAAGAAAACACAAATTAATCAACACAATCAACTTACCTCAATACTTACCTTTTCTATACTCATCGTTGAATGGTCTAGACCACCACCTTTCTAAATGTTGAGATGACGTATGTATTCAACCTTAAACTTTATTTCAATTTTCTCCTAATTATGAGAGAATGCATTTAGAAACCCATTTCTTAGCCACATCATATCCATGTTTGCCTGATTTCATCTTCAAACCACTTGAAGTTGTCGTGTGAGAAAATTGTTTTAATTTCTAATCCCTAAAATGAACTTTCGTTTCTTACAAAGAATCATAAATCTAATAGGCATGACTATAGACTCAAGTCTGTGCCCCAGTTGGATGATTGTTAGTGCTAGGCATATTAATTTTAAAATATTATTTTCATCGTTCCACAATGCATTTGATATTATGCATTTCATTTTGGCTTTATCTATATTCTTGATACCACTATCTTCTTCATGCAATAGCTCTGGAATATATATTCATTTTTTTATATGCCTGTGTTGTGAGGTTTTCACACCATTACCCCAAAAATTTTGGAGACCCCCTTTTTCGGGCAACCCTTGGCAATTTTCGTGGATTTTTGGAATTTTTTCAATTGCCTTAGCAAATTTTTCGGAGTTGTCCAAAAAATTTTGATTTGAAAATTTTACACTTTGGGCACCTTCGGGCCAGGAGGGATGTGATTTGTCTTTTTCACTCGGTGCGAAACTTGATTTTCCAGAACATGTATTTTTATCCTTAGGCCAAACAAATTTCAAAAGACAATATTTTTCGATGGTTAGAACAATCTTCGACAGGATAAATTTGCAAAATTTTGGACTTAGACGGATTTTGGAAATTGGAAATAATTGTACAGACTTGAGCATTTTCAAAATGAAAATTTTTAAATTTAATTGTTTTGGAAAATCTTGAATTTGTTGAAATAACTTAGATCGTATTTGCAAATGTACTCTCATTACCATTGTAATTGATGATTTCCAAATGCAGATTTGGATCTCATATATGTATAATATGAGAGGAGACATGTCTCTTCAAGAGACATGAAGAGACATGTGTCTATAGTTAATCACCATTTAGTTTATAAATAACTATATGCATAACTCATCTTATATGTATAATATTATATTAACCATATATGTAATATAATATTATATTATTATATTATTAAATAATAATATATATAATGCATATTATATTACATATATCATATATATATTATATATATAAGATATATAATGCATAATATATAATATATATTATATTACATATAATATATATATATATATATATATCACCAATAACAATTTATCTAAAAAACATAAACACAGATTAGTGTATCAAATAATCAATGTTTTACTTCTACTGACGCTAAAACATTAACACTCCCTCTTTTGCAAAGGAGAAGTAAAACATCATTAGATTGGAATCAGAATCATTATGTAATCAACACAATGTATATTAAAATCTCTTAGCAACATAATGTTTTTTCTATGATCTCTACTAGCACTTAAGCAATGTCTAGAGATGTCCATGACACATTTGCAATTTATGATCTCTACTTGCACTTAAGCAATGTCTAGAGATGCCCATGACACACTCATGAACTCTACTTGCACCTAAGCAATGTCTAGAGATGCCCATAACACATTCATGATCTCTACTTGCACCTAAGCAATGTCTAGAGATGCCCATAACACACTCATGATCTCTAATTGCACTTAAGCAATGTCTAGAGATGTTCATGATACACACATGATCTCTACTTGCACTTAAGCAATGTCTAGAGATGCCCATAACACACTCATAATCTCTACTTGCACTTGAGCAATGTCTAGAGATGTTCATGACACACACATGATCTCTACTCGTGAGAATGGTTCCTAAGGCCTTTATCTTACATGTTAACGTCCACTTCAGAAATGATCACTCTGAATATTGATCCTGGGATGTTAGGTCCTCTTGTTACTTCCTTAGAAACTCCCTTTTCCCAAGGATGCTTGTCAAACTCATCATTCTCTCATAATATACATAGGAGTAGGCCCATCAAAATCATGTAGTCACCCACATGGATTTCTAGACTCCTTCTGAGTATCAATCTTCTAAGCTCCAGCATTGCCTTCGAAGAAGTGTCATACTCCCTCTTAAGGTAGAAGGATCTCATAATTTCAATCATCAAAGATACTTGCATCAACAGCCACACTTTATCCATCTTGATCATCAGGGTCTTTGGAACTACTATCATTAGATTTAGTCTGTCACAATATTTGTTAGCATATAGAAGTACCAACCTTCTTTTCCTGTAAGAATATCGTCAAACATAAAGGAAAAGATCAAAGAAAATGACCCTTATAGTATGTATAGAATTACAAATAAATGAATAGATAATTGTAAAAGATAAAAGTACTTATCTGCCCATGAGGGTCATGGAATATCTCCTTTTCTAAGGATGGTTCAAGTGGGAATGAAACATTGTCTATTATTCCCCCCACAATGTAAAGTTACCACTCTTATATTATTGAACACTATCACATCAAATTTGACGACTTCTTTCTAAGTTCCAACTTGCTCTTTTCATTCATTGAAGCTCCAACCATTCATTAAGCTTAATAGTAGAAGCTAACACAAGCTTGTCCACAATATGCCAATATCTTGATTGAGTATGATTGTGTCACTTGAATGACTCTACAATTCATACGTCAAGTATCATTTATCATTTATCGTAGATGATTAAGATCATATAGTTGCATGAATTAAAGTCCTCTTGAGTATTACAATTTATCTATCATTGAAAATTCTATCACAACATGGTTTACTCCCTTTGAATCAATATGATCGAGATCATTGAAGTTTGATTGAATCACATCCCCTATCTACTCTCTCTCTTGTGATAGTCAAGCTCCCTTTGAATCTCAATCTTCCAAGCTCCTCATCTAATGTTGCCTCTGATGAAGTGTCAGACTCATTCTGAATTTAATATCAATATCCCTTTTTCTGCAAGAACATTCTTGAAGGAAAAGATCAAGGCAAATACTTCATATAGAGATATAAATAAAAGAGAGAGTATAATGAATAGATAATGTAATACTCAAGAAAATAAATACTTATTTGTGCATCCTTGATACAAGATGCTTCAATTTTATTTCAAATAGGAATGCCCATCTGAAAATTATGTTCTCCTATAAATATGCTAAATGTAGAATAATTAGTTTCACTTTTCCATAATCTTTTAATTATATCTTTTATATCCAATTCATAAGAGGATGCACTTTTCAAATCCAAAGCTTATGGCTTTTCAGAAATAAATTAACCCTTTCTAATTAAATTTGCTCCATATTATCCCAATTCTTGTATTTAACAATTTCTTCTCCTAACATTTGCTCATATCTAGATTTTGTAAGTAACGAGTTTAGAATGTTTCAATGTATAACATGGTTGATTTAATTTTCATCTTGTTAAGTCTTTTGAGTGTTCTAAACTCCTCTACCCTCTGAAACATAATGAGTCGTCTAATACTCTTTTGCCATGGTCAGTTAATTTTGATTATTGGTCAAACTTCAGCATAGGAATAAAGATGTGCCAAAAATTATTGAATTATAAATACCTAACCTGTAGTTTAAGTTTATAGACCATATCACATCCAATCAGAATCCATGTTGAAGCCATCAATGTATACCTTCATTTATGAGGGCCATAGATGGGATGCAAGACAAAGAGCACATTTTAGTGGCCAAAAGTGACTCGCAATTTTTCTGCGTGTACTCCTAACCCTCACAGGTAATGCTTGCCATCTAAAATTCTATAATGGGAATGAACTGGTCCACCTTCCTCATTGTACAATTGACTCTACCATATGGTATTGACTTTAAGAATGGCCTACAGTTTAATGCACTATACACTACAGTAGCACTGTATCATATAATTGACAATGTGATGGTTGTTTATTCCCATGCCGACAATATCTGCAGACAGGATCAGATTTCTGCAAAATGTCATAGTAGTTAATTATATGCGGCTGTGTATTGACTTTCTTTATGCATCTAGATTATGTGCGATTTGTGCCCAATTTTATATGAAAACTCTATCAAATGCAATTGATAGTAACCGTCTAGTTTTGTATGATGATCGTCCTAGTTCTCCTGCAAACTATGATCTTGCCTTTGATAATGTAGGGAATTTGTGCCTAAAATAACTCCGACCCGCTGACTATACTCCTTTGTACATTCCATGTGGTTGCAGAATTAATTTGTTCAAGCATTAATAATACTTTGCCCCCTATAAATCACAGATTTGGTGGTGACCACGTGAAGTGTCAATCATCTCATCTTACACCATTAAGGATCAATTTTTCAAACATTTCGTTTTTGTAGGAATCACTTTATTTATTTACTTGTATTCTTCTAAACATCTGCTATTCTTATTTTGGCTGAAATTCCTTGAATTGCAAACTTGCTACTTGAATTATTTGGATGCCAACGATATACTCCTAAACTCCTGTATCACTATTAAGTTTGTTTCCCAACACGTTGGAGTTGATATGTTCTCGTTGTGACTAGATTTTGGATTATTTGTACTGTCTGTATTCCATTTATTGTAAAATATTAGATTCTAACATGTTCTTAGTGTCGTTCTCTCTAATATTAATTACTGTGTATCCCTGAATCAGCATCATCTCCTTCCCAAATTGTAAGTAGTCCTTTTAAAACTATATAAATTTATTAAATTTAATCCTCGATATCCTCGATTGCTAAGTTGGATTTTCAGTGGTCTATTATGTACATGACTGATGACTTCCTGTCACTGCTCGATT
This sequence comes from Cupressus sempervirens, assembly GCA_028749045.1. NCBI lineage: Eukaryota > Viridiplantae > Streptophyta > Pinopsida > Cupressales > Cupressaceae > Cupressus > Cupressus sempervirens. The sequence continues at coordinate 840,058,636 of CM053786.1, read as the reverse complement.
TCCCTTTACTATTGAATTCATAGACATATCCTTTCCTTCTTACTTTCATTACCTGTATTCCATTCATATATCAAATTTGTTGAGTTTCCCTTTCTCTCCAATACTATTGTTGCTCCAAATATTCCAGTTTTGTGTATATCAGATTCCTTCATTATTTGGCTCTGACCAACATGAATATCAATCAACTGTTGAGTTATGTGCAAAATATCCAAATGCTGTATTAGAGCTAACAAGTCTCAATCGATGGTTACAGAGTACATTTCAGTTTCTGCAGTTATCAAGCCAAGGCATTGGCTTTCACAACATCCTTGATATTATTGCACTGAATTTCACGGTTATCTATTGTAGAGATGAGAATATTTATCAAATCTAGAGCATGGACACGTCTCTTCTCTCACTGACTCTGCAGCAATTTGTTCATATACACATCTATTCTTCAAACCAAACAATTTTCCTTGTGGATCGGCCACTTGAGAAATGACAAGTAGAGAACGATATCAATTTCTACAAGAAACAAAACACTTTATTCCAACAACTCCTTAAGGTGTTGCACTTGTTCTGAAATCTTCAGAAGTGAGATTACATGAGATTCTTTTATAGTAAACTATTCCATCATAGTATTATATGTGAGATCAGATAGCCTACAGTTTATTTTGAAATGAGTTTTTTTACCATGTTCTTGGTTACTTTCATACATTTGCAGTATGGATCTGATACCATGTTGAAATAACTTAGATCGTATCTGCAAATGTACTCTCATTACCATTGTAATTGATGATTTCCAAATGCAGATTTGGATCTCATATATGTATAATATGAGAGGAGGAGACATGTCTCTTCAAGAGACACGAAGAGACATGTCTCTATAATTAATCACCATTTAATTTATAAATAACTATATGCATAACTCATCTTATATGTATAATATTATATTAACCATATATGTAATATAATATTATATTATTATATTATTATATAATAATATATAATGCATAATATATATAATACATATGATATTACATATATCATATATATATATTATATATATATAAGATATATAATGCATAATATATAATATATATTATATTACATATATAATATATATATATATTATATATATAAGAATCACCAATAACAATTTATTTGAAAAACATAAACATAGATTAGTGTATCAAACAATCAATGTTTTACTTCTACTGATGCTAAAACATTAACAGAATTTTTCCGTGAAAAAGAAATTTTTTGATAGTGAAATTAAAAATTGGAAAATTGATTTTGGATGCTAGAAAATTATTTATTTTGGTTAAAAATTAAAATTGCATTGCAAAATTAAAAGTGGATTAAATTGCAAAATCTCATTAAATCGGTTGAAATATTGCTTAAGAGATTTTTTAATGTTCGAAAGAAATTAGTAAATTAAAATTGAAAATCGGTTTTGGCTTGCTAGAGTTGATTTTAATAATATTTTAATTGCTAAAACATTTTTAAATGAAAATTTTGGCATCTCCTAGGCTTTCCTTGTTTTATTTTGCAATTTTTTATCACAACCGATGATTAAATGGGTTAATTTCACTTTGAGCTAAGTAAATTTAGCATGGCATTTAAATCTGGACCATTACTAAGGATGCTAATTTAATATTGTTCTCCACCAAGGCAAGTCGGCACACTTGGAGAGACATGATATTGTGGTATAATAGGGGCTCCCCCCCTCTTATCTCCTCATTCCACCTTCCTCCTCATGTGTTGGGTGATTTTTTCTTGAAGAGGCAATTTCCAGCCTAGGCGATTTTCTTGTTGGAGCAGATTTTCCTTGCTTGGCACCATTCTCCTTCTTCCAATTTGGGCGAATTTCCACCCTATGCGATTTGGGAGCAGATCTAAATATTTTCTCTTGCTTGGGCGATTTCTCAAAGTTCTGATTTTTGCTAAAGGCTGCGAATTTTTGCTCTAAATTTGAGCAATTTTTTTTGGTAGAGGATACATGGTCCAAAGTCTGATTTTTGGCAAATTTGGGCGATTTCAAGAGATCAAAATTCTGATTTTTTTTGCAAGGAGGTTTGAATTTTCTAAGGTCTGATCCAAACTTGAAGAAGGCTAAGTTATTGGTAAAAGACAAAATTACCGTAAAATTCTACTCATTTTAGAGGTGAAGATTAGTATAAAGGCAGATTCTACTCCTTGTTCTTGCTTGGTTCCATTTCCCTTATATTCTTCTTGCATTCATCATCCACCACTTCATCATTCCATTGATGGTTGAAGTTTAGAGAGATAAGTGTAGATTTCATGATAGGACACTTAGCGAGGCAGAAATAAGCTAGACCACCCTAGGTTGAAGTTGGTAGATAGAAGTGTAGTCCATCCTAAGGTAACGAAGAGGCAGAAATAAATGGTAGTCCCACCCCTAGGTTGAAGGTTGGAGATTTATAAGTGTAGACATAGGACTTGGCGAGGCAGAAATAAGCTAGATTCCATCGATAGAAAGAAGGTTAGAGATCAATAAGGGTAGTCCATATTATTTAAAACGAAGGGGCATAAATAAGTGTTTAGGATGATAGATGTTAGTGTAAGCAAGAACTCAAAGGGAGCGAATACCAAAAAAGACAAGAAAAGCATGATACCTAAGACCACATTTTTCTCGAAAATGAGGCGAATAAGCGATACCAATATCGATACAATGAACATGATACAGTTAAATGTAATGTCCCCACTTTAGCAGTTAAATTAATTTCTTATAAAGTCATTAAATAAATTAAAAATTAAAAGGTGACTATATTTAATTAATTTAATTAATTATTGTATTACAAGGGAGAAGCTTCTAGAGCGTGTATTAATTATTGGAAAGGGGGAAGCCTTTAGTAATTTAATTTTCTAAAAGCACAATTAATTATTGTATTGCAAGGGAGGAGTTTCTAGAGAGCGCATTAATTATCAGAAGGGGGAAGCTTCTAGCACTTGCAATTAATTAATATTTTAGTTCCTTCTAGAAGGGTGAAGGAAAAGGATAAATAGGGGTGAGAGTCTCATTGTTGAGTATCGGATTTTTGTGAATGACATTTGATAAGAGCTTGGGTGTGTGAGTCACATATCTTTCTTGGTAATAAAGGACGTTCATCCTCTCTTGTAACATTCTAGACGTCATTCCCTTGGGTTTGGCATTTGGAATACATTGCTTTGTACTAGATTTTATCATTTTGAGAACTAATATAATTTCAGCATTGGTTCAATCTTCAGTTTGCATAAAAATCTATTTCAGCAGTTGCTTCAGTTTTTTAGCATTTCCAAGGTGCCCATTACAGTGGTATTAGAGCTATAAGTCCTACCATTCTGTGGAGGTCTTATAGGGAATTTGGAACAACCGGATAGAGGGAAAAGTGTTTGACGAAATGCTCAAACGATTACTGGGTACATTAGAGGGGTAACATTTGCAACAAGAGCAGAATAGGCAAATGGATATGATGTTGCAGCTTATGGCTAGACAGATGGGCATCAATATTGACGTTTTGTATGTGGCTCCAATGCAGGAGGTAGTTGATTCCTTAGGTGGGATCGAGACAAGTATAGAGGCACCCAGCTCTGATGTTGGTGATGTGGGCATTTCAGTAGAGTCAGCAAATGTGGGTTTACGCTCTAGTATTATTGATTCGCAGTCTAGTGTTGAGTCATGTATGCAGAGTCAGGAGTCCACATATGAAGCTTTGTTAGGGGATGGTGATGCAGCAATAGTGGAATTAGGAGAATGCGAGGATACTGTCATATCAATAGCCACTTCTGTGTCAGTTGATCCATCCAACGAGGAGTTTAGGAATTCGCATGCAGTGATTGATGTGTTCTAATGATGGCACACATGTTGATTGTGAGTTTTCATCAACTACAATTTCGGTTCAATTTTTTGTCACAACAGTTAGCGTTATTCCTATGTCCATATGTTTCGATGCGGCTACACCTATCGTTGATACAGTTAGCATGAGTGCATATGGTTCGCTTATAACAAGAGTTCTCTATAATACTTACACAGGATGACAGGACTTATAGCTCTGATACCACTGTAATGGGCACCATAGAAATGCCAAAAAACTGAACCAACTGCTGAAATAAATTTTTTATGCAAACTGAAGATTGAATTGATGTTGAAATTATATTAGTTCTCAAAATGATAAAATCTAGTACAAAGAAATGTATTCCAAAGGCCAAACCCCAAGGGAATGACGTCTAGAATGTCACAAGAAAGGATGAACGTCCTCTATTGCCAAGAAAGATATGTGACTCACACATCCAAGCTCTTATCAAATGTCATTCACAAAAATCCGATACTCAACAATGAAACTCTCACCCCTATTTATCCTTTTCCTTCACCCTTCTAGAAGGAACTAAAACATTAATTAATTGTAAGTGCTAGAAGCTTCCCCCTTCCAATAATTAATGCGCTCTCAAGAAACTCCTCCCTTGCAATACAAGAATTAATTGTGCTTCTAGAAAATTAAATTACTAAAGGCTTCTCCCTTCCCAGTAATTAATACACGCTCTAAAAGCTTCTCCCTTGTAATACAATAATTAATTTAATTAATTAAATATAAAGTCACCTTTTAATTTTTAATTTATTTAATGACTTTATAAGAAATTAATTTAACTGCTGAAGTGGGGACATTACAGTCCACCCTCCTTGAAATTGCTTGCCCTCAAGCAATTCAGCAACACAATTAACTCCAACCTCCACCTGGATCCCAATAGAAGTAGTATGTGACATCCCTGTGGACATTAAATCAGCTGCAAATGAGCATCATCAAGTAAAAACCACATGTCCTGTAGCCTAGCACCCAAAACTTGTGCTGATGATGTAGAAGTCAAAATGTCACCAGAAGGAAACTTCGTAGAAGACCTATGAAACCTTTTGTTCCCAACTGCTGCAACACAAAACTGAATCTTTGTAGATGGTGAGAATTGAGCCCAACTCCACTCAGATGAATGACCAACATCAATCTCAAACATCAGATTGTCATAAGACAACGTTGCATCCATGTTGAACATAGTACTATCCCAGAAGTGAATATCAACACTTTGTTGATCGATAGTATAATACGACTCTGTCACTATATCACTCACCTCATTAGCAGTAACAAATGCACTATCATCAGAGCACACATCTACAAATGCATGCATACTACTAAACTCCTCATTGGATGGTTCAACTAACACAGAAGTGGCTACTGATATGATAGTATCCTCGCATTCTCCGAATTCCACTATTGCTGCATCACCATCCCCTAACAAAGCTTCATATGTGGACTCCTGACTCTCCACACATGACTCAACACTAAACTGTGAATCAATAATACTAGAGCGTAAACCCACATCTGCTGACTCCACTGAAATGCCCACATCACCAACATCAGAGCTGGGTGGCTCTATACTTGTCTCGATCCCACCTAAGAAATCAACTACCTTCTGCACTGGAGAAACATACAAATCATCAATATTGATGCCCATCTGTCTAGCCATAAGCTGCAACATCATATCCATTTGACTATTCTACTCTTGTTGCAAATGTTGCCCCTCCTCTAATGTACCCAGTAATCATCTGAGCATTTTGTCAAACACTTTTCCCTTTATTCGGCTATTCCAAATTCCCTATAAAACCTCCATAGGATGGCGGGACTTATAGCTCTCATACCACTATAATGGGCAGCTCTAATACCACTATAATGGGCACCCACTAGTTATAACTTCGTGCAACACTTTGCAAGCAAGCTCTAATACCAGCGTAATGGGCACCCTAGAAATGCCTAAAAACTTAACCAACTACTGTAAGAGATTATAATGTCTTTGCATAGGTTTCAATCTACACAACATGAGCAAGAAAGAATTTATGCAAATTGAAGATTGAACCAATGCTAAAACTATATTAATTCTCAAGATAAAATCAAGTACAAAGCATTGTATTCCAAAGGCCAAACCTCAAGGGAATGACATCTAGAATGTTACAAGAGAGGATGAACGTCCTCTATTGCCAAGAAAGATATGTGACTCACACATCCAAGCTCTTATCAAATGTCATTCACAAAAATCCGATGCTCAACAATGAGACTCTGTCATGTCCCCTCTTTAGTGACATGTCATTTTTCAGTGGATTTGCCCAAAGATGTATCGCCGATTAATCGGTGATACTAGAAAAAATCACGATTTTTTGGGGCCAGCGATTTAGTCGCCCCAAAAATCGCAATTTTGATTTTTTCAAAAAAATCGCAGATTAATAGGCAATTAATCGCCTAAAAATCGCGATTTCTTGGAACAAAATCGCCAGTGCCCGGCAATCACATAAAGTGACGAAAATACATATTTTTTTCATTCGTTTTTTAAATTGCTTAGGGCATTTTGGAGAGGAGAGGATAGAGGAGGAGTTCTTGGCAAGCAAGAGGCGGAATCGAGTGCATTTGGAGGCCTTTTGATTCGATTTCTTCGTTACTAGGTAAGTGATTTGAATCTTTGTTTTTTATTTTTGCAGGAGATTGTATTCTTTTTTCTTGCATGTAAATGGATAAAAATACATTCCTAATTAGTTAGGAATGCATTTGATGAATGTAAGCAAGATTAAATGCATTCATTTGCATTTTTCTCCATTCTAGATCGAATTTATGTTAGAAATTTGCACTTTTTTGAAAAATTTGAAACCATAGCAGCTAGTTTGTTTGAATGTTATTTGGATTTTAATTTATTGGCACTGTTATTGGAATGTTGCTTGAATTATTTGTTTAACTATTAACTTTGATCTTGTTATAATTTATTTATAGTTTTTTTTTTTTAATTTGTATGCGTAAGGCAGCCTGCAGCAGTTTTAAATGGCAGACAAATGGCCATTGACTCCATGCCCTTCAGGCTACATTGGCACCAGGGATCTCAAAGCATGATATGAATCTTTGTGAGAGTACAACAGAAGAAATAAAAAGGTTTGCAAATGCCTTGCTCGCAGCTAGAGAGCAAAAAAAATTGCAAAGAGAGCGGAATAAATTGCATGTCAAGGCAACCATAGCAGAGACCCAGGGCAGTTTCTTTGATGTTCAGGAGGAGGAGGCAGCCATTGTAAGCATGGCCGGCTCTTATCGTGGGCCGCGTGTCCACAAACAGGGCGGTTTTTCTTTCACAAGTTCCGCTCCCACTCCCACTCCTACACCTCCTAGCACTTCCGCACCATCAGGATCAGCAGGTGCTTCTGGGATAGGGAGCTATTTTGTGCCGAGGCACACCTAGTTCACAACCTTCATTAGAGGCCACTAGATGGAATAAGGAGGTTCATGACCAGGTGGACAATGCACTAGCAGATTTCTAGGTTTTCAACAACCTTCCTATTAGTGTTGTTGACAGTCCCTATTGGGAGGCTTTGACCACAGGGTTGACAGTTGCAGGAAAGGGGTACAAGTCCCCTTCTCGTTTTGTGTTGGGTGGCAGGTAAGCGAATAATTTTATTACTCTCGATTTCCTTTTAATTTTTAACTTTTTACTTAGTTATAAATTTTAATTAATTTATCTAGAAATTAGAATGTTGATTACTAAAGTCTAAATCAATTTAAAATTACTAAGAATCTAAGACATAACTAAACTTTGTTTTTGTAGGCTTATTGGAACTGCTGTTGAGAGGGCCAAAGCATTTGTTGAGGAACAGAAACAAGAATGGACAAAATTTGGTTGCACCATTCTTTCTGACGGGTGGATTAATTTTTTGGCCTGCTGTAATGATAATGTGGTGTTCCTGAAATCAATCGATGCGTCCAGCAAGGTAAAAAATGCTCAGACATTGACATTGATGTTGGAGAACATGGTCTTAGAGATTGGCATTGAAAATGTGATGCAAATCATCACAGACAATGTTGCTGCATATGTATTAGCAAGTAAACCGTAATTCTATGTTGCATGTGCATTATGAATTTCACAACAAGAATTTTTAATAGTTTGATAATTTTTGAAAAGTTGGAAACTAATTAGTATTTTCTTTTACAATTGGCAGGAAAACTCCTAAAGTACAGGCACCCCACTCTCTCTTGGACCCCATGTGCAACACATGTCCTTAACCTTCTTTTGGAGGACATGGGCAAACTTGAGTAGGTCACTCCAATTGTGGAGGATGCAAGACGGGTGACAAAATACATATACAATCACCCATGGGTCCTTAGCCTGATGAGAGAGCACACTTATGTCAAAGAAATTGTCAGGCCTGCCATCACAAGGTTTGCAACGATTTTCTTGACATTGCAAAGCATTCTCAATAATTTGGTTTCTTTGAAGCAAATGTTTGTTTCCAAAAAATGGCTTGATTCCACATTTTCAAAGAAGAGTGAAGGAGAGAATGTTGTGCGGATTGTGTTTGATAAATATTTTGCAGATAAGGCCGATGAAATAGTAAAGGTAACTACAAAACTTTAAGTTTTAGTTTACACTTTACAACTTTATAACATACTAAGTTTCTAACTCAAGTAAATAATAATTTTGTAACTTGTCAACTAATTTCAAATTTATATTGCAGGTGTCTAAGCCTTTAGTCAGAGTTCTGCGTTTGGTTGATGGAGACCAAACGCCAATGGGTGAACTATATGAGGCCATGGACAAGGCCAAAGAATCTGTCAAAAATTACTACAAGGGGGAGAGCATCAAATATGAACCCATTTGGCAGATCATTGATAGAAGGTGGAATAATCAGCTCCACCAACCCATTCATGCAGCAGGATATTTCCTCAACCCACATTTTAGGTATACCGTAAGCTCATTCTTACTCAAATTTAAGTTAACGAAGACTTGAGTTCATTTTGCTTTCGTAGGGTGTTGGGTGTGTACTAAAATTGCAAGACTTATTTGTTTTTGGTTTTTGGTTTTAGGGCTGATGGTACATATGCAGATCCTAATGGAGAGGTCATCAGAGGCCTAAGTGAGTGCGTCCAAAGGATGGTAACCAACGAGGAAACAAGAGATAAAATCATCGCTGAGCAGGAGATCCTCACTTCAGCAGGGGGCAAGGTGTTCTCAACTCCTCTCTGCAAGAGAGCAAGGCTTACACAAATCCCACGTAATACATTTGCAAACTTTTGAATCTCAAATGCTAAATTAACATTTATGTTCCACTTTTTGTTGTCTATTAGTATTTTCTAACTTGTACAATTTTTTTGATGCAGTGGCTTGGTGGACCACTTGGAGTGCAAGCACTCCAAATCTTGCAAAATTTGCTCTCAGAATCCTATCACAGCCTTGCAGCGCATCACATTGTGAGCGCAACTAGAGTTTGTTTGAGGCCATCCACACAAAAAAGAGAAACAGGTTGTACCAAAAGAGGATGAATGACATGGTCTATGTGCAATATAATCTTAAATTGCACATGAAAAGGGCACAACAAGATCCTCCTAGGCCAATCGATTTGGATGAGATAGATCCTTATTATGATTGGACGGCACAGGAGCAAGCTCCCTTATTTACACAGGAGGACATCTCCAATTTGGAGAGGGAGGCCGCGAAGGAGGCTACGGAGGAGGAAGGGGGTGGAACTAGATATGACATCAATTTGGATGACATCGAGGAGGGCGATGATGAGGATGATGACATTGAGCCTACTGCAAAGGACCTTGACATCTTGCGCGCAGTGAATGTGGAGCTACCGACATCTAGTTCTATAGCTACAACATCTCCTGCATTGGCACAGACACAAACACAGGCACAGACCCTGCGGCATTCTAGTTCTAGAGCTTTACCCTCTCCCGCACTCGCTAGTAAAGCGACTGGGAAGAGAAAGATGTAGTCCTGTATTTGACATTTGTACTTATTTGTAGTCATGTTGATGTGCTTATTTGAACTCTTTACATTTGACACTTTATTTATGAGAATACAACTTCTCATGTGTTGTGAACTTGTTAGTTGTTAGTTATTTACAACTTGTCACTACTTACTTGTTAGTAATTTACTGATTAATAAGTCTTTTTGCATTGATTGTTTCTTATGTATTGTTAGTAATTAAGTCATTAGATGCAAAAAAACATTGAATTCTGTCAAAAAAATGGCATTTTTTAATTAAAATTTTGTGGTTTTTGAGTTCCCGATTTTTTCTCCGATTTTTTGCTGATTTTTTTCGATTTTTCCTGATTAAACTTTTTCAAGCCTAGGCAATTAATCTCCTCAAGCGATTTTTACATCAATGGATTTGCCTATCATGAACTCTCGTAGGCAGATGGTTTTGGTGAGAGTCATTCTAATAATTATTTGGGGATTGGATAATCTTATTTGCTCTCAGAGAGACGGTATTTATTATATTTTTATTATTATGTGTTATGCGGGGCCAAATGTTATTATTTTGAGTTGAGTTGCACTTTTTATTTTATAAAGTTACTTTTTATATAAAAGTGCATTATAAAGGGATTTCATAAAAATATTTTATGGATACTTCTAGAAGTTCTAGTGGCTTCTTAGATAAGTGAATAAATAGAGTGCTTGGCCTCTTATTTGGACATCCCATAACTTGAGTTTACACTACCTTTCTCTTTGAGCATTTGTGGCGCCATAGTTTGCAAACTCTGCGATAGTCTCAAAGTTGCCGAGTACTCTCATTTTTTTTTGCTAGGCAAGTACTCTCAAGTTTAACTCTCGCGTAATTATAGATGTAAAAAAACGTAGGTAAAAATGTCGATGCAAGGAAAACTCTAGATAAGATGCATTTTTCACATGATGTTACTGCTATAAAACTGTGTTTTCTCTATTGAGATGTCAATTTATAATCTAATACAAATTTGTAATTGAACTCTACAAAGAATGTCTTTCTTTAAGAGATTTTAAATTTTAGTACTTAGCGAGTTGCCGAGTTTTTCCCAAGTTTTTGTTGAGAGTTTTTGCCGAGTTGAAAATTTTGGGCTTCTCGAGTACTCTCCGAGTCTGAGTTTGCAAACTATGCGTGGTGCCATCTTGGTCTACAGATTATCATTTCTTCTTTAGGAACAATGTCTCATAAGGATTTTGCATAACTGAGGAGGTGAAATATCCTTTGAAGGGTTGCACATTTGGAGGTGATACTACAGTCACTTCAGCTAGGGCATCATTGGGCCTAAGGCCATTTTCAGTATTTCAACATTTCAGGAGGCATTTTTAGCAGGGCCGAAATTATAGGAGGCCGTTTTTAGCAGGTCTGAAATTATAGGAAGCCATTTTTAGCAGATCCAAAATTTTATGAAGCTTCTTTCAGCAGACCCAAAATTATAGCAAGGCATTTTCTGAAGATTATTCATTTTCAATCATGGATTGATTGCAAGACATCTTTAGAAGGCTTAATTGTGGTGGAGGAAAGATTTATAGCTGCTGGCTTGTTTTTGCTACAAGTCTGATCCAATTTTCAGAATTTCTAGATTGGGCTTTGGAACCACATTTTTGTTCATATCTTCCTCATTACTCAGCATATCATTCTAGGTATTTTTGCATTGAATTTCTATCGTTGAGGAGAGAGAGGTAGGTGCATTTTGGAGTTCCAAAATGCCATGATTTATTTTTTTAGGAATTTTTCAAAACTCCTAGACATTTCCGAAAATTTGCAAGGAAGTACATTTTCACATTTGGGGTGACTTTGGCTTGGGTGTTGGCATCTTTAGCATTGGTAAAAATTATTACAGCCATCTACAATCAAGTTCTTCACTTCTCATTTGGCATTTGGCATATTTTCTGAGAAATGTATGTTTTCAGTTGAGTACAAAATATAGCTTCAGCACTTTACTATTTTACAGTGTACTTGTCTTTGTTTGCCATTTGGCATCATTGGTATCAAAGGACGGCTAGGATTTTGCAAGTGAAAGAGTATTGTAATTTTTAGACTATCTATTTTTCCAACCTAGGGTTTGATGATCATATTATTGGCTGAAATATGTATGGCATTGTTGCAAATTGTTGATATATGAATGGCATATGGTTTTGAGCAATTTCCTATGTTCAGCATTTACTTTCAGTATAGTAGTCTTCAATTGCATGCCAAGTGTTTGACAAAAATTTTCAGTTCAATATTAGAGTTTTTTTTAGTGGCCTATTGGTAGGGGTCATTATAGACTCTCACCCCTATTTATCCTTTTCTTTCACCCTTCTAGAAGGAACTAAAACATTAATTAATTGCAAGTGCTAGAAGCTTCCCCCTTCCAATAATTAATGCACTCTCTAGAAACTCCTCCCTTGCAATACAATAATTAATTGTGCTTCTAGAAAATTAAATTACTAGAGGCTTCCACCTTTCCAATAATTAATACACACTCTAGAAGCTTCTCCCTTGTAATACAATAATTAATTTAATTAATTAAATATAAAGTCACCTTTTAATTTTTAATTTTAATTTATTTAATGACTTTATAAGAAATTAATTTAATTTCCTCTTATGCTCCACTTAGACTTTGGAGAACTTGAAGGCTAAAAGATGGGGTCATTACATTAAAGGACATATTGAAGGAAGGACAATCCCCCATGGCAAAGAACCTTCAATGCCTTTATCGGATACGTGAAAGAATATGAGAAGGATCATGAGAAAATACTACAAGCAGCGAGCAGCATGATGAATTCAGTTGAGCTCAAGATGAAACATACACCTTGCCCTCCCATGAAGGAAGTCAACGACAAGCTAGCCAAGTTCATTGCTTTGGCTAGAAAGATGAAAGAAAGGGGTAAAACTATATTAGAACATCATTTGATGTAAGCCCAAGTGGCAAATTCTCCTTCTTCTGGGTTAGGATAGGTGTCTGATTCTAATTGGCTACCATTTTGGTGCCTTCTCATTGGTTGCCACTTTTCCTTTTTTTTCATTGGTCCATTGATAAGGTGATGTCTTCTCATTGGCCGATAGGGTGGCAACTCTAATTAGGATTTCTAATATCCAATCTGGATCATTGGTTTTGCCTCTTAATCTCTACCGTTGGTTGTAATTTTGGGCCTCTATATAAGGCCATTTGCTCTCATTTGTAAAGGGTCAGAAAAAATTGTTGCTAAGATAATACCAAAATTGCCTCTCTTTATCATTGTTGTGACTTGCATGGTGATTAAGAACATTTGGTGTTATTGCATGGTTTCTACTTTCAATAGTTAAAGTTAGATTCCTTTGAAGTTGTTAACGTAGATTTCATTTCAAGAAAGTTGTTAACTAAGAGTAAGAGTAGATGGATAGTTGCATGGTGAAATCAGTGGATGTTTGATAAAGATTTATAAACTAAGCCACTAGCATCCTAGCGGCTTGTTAGAAAGCCTTGTGTGGTAAACTAGTCATTTTCCCTTAAATCATTGCATCTATAGAAGTAGAGCCACTAGTTAGCCTTCATTAGATTCAATCCCCGTCCATTTGCTAATCTTTCCATTCATAAGAGTAGGAGTAGAATAGCAAGTAGTTTAGTAATTGGAGTCTTGAAGAAGAAAATTAGGAAGGTAAAAGTCATTAGAAGCACAATCAACATTATCTGGCGCTACACCCTCCATCATCACCACCACCATCAACATCATTTGGCACTCATACAAAATCATCACCATCACACCCAAAATCCAAGTCATCCTTGAATGAACAATGTAAGGCCGCCTACGTGATTACCAGCAAATCACATCAATAACTGAGTTAGTATTCACAGGTGTAAGGAACATTGGAGTTATTTTCATGCCTTCATAAGTATTAACTTTTCAAGAGAGGAATCGAGTGTTTGATATCCCATATCAAGTATTCAATTACTATATGTTATGTAGTGGTACAAAACTGACATCAACACTATGCAGGTAACATTCAACCTCCACTATTGATTTCTACTTGTGTTTACTTCAACCAAGTATTATACACAACCTCTTCGTGCATCCAACATGAGGGTTTTCGATCAATCCAACACTGGACGAGGATAGATGAGAGAAGAAATACAAAAGCATAAACAATGTTCATATTTTTGATGGCACAAAAAATGCGATACCAAAAATAGACGAGAGAAGAAATACAAAAGCATAAACAATGTTCATATTTTTGATGGCACAAAAAATACGATAACAAACCACCCCATCAACTTACATGTAATTCCATTCCCACTTGGATACTAACTATAACCATTTGTTGTTTTCACAAGAGACTTTTCAAAATTCCCACTCTTTTGACATGTTCCCGAGCAAGCATTCACTCGAAGCATTCATTCTAGAATGTCTCCTTTTCTACTTCAGCGAAAACGATGTTCCAAATGCACATGACATTATATACACCACCTTGTCTCGTGGTATGCTTTTGTCTTTCTAGAATACTTGCAAACCCTCCAAATTGTGTATTATTTATAGTCCTTGGCGAGGTTGTCTATTTTCAATATTATCCCTTCTCTTCATTTTAAATTATTTATGTTCAGCTTTTGCTATTTATATCTAGTCGTTGTCCTCCAATAATCCATCCTCTAATCATTTGCACAATCCTAAGCAAGCTTAAAACCCTCCTAATCAAGCCCAAGTCGAAATTGCTCTCATCTCCCTCAAAATATCCCAACCATAAAACTTTATGAAGCCCACTAGGCCATAAATGACTCTTCCAAGCCCTTTTATTGCTCTTACAAGCCATTATGAGGGTCTTTATGAAAATTTTATCCCTTGAGCCTCCTTTGTTGACTCATCCTTCCCCTTTCCTCCATCCTCTCACCCTGTGACATGTGTCACTCCCTGATTGGCTGTAAGGAAGCACAATCCATGTGCTCTCCTCTCATGCAATCTGAGCTCTCCATAAGCTTTTTCCCATCCTTGCATCCTAGCCCTTGATCCCTCAAGCCCTTTGCTTATTTAAGGAATCCTCTCCCAAGCCATTTTAACACAATCCATGAAGTAAAGTCATAATGCCATTTTGAGAAGCCATTTTACATCAAAACCATACACTCACACCCAAATTCCAACTCCATTTGAAGCCCTTTTTGAAGCATAAAGCTTGAGCATACATCCTATCTATTTAGACAAAGCCACTCAACAAGAGAGCTTCTCATTGAGAGAATCCATTAATGACTCATATTCTCAATTGAGAGTTCATCTTAGTCTATCTTGAAGTTTATGAATTTTGTTTAGTTTGTAGAAGCTTTATTTAAATTTGGTTTCTATTAGCATACTAACATTGCTCATATACATTTTGGCACGCCCGGTGGGACCCCGCATGGGTCATCTTCATTAGCTTTTTTAGTCAAGTTTTGTATGTCATTTGCTAATTTTGGCTAATTTTGCTTGTTTTTGTGATTGGTAGGATTGTACAAATTGGTTTTGTAGGTCCACATGAGCATGAAGAAGACAAAGAAACTCATAGTCTATCTCATAGTATTTGCAGATTTTTCAAGCTTATAGGTGGACAAAGCACTTGGAATTCTTCTTCCTCTTCTTGTCTATATTCTTCTTATTCCATTTACTTCTTCTTCTTCTTCTTGTGGGAGATCTTGGCCATTTTTTTTTAAGGAAGCAAAATGATATACACTTCTTTTTAGTGCTTAAAATGAACCCCCAAATCATACTTAAATCCATTAAAAACTAAAAAATTTGCAAAAAAAAAAAAAAAAAAATCTTTTAACAAGTGAAACTAAACCAATCCAATCATTTGCATCCTTGCAACATCAAGGTTTTAGATGCATTCATGTAAAGTTAGGAACACTTCATTTTTGGGAATTTAAAAAGAACTTCAAGTTTCCATTTCAAAAGGTTCAAAATCAACACTAAGTGCACACTAAAATCTAAATCAAACTCAAAGCATCAATCAAGGATAAAATGAACCTCATTTCCAAATATTTTAAAGTTCTTTTAAAAATCTCATGAAAACTAAGAGTCCTAAATGGTTGCCAAAAATTGTCCTAAAAGCTTTGTTATTTGCTCCAAACAAATGTCTTGTTGCAAAATCTTGAATGTTTCTTAGGTTTTTCATGCATCAAAACAATCTAGGAATATAATTTTTGGGCTTAAAATATGCAAACTAGAACACAAAATCTTGAATGAAAACCAAAATCCAAAGAGTCATTTTCACTTTTGAGTCCAAAACAATCTTGAATGATCTAAGGTTAAAACAAAGCACTTCAAAGTTCTTAAAACAACACACAAAATCTCAATCTTGAATGCTCAAAGGAAAAAACTTGAATGTTTAATCACTTGTCTTTGAATGCATGTTGCTAAAATCACTCTTGAGTGCCATGGATTAAAATCAAGTTTGTTTTTTTTATGAATGCATGATTAAAACAAGAAATCCAATCTTGAATGCCATAGATCAAATAATCATCTTTTGGGGCATAAAAAGAATCCACATTTTTGAAATCTTCTAAGTTATAAAAACTAATAAAGATTCTTTGAGTAAGTTTGTAGTTGGACTCACCCTCTTTAATCACCCATCAGTTTAACCATTGGTTGCAATCTCAGTGCCATCTATGGGGATGGGTCTACCTAAGAGGGTGTTAAGTGCTCCACAAAGATCAAACTCCACTCACTTGGGTCTTTAGTGGTTTTTCTAAGTTAGAAAATTCTTTGAATGCGCATTAATCTCGCTCACACTTCATTTGGGCATAAAATTGGACAAATCTTGACGTGGAGGGCCTCCAGGCGCGCGCTTGGCAATCGAGTTTCACACATCTTTGTTTTGGGCTTAAAACAAACTCACACTCAATCTTGAATGCCTAACAATCAATGAACATTGCATGGTTTGGACGCATTTTCAATGACACTCGCATTTCTTATGTTGACGATCTCTCGACTTTCATTACGTTGACGATGCTGTCAAATTGGAATGAACATTGTATGCCATAATCACAAGTGTCTTCAGTCATAGCTTACAAAATTTAAATCATCAATTGGAATAAACACGTGTCTTTTAAAGCCCAAGATCATGTATGTGGTCTTGTTTTACACTTTTTAGGAGGCCTGCTTGGGGATTTCATCACCCCTTGGGACGACCTCAACTCCAGCGTTCCGGCGGAGTATAAAAATCGGGAGGTGAATCCAAAGACACCTCTCTTGGAATCAAGATTTTGTCACTCGGGCTAAGCCTTAAGGAACTTTATACCCTTGAGAAGTGAAAGAGAAGAAGTGGGTTACCGCTCCTCTCAGCTGTGTGACATCTTTTTGGTTTCATCTACGGATTTGGGCCTCACGTACCTTGTGTATATCGAGGACTCCCTAGCTATAACAAATTTCATCCTTGTAGAAAGCTTCCTAGGATGTTGGTGCGTTTGACGTGCTTGCTCCAAAATTTTGTCTGCTTGTTTGTTCATAGTTTTTGAATGAATGTTTGCCAACTTTGGTCAAAATCCCAAAAAAGAAAAAATCTCCCAGCTCAAGGCATACTTAGCGTAGTCACTGCCTCATCAGAAAATCATCCAAGCTCCCCCGCTGCAACCGAATCTATCTAGTTCCTTGCTTTAGAACAATCCAAAATCCAAAGTCTCTCCAAATCATCCCCCCAGCCAGCTAGCAACCCAATCCAAAATCACACCCAAGCCTTTAGAGAGTTGTGGTCATTCTGCTAGAATTTGCTATCCAATCAATCTGACCAATCCACCAGTCTCACCAAGGTTATCCCTTTGACAGAGCTTTGTCTAGGGTAATCTAGCTTTGTCACTTGTTATCCCTCAACACCTTGAGCTAAAGGTTGGGATCCACAAGTGGTCAATCTCGTGTCATGCCCATAGGATCATTAGTCTATCCTTAAGTTGACACAATCTCCACCAATCCTGCACATAGGAAAGCAAAACTCTCACTTTTTGACAACATACCCTTGAAAGTCTTCCATCCACAGGAAAGCCAAAAATCTCCAGCCAAATCTTCCATAGGTCTATCATACAGCTTTGACTCTCCCTAGGAAATCTTTCATCAGCCAATCCAAAATCTGAGCTTAATCCAAAATCCGACCATGAGCTTCCGTGTTCATCCATATGCAAGACCCCATCCCCATCAAACTCATCGTCAAAGCATGAAGTACCAATCCTATCATGATGTGTTCGGTCGTATTATCCTTGCTCCTGCCACCTCCTATTCCAATGATGATGAAAATCTTGTTGACTATAAAGGGTATCTTGAAAGCTTTAGAAACATTCCACCAACCATCCTCCAAAATCCAAGAGTTATTCCAAACTATCTAGTCATGCCATCTGATATCCCAGCTTCTCCTCCATCACCCAATCAACCAAGCTTCCAATCTTCCACCCCCATCACACTAGCTATTCCTGTCAATCCACCTCCACCTCCGACACAGGAGTCTCCAAGGAATCTCCTAGAGGAAATACAAGAAAAGTCGCCTCCAGCAGTCGATAAGCCGTGTCATCTAATCCAACCATGTGAAGTAGTCAGTGATGAAGCTTCCCCATCTATAATATCACCTCCATCTCCCATTGCTATCATCCCCATATCATCCATCAAATTGCTTAAAATCCTTCTACTTCCCACAAGCATCAAAATCCCAACACCTGTCAAATCCCTTCAAATCCTATCCACATCACCTCCAAGCATTTCCCAAATCTCCCATAATGACCCTTATGCATCCATCTTCTACTCACCCATCTCCACTACTGAATCTCCCATCTATCCATCCGCTGCCTTTGAAGAGTCCATCCCTTCACCTCCTATCGCACCATCCACTCCAAACCAATCCTATCAAGATCCTGCCCAAAAGCATGTTGACATCCCCCAAAGCATAAACGAAGATATCATCATACCATATCTTCCATCCATAGTGCAGTCACTATCCCCTCCATCTCCAAAACCTCAAGCCATACCTCCTCTACTGCAGGATATCTTTTCATCCCATCAGCTAAATCAAGATCCTATCCTACCATCTCCTCCACTCCATGCTTCCATCTTACCACCTATCCAAGCTATTTCACCATCTATAATATACCCTCTTGGTTCACTTACATTCATCCATAGTGGCCTCCTCTCAGCAGAAGAATTAAGAATAGTATCTCCCTATTACAGTACATCTGATAAAGCACTTCCACCATTTTCTGCAAGCAAAAAGTATCCTCAGCTAGTTCAAATGCTCAATCGATGGCATTATCAAGGTCAAGGTTTAGGACCACAAGAGCAAGGAATCAGAAAGCCTATTATTGCACAAAAAAATCTAGGATTTCATGGTCTTGGATATGTATCCAAAGGCTCACCATCTAAAGGTGTTGGTACATCACACCCCCAAACCAAGCCTATCTCCAAACCCCCCATGCCAACCTCCCTTCACTCCTTCAAAAAATCTTATGTCATCCCCCCTCCACCATCTTTGCAACCTAAAACAACCTACCATATCCCCCCTTCATCCGCTAAATCCATTTTGGGTCCCTATGTCCCAAAATCTACCATCCTCCATCCTCCTATCAGCCATCATTCAAATCCTATTCCCTCCATTCCTATGCAAGATCAGCAAAGGCACATATGGAGGCACATCATCCATCATCATCCCCCTACACGCTCTCCCATATCCTCTCCATCTCACAAAGCTTCTCCTAACCATCTTCCCAAAGCTTACCACAGCAATGTAAATACCAACTTCAAAATGCATAAAGCTAAAAATCCACATCCTAGGCAATCATATGTCTATTCTAAAAGACATACTCCAAAAAGGAAAAATCCAATCAAAGAATGCAAAATAATGCAAATGCCTATGAAAAGAAAAACCAAAACCATGTGGATCCCAAAGAAAAAAGTTGAAACCCAATGCATAATGGCATCCACCATTGCTAATCCCCCATCCAGTGACTCATGTCCCCCATCTCCTAACTCCATCTTGGGTGCCTATATCCCCATGCGCGCTTCCACAAATCCACCATCAAGCCTGCATCTACCATCTATCCCCCATATGCTCTTTTCACCCCTGTCCCAACATGTGCCAATGTTGATCCTGCAAGCATCCCCATCTCATGCTCCTTTCCAGCCTTTTCATCCCTCCATCTCCTACCATCAATCCCATCTAATCCAATCTATTGCATAAATCACACATCCGGTGTACCAACAACTAGCAACAAAATTGAACATTCCAACAGCCAATGAAAAATCCCAAAAAAGCCAAAATAGCTGAAGAAAGCCAAAATCATTCCAGCTAAGTCCAAAGTCAAAAAGTCAAAAAAAAAAAGAGAAGAAAAAATAAAGCGTCCACTGGTGAAAACTTGGCAATTCAAGCGCCTTGGACAAGTACCATGATGAAAACTTGGCAAACAAGCGTCATGCGTAATCCCGCCATCCCCAGCTTAGCCTATCACCCTCATGCTTTTGGTCATCTCTTGACATCCAATTCCATCTTCCAATCTATCCACCTATCCTCCACCCTCCATCTTCCATCTCACACCATCCACTTATCTCCTGCAGCTTCAGCCAACCATCCCAGCTATCATCCATCTCCCTAGCCCCTTCAGCTTTTTCCATCCTAGCTTCAATCCTATCACATCCATCATAAGACCTCCTTCCGCATGTTATCTTCTGATTGGGGGCACTATATTCCTTGGAGATCTTGTCTTGTCCATCCTCCCTTGTCATTGGTATCTAGCTCTAGGCTATCCTCATGCAAACCCAATGTCATCTCTTTATATCTATCATAATCCTAGCTATCTACCATCCTATCCAGCCATCTCATCCTACTCCTCTAGCTATCCTTGGTCACAAAATCTCTCATCATCATTGGATGCATCCTACCAAATCCATATCTTTCGCTATCACCCCACCCTTAGCTTTTGCATCTTGCACAACATCGAACCATCCCACTATCCTATCATCCTGAGCTTTTGCCTGCTTGTAACTATCTTGGTCAGCTTCAACTTGTAAATATCTTGGTCCGTCAGCTTGTACATCCTCTTTAGCTTAGCACCATTGTATCTATCCAGCTTTTGTGTCAGTTCCTCCTTGATCAGCATCTTGCACACATCGCACAACCCTTGGTTAGCTATTCCAATGCATCCTTTAGCTAGATCTCCTGTCACCAAAGTGTTATCCTTCTTAGTTCAGCTTGCCAAACGCATCACTCATCCAGATCCATCAGCTTAGGTGCTCTCCGATAGATCTATGCAGGATATAGCTTTCCTCATGTCTGATTTTGGTCTGCTAGTACCTCGTCCTACCCATCTCGTTGGCAAATGGTTCTCTTTTGGATTTTCACTTTCTTTTGATTTGGAATCTTCCCTTTTGGGTCTTGAAGTATCTTTTCCAAGCAATCTTTTTGTTCCCTCCTCAAGGTTGCCACGATCTTCCATATCATGGTATGCTACGAATGGGGCACTCTGAGCGTACGATTTTGATAAGTCTTTCGTTTGTTTCTTTTTTTGCTTGTGGGTTACCCAATGTCGGTTCCACACTGTTTCCTCCGGGTTTCAGGTGTGATGCTGGGGCAATTCTTGTGTGTTTGTTTTGAGTCAGTCTGTCAGTCCTCTGGATGGTTGGTGACATGGCCTTGATGTTCTTGGTAACCTTGGCAATTAACCAACAGTCCTATAGCAAATCTAGTGCTCAACTACATGGTGGTACTTCTCTTTGAAGTATCCCCCTGCTCAAAAAAGCTTCAATGGTTTCCCTTCATCTCCATTATCCCCCATCCATATCCAGCATCCGTCTCTCCTACTCCAGCTTATGCATCAGTATCTCTTTGAATCACTCCTCACCTTTAGCTTTAGGAATCCACAATCCTAGTCTTAGGGATCCACCAATCCAAATCAATCCACCAAGCCTCATCTTTCGAGATCCACAATCCTAGTCCTAGGGATCTCCGAAATCCATCTTCCGCCAATCTAACTCTTTGAAATCCTGTTGCATCAGCTTTTTTATCCCCTCATCCATCTCCCCATCCTAGATTCCTTTTATAGCGCTCCGCTCCTTCATCGTCTACAATCCCTGAGATCTTAAGCTTGCTTCCTCTTGTGCCTCTGATTCTCCCTTTATCATTCTCACTACAAACTATATATGAGCAATGTTAGTATTGCTCATATATAGGTTGAAGAAAACTCTTTCATTTCTATGTGAAACCAAATATTAGTTTTTCTTTATTTTGTTATGAAAATCGATTTGTTACACTTGATATTGAAAGAATATTGTTTATGGTTATGAACATAGGATATCATAGGCTAATTCTCATGATAATTCATTTATTGTGCCTTGTCTTCAGTTTAAGAATTTCCTTTTATAGTATTAGGATTTACTAGTCATTTGAATATCTCCTTACCAAGGGCAGGCCTAGTCAAGGAAATAATAACTTCATTGCAAGAATCTTCTCAATAGGCATAGATTGGCTTAGGTTCTATATAAAGGTGCAGAGATGGAATTCTACTTGTGAGTTCATGATTTCTAGTTGTGAGATAGCCTTAGTTTTGCATGTTCTTTTCTTGTATTTTAAAAACTACTATTTCTTATATTGGCAATGACTCTTAGTGACCCTCGATCAATATTTTAAATTTTCTCTTTTTTCAATTTCTAGAACGATTTGAAGTTCTTCTTTGTCATGTCCCCTATTTTTAACAAAATTTGATAATTCATTAATAAAATTTTGATTACCATATAAAAAATAATTAAAAAGTGATTAAACTGAAATGTAATACTAATTTATTAATATAATACATTACTAGAATAAAGAAATATAATAGTGAAACCTATTAACTTAGAAAATAATGATAAATAATAAATATTAATCAAATATTGAATAATTATAAATAAAGACATTATTATAAATTTGATATATATATGAATAATATTAGAATAATTCATAATCAACATTACTTACATTAAACATTTATAAATTTCATACCAAATAATAAATATGAAAAGCATATTAAAAATAACATATCAAAAGATATCTTATAACAAAACCTAAACATATCGGACATTATAATGATTTTTTGAGGAGACACCGCCCTTCACGTAGATATTAAATGGAGCTTCTAAATTGAGGGAAAGGGTGAACAGTTTTCATATAAAATACAATCTGAAACTATAGCTTCCAATAATATCAGAAAGAAACATTCCAGATGGGTAATAGAAAATTGGAAGGAAGCATTACATATAGGTCATGGGCTCATAGTCTTGACGGCAGTAGAAGACCATTGACACATCCAGGTTGGAACGGTAGACAGAAAATCTCAATCAGAGATTACTGAAACAGACTTCCATATTGAGAGAGCTAGGGGCCCAAACAATCAGAACTTAGCTCTTCTTGTCATAGCTGGAGCCGCACATCAAACAATTCTAGTACATATTATTGAGCAGAGATCTCTTTAGTATCGAATGCACCATTTACAATATAATATCCAGGAAGTCTTAAAAACATAATAAGGAGGAGATTGCATTAGAGAGGAGATACAATAAGGGTAGACAGCATTGACTTTGATACACAATTGTCAGTGTTCATATCAGAGACAACGGCATAGTACTGCTCTCATACAATAAATGAACATATATTGCTAACAATTGAATTCCTTATTGGAGATTGGGGAGAACATTAAGGAGAAAGAAGCCCTGCAGAGAATAGACTACACGACCATTTCAGTAGGAACAAAGAAATATCAGACACTAACATCCCAAACACACATCGTTTTCAAACATTTAAACTACAGAAGAACACTCAGCCATCTTTGATCACAACGTATAGAAGAAGTTTAAGAAGGGAAAGCAAAGCACCAGGCATCCAAATTGATCTCAGTTTAAAGAACAGCAGAAATAGTAACCTTCAGCAATAATTTTACCCAGATGCATATTAAACTGATATAGGGGTCACACCACTAGTTTATTTTTTAAAACATCATAGTGGATTACAAGCAATATGTATTGATATAAAAGTGAACTGCCTTTTGTTGCAAGGTCATAACATTGCATTTAATGTTATAGTTCATTGGGAATAAACATAAATCACATTCTTTAGAAGAGGGATACTAGCAACTCATTATATATTTCCATTGGAGTTATTATCATTACCAATAGCATAAACGTGTGAGTAAGATCAACTATTACCATTTGTTTGGCTGAGGGAGAAAATTACCATAATTGGTAAATTTTCTTAGATAGCCGACAAGGGACATTACATTCTTAGGAGAACATTTTTTCAAACTGAAGCATGTTTGAAGGTGTAGTGCAGCATCTCAAACTCAGACCTGGTACAGACTTGGCAAGCTGATTCTTTGGCTCACAGTATCAGACTCGGCAAAAACTTGGCACAAACAACAGTTTTCAAAAAACATAATCCATAGATATATTACAACTAAATTTATATGTAAAATACTCATCCTGGACTCACCCCACACAGAGCCACACTCACCAAATCTGGCAAACAGATTTGACAAGGCTCATTTCAACCTGCTCGGACTCAAACTTGGAGGCCTCAACAAGTTCTATGGTTATGGTATAGTGTCAAAGAATCACTTTTAAGATCTTGGATTGCTGTTTATTTTCAAAAACTGTTTGTGGTGGCAGATTCATGACATATTGTAGAGGTAATTCTTCTAATAAAATTAAAACTTGAACCTTATATGTTGACAATTTAACATTGTTTACCTCCTACAACTATGGTTTATTTTTCTAAATTAATGTACCTATGTTTAAATTTTTTTGTTTGAAGTATAATAGGCCCTTACAATGTATGACAAGTTTTAAATCTGTCTCCTACATTTATAGTCGTATTTTCATCTATTTGTATCCAGATAGGAAAGGCCTAATGAAAAGGTTATGGTAGCGACCATAAACCTATAATTATCTGATTAAGATATCTAAATTCAGCTCCATCACTGCATATTATTGTATTTATATAATAGAGTATTACTGTTAGCATTACAAGGAAGAGAAGACACATTTAATCAGGCCTCAATTATCTATATGAATAACATTTAGTGCACTTTCTGAAAACCATTCTAGCACATCAAAAGTGAGAATAACTTGAGACATACAATATGAAAAACAAGGTTTTTAAGAAAACAAACTTTCAAGTGGAAATAGCTGATATTATCTATAAAATGATATAAAGAAAATGCTCAAGACCATGCCAACTGTTATTGTCCACCAAATTGTCTTTAGGAGAGAAATGGCTACTTGTTTTCTACAACAATAAAGAAATTGTTGAGGACATTACAAATTGTTGTTGTCCACGAATTCCAAGTTCATTTATCAACTGCTTGACTTCTGGTTCACTCTCCGTCTGCATTTACAAAATCAAAATTCATCAAGAGAATGGTAATTGTCAAGAGAAGACAAAAAGCATGCTATTTATCATAAATATGTACCTTTTGACCCAATTCAATGTATGTAACTACTTAATTCATCACATGAATGATTTGTCAAAAAGTATTCAATTGAGTAAACAATGAGACACTAATATAGAACTTAGAAGCAAAGAAGTAAGCCCTACAAAATTTATTCCAAAAGCTATACTATAGAATCTAGATGATCACAGCTTTTATTATAAATATTATCTCGATTGATTTCTTGAGTTATACAACTAAAGCAATTAATCAATTAACCTACCATTGTGTTAGCCCCTTTCTCCCATATGAGGCCATCTTGTGAAATGCTCATAATTTTACCTCCAATTCTTTCATCGGCTTCAAATACTGTAACTGCAACACCTTGACACTTAAGCTTATATGCTGCAGCAAGCCCACTTCATAAATTTCAAGAATTAGAATCAAGATAAGGTGCTGCTCCATAATAATAGTTACCATTTGATTCTTCCCTGTAAGCAAGGTCCTATGACAAACCATGGAAGAACACAAAATCAAAGTAGTACCTCATCAAATAATAAATACACCCATTAAATTGCAACTTATAGACTACAAAAAAACATTAAAATATTGTCATGTTTATATAGAGGCCGTTTTAGTTAGCTAAGGAAGTTTTCCTTCTTGTCTTAAGTTCACAATTGCTTCATTTAGAAACATCATCTTTGTAAATCTATTTAAGGAGGCTTCATCTACTTTGTTTATTACAACAACATTGATTTACCATAACACAGTATTAGGGCAGGTTGATGGGATTCTTTAGAATTTGGCAAAAAAATTTAAATAAAAATTCATTGTCTCTTGCCTTTTGGCAATTTTTTAATATAAAAAAATTAAGGAAATTTTGTTGAAATCAGTAGAGTGTTTGTGGGTTTTCTCGAAGGAAACAATTTTGTTCTCTATTTGAAACCCAAGTATCTGATACTTTCGTGGAAATAAGGGTTTTTTTCACATGTTTGCTACTCGCATGAAAATGACAGTTTTTGTTATGTTTTTTACTATGTGCATGTTAGCCCCAATTTTTCGCTTGGGTCTTCTTTTCCTTCTTGTTTGCAGAGGTCGCCAGTTTAATTTGTCATTTGCTGATTTTGGTCCAGTTTATAAGCATTTTATGGTTTGTAATATTGTATTATCTAGTTCCTTGTGTTGAACTCAACCTTTCAGTCGAACATTCCAAGTTCATAGTTTGGGTTCAACCTGCTCATAGTCATCTTGTTATAATTGTCTGGAAAAAGGAATTCCAAATCAATGCAGTCAATTCTGAACTTGAACTTTGAACTCATTTTCCTCGAAGTTCATGGTTCAAGGTTCAATGTTTGTTTCCCTATAATGTTTCAGGCATCACAATAACAAGTCATGTCATCCGACAGTCTTGAGTCTAGAGTCAGTCCAATGTTGATTCAGTAACCTTTTCAATGAACATGAGCCTTGAATTCATTTTCCTCAAGGTTCATGGCTCAAGGTTCATTTATGATGGAGCATTAAAAAATGAATCATGCTAAATCATGCCAAAAAGTAATGTACAGGGAAGTATGCCACCTAGCTATAATTTTAAAAACTCGTCAATAATAAGTGATCACTACAAGTTGAGCTCATTATAAAAGAGGGCATGTACATTATTACTTTGTCAGTCCATCATCTTTTTAGCCATTTATACTCTCACGTGCAAGCAGGTTGTCACCCATGTATATCTATCTCTTAGATTTTCTTCTTGTTGCATGCAAAGAAGGTAAATTTTATGTTATTGTTGAACTCAAGGTTCTGTAGGCAACTACAGGTGGGTAATTGCAGATATTTCTGAAAGTTTTAAGAGTGATGAATACCAGAGGTGAGACCTAGCCTCTCTTTTTTTAAATTTTGCTTGTTTGTGAAGAAGTTTACAGTTCCTCCTGCATTTCATTTTTAGCTATATTACTATTTGTTTTATAAATTTTGGGATTTTAGTGGTGATAGTACGACGCCCACACTTTCTAAGTTGGGACAGACCTCTAGTCCGATTAGTGATCTTCCAAAGCTAGGGGACACATCCATGGCAAGAGCCAATTTGGAAAAACTTTATGAGAAAATTAGCTTTCAAACTGTAGACTTTCAAAACTTTCAAGGAAGAAAGATCCAATCTTCTTATCCAACTTTGATTCCTAACTTTGATCCTCCTCAAGGCTTGTTTGTGTTAACCATTGTGCGATTCTTTCCCTTTCAAGCTTCCTTTGGATCTCCCTTTGACACTCCAACCTCCTTTGAGCTCTTCTTTCAATTACTCGTTCTTTCAATTCTTCTTGATTCAACAACTTACTATTATGTAAATATCTTGTAATGAAATAACTTGCACAATAGAAGAAATAATATGAAATATTGAGAGTGATAGGCCACTTCCAGGGGGCAACCTCCAAATATCTCCAATGAGAACACACTTCACAATATGATGTTGAAATAAGACTCACAACCTCCTATATATACCTAATTATGCTTAGGTTGAATAGACACAACCTTACATAACACCTAGGCTGACCTACCCACCTAAAAATAATATAATAATGATAACATGGCTTAATTAAAGATTAAGATAGTCACAAATTGACTATTCATAACCCTATATACACCAATATTAAGGGTGTAGCATGCCTCCTCCTTTGAAAGAATGTAATGGGCACCCCTGAATGTCCCAAAAAACTAAACCAAATTGCTGAAAGGAATTATGTCAAACAGTTTGCATTCAACCTCTTATTTCTCCATTTAATATTTTAAACCCCTTATAACTCTGGAAATCAAACGTTTATTTGTTTGTTGTGTTTTGTGCATGGAATTGGTATCATACAACATAAACAAAAAAGAAACTAAAATAATATGCAAAGTGGAAATGAACTGCTGCCAATAAAATGTTATTTTCAGAATTCATAAAACCAAATACATGGTAGATTTATCAACTCACTAATTACTTCAGCATTATTGACATAATACTCCAGCCCATGCTTTCGAACTTGCTACTACAGTGCCGCGTGAATAGTGCCGCATGAACAGTGTTGCTACAGTACTTTGTCCTTCAATCAGTCCACTACCTTCGTAATATTATTCCCTCAAAGCAGCATAAGCGTCAAACAAGTAGTGAAGAAGATATGAGCAAAATACCAAATCTGCCTGTAGCTGGAAATGCAACTAAACTGCCTGATAATGAAGCCGATAACAAAGAATTTCAAAGGCCAAACTCCAAGGGAATGACGTCTAGAATGTTACAAGAGAGGATAAATGTTCTCAAATGCCAAGAACGGAGCTACAACTCACACACCAATTTCTTCTCATAATCCACCTCTCTAATGAAGCCACAAATGCTTCCTTTTATTTTATTTCCAAGGGTCCGTTCAACTCATATGGGCAATGTGGGATAAAAGATGTGTAATATATAAAACATATATTAAAATACCCCTTATGTCTCCCTTGGGTACACATCCCCATAAAATAAATATTAAAGTAACACTTTAATATTTTACAATTAAATTAGACGTTACTTTAATAAAACTTCAGGCATTAAAATGTATTAGCAATCGGACTCCGAATAATGCGAGTGATAGCTCATCGGAAAGCTCTCATCGAGGAGTATCAAATCCAATCACCAAAATTGACCTACACTGTGTTCTGCCGACTTACTAAAAATAGTAAGTATGCCTGAAACTGAGTAAATCAACTTTGTTTTGACCCAAACTGGAAATGACTAGGCCAAAACACTCCAAGATCCCATTAAACCCTTCGTTAGCCCTCGGGACCATGTAGAACAAGGCTAACGCACACACACTTGGTCAACTTCTAAAATGGGGACATTACAAAGAAGCCTTGTCCTCAATGCTAACCAAGTGTGGATTCCTTTGAATGAACTCCTCATCCTCCCATTTGGCCTCTTCAAGTGGTAAGTTCTTCCATTGGATGAGATATTGAGTCAGGATTCTGTTCCTTAGCTTCTTCATCTGTGTTTGAAGAACCCACTCTAGTTCCAAAATTATTCTTCCTTCTTCATCAAGTTCTGGTAGTACTGTTTGAGTAGGAATATTCTGCCCAATTACCTTCATCAAACAAGAAACATGAAAAACTTGATGTATCTTTGTTGTCGGTGGCAACTCAAGCTTGTAGGCAACACTACCAATCTTTTGCATGATTTGATATGGTCCATAATATCTTGGAGACAACTTATTATTCTTTTTTTGTTGTTTCAATGAGATTTGTTTATACAACTGCAATCTCAAGAAGACCCAATCCCCAACTTCAAAATTTCTTTCACTACGATGTTGTTTCATTTGATTTTGTGCCATAGCTAAATTCTCCTTGAGTCCTGAAAGTACCTGTTGTTGATGAAGCAAGTGGTCCTCTACTGCCTCAACTCTTGGTGACACCTTTAATGATGATGTGATGGAAGGAGGATGATATCCATAAAGTGCCAAAAATGGAGACATTTTTTATGAGCTATGAAAAGAAGTATTGTACCACCATTCTACAAGAGGTAGCCAATCTACCCATTGAGATTGTTTTTTTGAAGTGAAACAACGTAGATATCCTTCCAAACATTTATTGACAACCTCAATTTGCCCATCTGATTGATGATGCTATGAAGAACTATGAGCCAATTGAGTACCCAAACATGACAATAAATCTTTCCAAAAGTGATTAGTAAAGATAGGATCACGATCACTAACAATAACCTTAGGTGTTGTAATGACCCTCCTCAAATCTGCTCTCAAAAATGCTGATGAAAGCTCAAGGAATTTCATCAAACAATTCACATGCAAGGGACGTATGACTGATATAGTATTTTAGCTGGCTTTAAATGACTCTTTCTTCAATTTGCATCAATGAGAATCTTGTAATAGAAGACTCCAAATGGACTACACAATGACCTAACATGAGTGTGCTACTAATTTTGACAATATTCAGTGCATATATATGATCTAAGCATAAAAAATGAATACCTACAGCCAATTGGCATTTTTACAAATAGTTAGTATGCAAACTAACAAGCTAATAAATAATGATATTGAATTGCTTAAATGACACCAGCAACTATTATCTTCTTAATTTGCAATGAAATTTCTAATACAATGCTCATGAAATATGGCCAAGACTTTTGGCATTTACATGGATTACAAAAAGATAATGCTGGTATAATGCACACTTACAGCTGAAACTTATAACACCTAAAAAGCAATACTAATAAAGGAACCTGGTTGTAGATGGCTGTAATAATTTTCTTCAATGCTGCCCCTTCTGCTTTGCTTTTTCCGATTTGTTTTTTCGAACTGCTTTTTCGGATCTACTTTTTGAACTGCTTTTTCAACTTGCTTTTTCGGTTCTGCTTTTTCCGACTACTTTTACAGACTGCTTTTTCAACCTGCTTTTTCAGTTCCGCTTTTTCGGACTTCTTTTTCGTATCTTCTTTTTCAAACTGCTACCATGTTGAATCTCAAGACCATATCTTTCAATGGTGTCAAAATTTCCAGCTTGAAGGGATTTCGTCCTTCAAACTATTGAGACATAATCTCTAAAAAAAATTTCAATTTCTTTGATATTTCCAAGCATACTTAAAAGAAGCTCTTCCATTTCTTTTATAGTGTTCTCACAAGGGCTCCATCCTTCGTTTTCTCAATGTGGGATAAAACATAACTCCCTTTATGTAACTTATGTCTCCAATGTGTTATAAAATAAAGGGGACTCTTTTAATTTAAATATTTCCCACAAACTATAGTCTATGCATTAATAAAGTTAAATATTTAAATTTAACTTTATAAAATAGCTTTATCAATGCATAACAAATCTTATCAGTGATAAACAAGTCCTCTTGTCGATTTTAAACAATTACCATCAACATACCGTTGCCACTGGATGTCCGCCCATGCCCAAGATGACTTACTATAAATAGTAAGTATGCCCAAAGTTGCCTCAAAACCCCTCAAAAAGACCTGCAACTGAAACTATCTAGGCCAAATGGCCTCTAAGTCCCTTTAATGTCTTGGTTAGCCTACGGGACCATGGGGAAATAGGCTAACGACAACATCATGCTATGAATGTTAAAAAGGGGACATTACAGGTGTACCATGTAGCTTTTGGATATTCTCCAAGAAAACTTTTGCCACTATACTTGTTGTAAAAGGATGTGATAATACAATGAAATGTGCATATTTAGTGAGGCGATCAACTACTACCATGATGACATTATGACCTTTAGATTTTGGAAGCCTTGTGATGAAGTCCGTGGATACCTCTTTCCAACGTTGGCTAGGAATAGATAAAGGTTGCAAGAGACCTACTATCTTAATTGTTTCCCCCTTATTTCTTTGACAAACCAAACATTCAGCCACAAATTTTTTAACATCACCTTTTAGCCCTTCCCAAAAAAAATCTTGCTTGACCCAATGATATGTCTTCAAAAATCCTAAATGACCACCAATTAGGGACTCGTGTAGTTCTTTTAGAATCTTGTGTTTAAGAGTGGAATTCTTGCAGAGATACCAGTGCTCTTTATACCAAAGAATATCCCCCTTTAAACAAAACTTATCTGAACTACTAGGGTCACTTTTTATTTTATGGATGAGATTACTTGTTGCAACATCATTTTGTCACTCTTCTTTGGCTTCTACCACCCAATTTTCTTGTAATATTGAAAGGGCACACAATAAGGCTTCATCTTTTTCATCCTTCCTGGAAAGCGCATCGGCCACAATATTTTCCTTCCCTTTCTTGTATACAATTTCAAAGTCATATCCCACCATCTTAGTGACCCATTTTTGTTGCTCTTCTGACAATAGTGTTTGTTCCAAAAAATATTTTAGGCTATCATGATCTATCCTAACCTTGAAGTGTTGACCCATTAAAAAAGGCCTCCATTTTTTAACTGCATGAAGGATTACTAGCATTTCCTTCTTGTAAATAGGTTTGAGTTGACTTTTACCTTTTAATTGACGACTCTCAAAAGCAACTGGTTCACCTTCTTGCATGAGAACTGCTCTTATCCCATTTCTAAAAGCATCACATTCAACAATGAATTCCTTGGTGAAGTCTGGAGTGGTGAGCACTGGAGTTGTACACATAGCCTTCTCCAATTGCTCAAATGATACATTAGCAGATTCATGCCAATGAAAACAATCCTTCTTCGGTAGAGTGGTAAGTAGTGCTGCTATACGACCATAATTCTTCACAAATCTTCTATAGTATCCTATCAATCCCAAGAAACCCCTTGGCTTCTTAATAGTTTTTGGAATAGGCCATTCCATGATAGCCTTAATTTTGTTAGGGTCCACCTTTACTGTCCCAAATACTCCACCTCCTTAAGACCAAAAGCACACTTGGATGGCTTAGCATAAAGTTGATGATCTTCGAATAATTGTAATGCTTGACCTACATGCTACAAATGTTCTTCCCAAGTCTTGCTATAAATTAATATATCATCAAAAAACACTAACAAAGACTTTCTAAAGAACTTCTTAAAAATGGAATTCATCAAACTTTGGAATGTAGATGGTGCATTGGTAAGACCGAATGGCATCACCAAAAATTCATAATGAACCTCATGAGTTCGTAATGTTGTCTTACAAATATCTTCCTCCTTAATCCGAATTTGGTGATAACCCGATCTAAGATCTACCTTGGTAAAATACATAGCTCCATTTAATTTATCTAGAAGATCATCGATGATTAGAATAGGAAACTTATCTTTAATGGTGTACTTGTTGAGCACTCTATAATGCGAACACATGCGCTAAGAATCATCCTTCTTACACACCATCACAACAGGTGAAGAGTAAGCACTTTGGTTGTGCCTGACAATTCCTGCCTCTAGCATTTCCTCAACAATTTTTTCTATCTCAATTTTTTGTGTGTGGGTACCTATGAGGCCTGATGTTTGGTGGCTGGCTCCGTGGAACTAGTTGTATGGCATGGTCATGATCCCTCTTAGGAGGAAGTCCTTTAGGCATATCTCCAAGAATCACTAAGTGACAATCAATTATTGCTTGTCAATCTGGATAAGAGCATTAGATTGAGAGACTTCTAATGAACATAGCTGGGCCACAAATCCATCCGCACCTTTCTTAAGAAACTTTTGCATTTGATGAGAGCTTACCATCTATGGGGATTTTGCCTTCAATCGCCTTAGCTCCACTATCTTTCCTTTTGATTGAAATCACATGAATAGTTCTTGGAAGTTCATCTCAATTGTTCCCAATGCAGTAAGCCATTGTACTCCCAAAACAATATCCGTTGCACCCATAGATATCGCATACATTGAGGTATCAATTTGATAATCTCCCATGGATAATTTGATGCTATGACACTTCCTTGAACAACTAACTGTGCCCCCATCTGCAATCAAAACCTAAAACCCTTGGGCTGGATATATAAAACAATCTAGAAGAGTTGCCAACTTTTTATTGATGAAATTATGAGTACTACCTGAGTCGAACAACACTGTTACTTTTTGCTTCTTTAAGAAACCCACTACCTTGAGGGTCTGTGGTGAACTGAAACCTGAAAGAGAATCATGTGATTCCTCACTTGACTCCCTATCCTCCTCTGATATGGGTTCATCCTCTTCTTCCTCACTTGGACCTTCAATATAGAACAATTTCTTTTCACTACATTTACGTCCTCGACTATATTTGCTATCACAATTGAAACACAACCCTTTTGCTCTTTTCTCCTCAATTTGTTGTGGAGTCAACCTAGTAGGTTGAGGAAGAGAAGGTGTTGAATATCATTTTTCTCTTGTCACATTAGCCCCTTGCTTCCTAGGAATCAAGAACTTCTCTTCTACCCTAAGTGTCAATATAAAAGACTCATTTACTAAGCTAGGACAAAACATGCGTACCTCATATTGAATGTGATCCTTGAGACCACCCAAGAATAAATCATTCAAGTTCTCCTCTATAATTGTATCCACTCTTAAGGATAGATTTTGGAATTTTCGAATATAATCTTTAACTAATCTTGATTGTTGAAGCTTAGCAAGTTAGCTAAAGAAGTTTTCTGTCACACTATTGCTATATTGTGCTTGGAGTTCTTTTGTAAAAATTGACCATGATACAGTGAGACCCTTTTTCCTCCTATGAGTACAAAGCCAACAATACCAAATGAATTGATCTAGTTCTAGATATAAGGAAGCCATTGTGACCTTTTGTCCATATGGGATTTGATGTACTTCAAAAAAATCTCCATTTGATTTATCCATGTTAGAGGATCCTTTCCATCAAATTTGTGCATATCCACCTTTGGAAAAAAATTCCTAGATCCTGTAGGATTGTTAAAATTTGTGTCATTATTAGTCGACTTGAAGGTTTCACCTTGATTTCTTGAGAGCTCCTTCCTTGTTTCATTCATATAGATGCTTAACATGCTTCGTATATCTAATATATCTCCTCGTAGGTCACATATATCCCTCTTAACCTCTTCCTTGAACTTACTAAGTTCCTCATTGCGATTACTATCCTCTGTTGCTTCCCAATCTTGATCAGAGAATTTTCCCGGTATGGTAGCATTCTTTTTGCCTCTTGTTGAAGGCCCCGTCATGATGGAAACCAATATTTTTGAAATAAATCACACAAATGAAATGTAAATTCTCTAATTTTTTAATATTTTTTTACTAAAACTTACTCGGGCCAAGATACCCTTACTCAGAGAAAATCTCAATAAAAATTAGTAAATTTGTTGCCTTGAGAGAGAATTTTCCTAATTTGGAAATATCTTACTTTTTTTTTTCAATTTCTCCAAGCTTTGAAATTTAGGTTCCTCTACTAGGTATTCCAAAACCCAATACAAGTTATACTCCAATTCGGCAAGATGTGAGAGATATGAAAATCTCAATAAATTGTGTTAAAATAGTAATTCTGCAATAATTTTCTCAAATTTGCTTCAATTCCTCTAAATTTTGGACTATAGCTTCTTTAATATGGTCTTCAAAAACCCTTTAAAAATCTTTGAAAAAACCGCTCAAATCTGAAAGTTATGCTCTTCCCAAAATCGCCCTAATGCTAAGAAAAAATCTTGCCTCTATGGTGCCAAGATCATGCTCTAATACCACTTGTAATGAAATAACTTGCACAATAGAAGAAATAATATGAAATATTATATAAATATTTGATAATAACTAAGAGTAATAGGCCACTTCGAGGGGGCCACCTCCAAATATCTCCAATGGGAACAAACTTCACAATATGATGTTCAAATAAGACTCACAACCTCCTATATATACCTATTTATGCTTAGGTTGAATAGACACAACCCTACATAACACCTAAGCTGACCTACCTACCTAAATAATAATATAATCATGATAACATGACTTAATTAAAGATTAAGATAGCCACAAGTTGACTATTCATAACCATATACACCTATATTAAGGGCGTAGCATATCCTCTATTAGTTGTTGTATCTTCCCAAGCTACCGAACATAGTGTGGCAACGATATGATCGTGAAGTGCACCCGAAGTTGCTCTAGGCTGCTGCGATCTAGCAAGAACCATTTTTCATCATCTTTTTGTTGTGACAATCTCTCAGAGAACTCTAATCAACCCTCCCTCTAGTGCCAATTTTTGTTGATGTGAGTCTTATTCCACTACAACATTTAGAATCAGACACAATGTTTCAAAGTGAAACACCAAATTTTCAACTCTCTCTTGATGTAAATTCACTTCTTGTGCTAAGTCTGCAAAGTAAGATCACAAGGCAACTTCAACGTTCTTTTACTACGGATACTTGCTCGATGGAAATGATGTGATCTGCTGGATCATCAAGGGGACTTATGCTAGTTCACTCAAGATTTATCAACTTGACTCAAATGATTGGGCTTCGCAATTTGCAATGAAAATGTTGTTTTTGTTTTCAACACTCGTCTTCGTAACTTGCTTGTTCCTAACTACTACCTCTATTCCTAAGATTTAATGCAAGGACTTGTGAATGATTTGGACTCTACTAGATGGACCTTAATCAGCGACTCGATTAGTGCAAGCTTCTAAGGTATACTCAAACAATTTTCATATTGACATCTCCTCTTCAATCCCATCAAATAGATGCAAATCAAAGACTCAATACCAATTGAAGTTAAGTATTAATATTCATTGACTCACCATGCAAGACACTCTTACAATCCATAAGAAGCTAGTGGCCCAGATTTGTTTGAGTCACTCAAGTAGACATCCACAATTACTCGCATTCAATTAAACCAAATCACTTGAAGAATATAGTATTCTACTTGATCTCAAAATCTTGGAAATGGTTGAGTTCAGTGGTAGCTTCAAGACAGATCCTACCTTATGAACATCTCTGCATTGGTTGATTTCTTCTTATGTCATCAAGTTTTCTGTCAAGCTCCTCTCATTGTTGTTCTTCAATTTTCATGTTCGGTTGCTCTTATGTGTTCTCAATTTTTGTTTTCTTCCTAAATCAATCAAAGTTCCTAATGTTTCATCCTCTTCATCATTTATGCATTGCTCATATATATTATGATCAGTTGAAGACTATATGGATATTTTACTTCATTACTCTTGGCTTCATTCAGCTTGGCATCGTCCAAGTTAGTTATCCTTCTTGGCATCTTCTTATCTCACTCATCATGCCTTATTGGCATCCATGTCGTCCCTGATGTTGCACTCATTTTATGTGTCAGTTCTTCCTTCTTGGTAATCATTGTCTGTGACTCTTCAATTATTCATTTTATGTTCAAGTGTTGCTTTCATTATGAGTATGTATTTATTGCAAGAGGCATCAATTCAAATGTTATCGCTTCAAAAACTTCAAAGAATTAATAAATAAAAAGTTTTGAAGGTCCCATGGTGAATGATTACTATTATGATGATATTGTCAGTCTTTGTAATGGTTCATGTTGGAGTTGTATCATATTTCTCATTATATGTTGTATAGCATAAAGCTCTGTGTTTCATGCACAATCATTTTGTGGTGATTAATTTTCATGCTCAGTGTTTTGAGAAATCATATCAATCTGTCTAGACTTTCAGAATATGCATGAGATGT
Organism: Cupressus sempervirens; assembly: GCA_028749045.1. Lineage (NCBI taxonomy): Eukaryota > Viridiplantae > Streptophyta > Pinopsida > Cupressales > Cupressaceae > Cupressus > Cupressus sempervirens. The sequence continues at coordinate 840,021,467 of CM053786.1, read as the reverse complement.
TTTCTATGTCTGTGCATTAGATATATCGTGAGTTGTTTGCAGCTATTCATATTGATCTATACACTCTAATCTAAGTGTGTTCGTAGTGAAGAATAGAATTTGAAAGAGGCAGAGGACTTGTAATTTTGGTTTGAGAAAATTAATAAAGATCTATCTTTTGGTGGGTTGGATTGTTTCCCTTAGTTAGGAGGGTTTTTCCCAAGATAATTCTTGTATTCTCTGCATTTGTTATATCAAATTTCCTTTTTGTAATATTCCCATCAAAAAATAAGTAATTAATCAAACCTTTGTTGTTGGGCCGATTGATTTAGTATATCTCGGACCCGTTTTTATTTAATTGTTTCCGTAGGTGTGGTCTTTGGCTATCTTTATAAACCCTCGGGAAGTTCCTCCAATAGCTATTTGAACATAGCATGTAGGTAGTAATTGGTATGCGATTTGGATTATTTCTTTGTATTGTGAATTCTGTGGAATTCAGTATTCGTTGCCATTTTGAAAGTGAAAGATCTTCCCTACTTGGCTCTTACAGTTTCAATGGGAATCAACCCTCAACCCTCACCCTATAATGTCCATTGCATTTCTTTTCTTCGGTTCTCGCAAATCTGGAACAACATTTTAGTCTAGAACATATATATATCTATAGGTTTTTATCTCAATAAACTTTGGTGTCTTCTTTACTATGTCTTTGAAGTTGTCAATTCCATTCTAGAGGACTTAGCCATAGCGAATCGGAAGAACAACACCACATTGCATCACATCCATCACTGTACGACTATCCAATCACCCTGTATGGTCATCCTAGTCCCAACAGTATGGCCCATTCAGCCTTCACTATACAGCCTATTAGTTACTACCGTATAGCTCAAACATTCCTTCCTCTAGGCCGTATATTGCCTCCAATGCACTCCCTCCCTTACAATGCCTTCTAAGTGAGATGAAATTGGGTATACAAAGGAGTCAAGTCTTCAACTATGGGGATCGGAACATTACAATGGTATCAAAGCCAAAGATCCTACCAGCGTGTGGGCAGTGAATGAAAATTTATATATGGAAGAGGAGGTCTCATTCAGTTGATAGAATGGAAGATCAAGAACCCACTCATGCGAAAACTCATGCAATACTAAGGGATCTTTCGAGGAATCAAGTTCAAATCAATGATACTCAGCAACTTATGGAAGAAATTTTCAGGAAACTGGCAGACAATGAGATATTTGGTGAACAAAATGGTCACAGCACACACTCGGTATCGAGTAAGGAAAACTCTCATCTAGTATGCTCTCGACCTTCTATGTCAACTTTTCCCCCACGGGCAAATTTACCACATAGAGGAAAGCAACAAACCTTTAAGGAAGTTCAAGAACAATTAAAAGAAGACTAGAAGAATGCAAATTTGGAAGAGGATATATTCTACAAAGATTACGCAAAAGAATGAGATATTCCAGAGGAAGTAACTAAGAATATTTTAACAATGATCTCAAAAGGAAGTTGAGTAAAGTCAATGTCACCATTTTAATGGATCAAGATCCATATCTGCCCAAGCATGGGCAATGAAGGTCACTACTTACTTCCATCTTAATCCAATGCCAGAAGGAGCAATTAAATATGCAGTACTCCGATTAGAGGGAGTGGCACATGAATGGTGGCATCATGGCACTATCACGCTTGGGCATGACCAAGTAAATACTTATGCACAAGTCACTGAAAGGTTGATAGATCAATTTGATGGTAAAGATCCCAAACTTAACTTTACAGAGTTGGCACAACTAAGTTGAACTGGATCGGTCAACCAATACATCACAAAATTCTAGAAACTCTCTGTTGTGGTTATGGACATTTCCAAAAGGAGATGAATAGTGCTCTTCATGGATGGACTGATAGAACCAATAAAGGGTTGGGAAAAAGGTTTCAACCCTACCACCCTTTTGGAAGCTATTAGCAAGGCACAAAGCATGGCATCATCATCGGCATCATCTTCTCGAGGTTACTCCCACTTCAAACCGCCAGTATTTCCAAGGGACAAACAAAAAAAACCCTACAAAGAAGCCTTCGTTGGACAAAGCTACTAGACAGGAGCTCCAAAGGAAGAAATTATGTTTCAATTGTAAGGAATCATGGGAACCTCGGCATAGATGCCTCGGTAAAGGGAAAATACACTACATTGAAGTCGTGTCTGATGATGAGGATGATCAAGAGGATCTATCCATAGAGGATGATCACCTCTAGTGTAGTCGGCAGATTGTGTATTTTGTAGCCAACAGGGTGTTGTCGTAGGTAGAGATTTTGTTGCCAATGGACCTCTTCTGGAAGGTTCAACGGAAAGTATTTATGCCCTGTCTGGGATCATTGTAAAGCATCTTATCTTATCATAAGCATAATGTAAGGTTCTAGCATATGCGAATAATCTAAAGAGTTCTGTTGTTCGTGTTTATTATCTGTGTGCATTTCTTAATTAACCTATGTGGTAAACATTTGGCACCGTTGCCCTATGAACCTGGAAGGTGGAAGGAATGAAGATTAATGCCAAATCAGCTTAACAAGGATCGCACTAAGGTCAAGGGAAAAGATGGAATCCGTACTGTGCAAGAGAATTTAATTCTGGCACAGTAAGCCGAACGCCGAAGGAGATTTCAAAAGATTGCAGACAGAAACTGGACCACAGAAGAATTGTTGGAGGAAACTCGGCAGCAGATGGAATTGGTGGAAGAAGCACGGGAGGAGTTCTTGAATTTGTGTTCGCCGAGGGAAGAGAATCCAGACGAGAGAGACTCGCACGGCTCGAAATGCTGAGGGAGCACGAGCGTGGAGTGAACTCTTCGTCTAGGATACACTTCCGTGGGAGACAACTTCAGAAGATCCTTCATCACCAAGGTTCGCAGCTGTTGAGACCGCGGGAGAACAGTCCACCGGCGTGGGAGTGCAAGCCACCGGTGTGGGAGTGCAGTCTGCCGGTGTGGGAGAACAATCTGTCGATGTGGGATTGCAGATCGCCGATGTGGGAGTGCAAAGCCACGGTGTGGGAGTGAACAGCACCAGTGTTGTAGGACTAAGCAATGCCTGTTCACAAAAACCAATTATGATGGCGAGACCAAAAGAGACTGTCGAAGTTCGATGGCAATGGTACGACCAATCCCATTCGACATTGCAAAACATGTGAAACGATCTGGAAGGCAAATGGGATAACTGATGAAGACAATTGGATGAGGCAATTTCCGACCACCCTACGGGGTGTGGCAATTGACTGGTTTACTAGTACAAATCCGCAGAAGCTAGACAGTTGGAATAACATTGAAAAGGAGTTTCTAGCGGAATTTCAACTGTTGCGCGATGATAATGAAATTGTCGGCGAGATCTTCAATACCAAGCAGGGGAAGAATGAAATTGTCCATGCCTATGCCAGGAAATTAAAAGATTTGATAAATAAAATGGAAAATAAGCCAGCGGACGGACCTCAGAAAAGATGGTTCGTGGAAGGTCTACACCCGAAGTTGCGGAAGAAGATGAAAATTGTGCCGCCGTCGTCATACACAAAAGCATACAATAGAGCACTGAACTTGGAAAGTGAGCAGAAGACAAAGAAGAAGAAGACGAGTTCATTTGATTCTGATAACGACGAGCCCTCCAGAGAAGATAGCAGCGATGATGAAGGCAGCAGCAAGAAGGTTCGTGCCCTACAGAAAGACATGATCTGCATGATGAAAGAGTTTAAAAATATGCAGAAGGAGACAGAGTAGCGAGCTGTGGTGCACGGAGTGTAAGACCGATGGTCATACTAAAGGATCCTGTCCAAAGAACCAATTTTGTGACATTTGTCAGATCATGGGCCATTCGACAAAGGAATGCCCCTTTAACATGAAAACCAAAGGATCTCTACAGGTGCTTCTTACACAGGGAGCTTCCACGTCAGGAGGGAACGGAAATGCAAACATTGATGGTGCCACTTCGGGTGGGTACAGGAATAATAGCAGAGGGCAAAACAACAACAATGCGAACAATAACAATAACAATGGCAGCTGAAGTCGAATCCAGTATGATGCGAAAGGACGGTCGATCATACAATGCCGAGCATGTAATTTGTGGGGTCATTTTGCGCGGGACTGTACAACAGCGAACACACCAAAATTATTATGCATATGGTGCGGACCTGGCGATCATGAAGATGCCAAGTGCCCAAAGTCTAGAATGAATCTGATCACCGTCCAGACGGATGAAGAAGAGGTTCTGACAATTACGTGAAGGCAAGCAAAAGAGTACCCGGACCCGACGAAAGAAAAGAGGAAATTTGGGGAAGCACGGGCAAAGATTGAAAAGGCATCGCAGGCGGAGACCTCGCAGCTGAAAGACACCACTGGCACCTCGGCAAGGAATGCCGCGGAACAAAACATTGTATGACAGATTTTACAAACAGAGGTACCTGTCAAAATTGGCGATCTGTTGCTCACAATGCCTCAACTCCAATCAGCAATCACAAATATCGCCCCAACTGCCAAGCTACTAGAAGAACCAAGTAGAGGGAAGGAAATTGCCGCCGGTGGAGAAGACCCAATGTTGCTAGCCCTCACATCCGGACGGCATCCGGCAATTGTCGAGATGGGGATCCTCGGACATGTTCTCACAAACACAATAGTCGATGGAGGGTCTAGCGTAAATGTCTTACCGGAGGAGACCTAGAAGAAGTTGGGAAAGCCGACGTTGTGGCCACCTACATTCCAGTTGCTCATGGCAGACCAGCACGGGATCAAACCGTTGGGAACCTTAAGGGCGCAACCGGTAACTATTGGAACACAGCCATTTTTATTGGACTTCGTGGTCATTCCATTGAAAAGAAAAGGATATGATGCTATTCTAGGACGGACTTGGTTGGTGCAAGCAAAAGTAAAACATGATTGGAAACGAAATACCCTATCAATGGAGCACGAGGCAAAAGATTCATAATTGACCTGCACACACAAATGGTAGGTAAGGAAGTAGCATCTTTAGATTCAGAAGGTGAAGGCGAAAGTGACGACGAAGGAAAAAGGAGAATGGAACTGGACGAAGGAGTATTGACACTAGAAGGAGGATCGAATGTCGACGACCTAGACTCGGTGAATGGCCTTCTCCACTGGCAAATAGAAGACTACAAATTGTTTTCGAGTTGTAATATGTTAAGGGTCGATGAAGGTGAGAAAAAAGAGGAAAATGAATGTCTGAAGGAATACAAAGAAGCAGAAGAAAGAAAGGCGGTTACGGCTGAAGTTGTGGGGAAGAACATACAGTCCAAACCCAGAAAGAAGAAAGATCCGACCATCCGGTACACGGTGAGCGGACCGCACAGAAAGAAAAGAATGCATCGCACCATAAAATTAGTTAAAGGGTACCGACAGCAAGGAAGTAATCTAGATGCGCAACGACCACAAGCACAGTGGGCGACGGAAGTGACACAGAACAAACGCAAGGTTTGGCATGATAAGCATCTGAAACTCAGCAAGTTTCAGCTAGGGCAGTTGGTACTCAAGTACGACAGTTGGAATGAAATCAAATCGAAAAATTTTAAGACCAGATGGGTTGGACCATATCAGATCTGAGAGGTCGGCGACAATGGAGCGATAAAGTTGGGGACATTGGACGGGCAAGAGGTACCTCACGCAGTGAACAGATCCAATTTGAACATATACCGTGCCAGGAAGTCTTCGTCGTCGTCGCAGAATGACCAGATGACTCCCTCCTTGTTGTTATTGCAGAATGGTGACGCCTCGAGGCAAAATTAAGGTGCTGTATTTTTTAATTTTTTTTATTAAAAAAAAAAAAAATTTAAAAGAGAGAAGTCCCGTTGATTGTGTCCTGCAGGCATCTGTCCACGGACTATGTCCCGCAAGTCGCTTTTCCGCAGGCAAACTGTCTCGCAGGCAGCTGTCCACGGGAGGTCTCCTGCGGAACCTTTCCGCGGAACCTTTTTAATTTTTTCCTACAGAAGACACTTGTTTTTTCATTTTAAGTCCTTATCCTCCAGCAGAGTTTGTTCACTAGCCCGCAATCTTCTCCGCGTATTAACTCCTTTCCACGGAGTTTTGGTCAATGTTTTTCCGCGGGTAATATAGTCTTTTCGCGGGCCTTGTTCTGCGTAAAACAAACAATCTTCCGCAAACTTTCCGCATGAAGTGTTCCGCGGACCACTGCCTTCTTTCCGCACGGCAACTCTATAACTTCATTGGCATCGTTCATTTTTCCCACGCATTCTTTTTTTGGTCATCCGCAGAGTTCTTGGTTCGGTCGCACAACTTGCAGCTGTCCGCGGAGATCCTTTCCCACGTGTCCTTCTCCGCAGAGTTTTTCCTGCCCATTTCCGCATTCTGAATACAAAAATTGCGTGTTGGAACAACACCAAACACCATACGTGAGGAGCTTTATCTATTTACAGGCATCTTGGGGGTTCGATGCTACTGCGCTGGGGCGATTTCAAATACATGCAGGATTCTATAGCAAGAGAAGCCGCGGAGGCCAAATACTGGTCTGCGTTCGGCCAGTAGAGAATCAAGAAGGTCAAAACAACCATGGACAACCCCAGTTTCAAATATCAGTGAGCAAGATTTTCCCAGTTGAGTCCGCAGTTTGCCGAGGGGTTTGATCTGCTGCTGCTGTGTATTGTTTCTCATTGGCGGAGATGTTTCAGCAAGAGTTTGTTTGAGTTCTGTTTCTCATTTGCGGAGGAGAGATTGTTTGAGATTTGTATCTCTTTTCCAGCAGAGTAGAAGATGGGTGTGAAGGGTTTTGTAAAAAAAAACGACAGATTGGGGCAGTTTGGAATGAATAACGGATGATGCCAAAGGAAGGGGAAGCATCAGTGGTTGCCAGAAAGAGTGTGGAATCGGCAAAAAATGACAGAAATAGTGTGTTTTGTGCATTTTTGTGTGGGTTTCGGAGTGCTAATTTGGTCTTGGCGGCGAGGGGCAGCACCCCTCGACCCCGCACCCCAAGACCCTGCAGCGGGGTCCCCTAGACCCCCAGTCGTTGCAGATATCATTCGTGGGAAGTATGACCAGTTGATGAAGACTTGGAGCTGCTGCAGGCATGGAGTGTTCGTGTACTAGAGGCACTTGGAGTAAGTGTTGGACGTGAGGCTATCTTGGTGGATGCATAGAGAATTAGAGAGGTACTAATCATCCAGGTGGAGGCAGTGCAGCGACACTTGGCTCAAGGTCCCCAGGAGTGGAAACAGAGAAAGTAGCAAGGGTGGATATCAAGGTCAACTTGATTACGGAGACAGTATTGTGTTAGCAGAGGCTACAGATGCATCGTGGGTTGGAAACCAGTTTGGTGCATGCACAGGATGAATGTGAAAGTGATGTGACAGAAGCAGATCTATCTTGTTGTAGTTAGTCACTTAATGTATTTTGGTTGTTAATTTGTCTCAGATATTTTGTTAGTCGTCAGGAGACGACTTTTCTTTTTGGGGGGGATGATGTAGTCGGCAGATTGTGTATTTTGTAGCCGACAGGGTGTTGTCGTCGGTAAAGATTTTGTTGTTGACGAGCCAACAGGTAGATTAGGATTGTTTTGTAGCCGATGGACCACTTCTAGGAGGTTCAGCGGAAAGTATTTATGCCCCATCTAGGATCATTGTAAAGCATCTTATCTTATCATAAGCATAATGTAAGGTTCTGGCATATGCGAATAATCTAAGGAGTTCTATTGTTCGTGTTTATTATCTATGTGCATTTCTTAATTAACCTATGTGGTAAACATCTAGGAGAACTCCAAAATAGTTCATTTGAATTGTACGGAGAGGATTGTCGTATTGGTACAAGATGGATGAACCATCGCCATGGCCAGACACCCGAGATGTAAAGTTTTCGTGTACAAGGAACCCTTCAAGGACAAAGGGTCATTGTGATGCTTGATAGCGGAGCCACTCTAAACTTCATAAACTCATCTTTGGTGAAAAGAAGAGGTCTAACTACTAAAATGCAAGCACGATTCTAGGTCAAGGTCGTTGGAGGAGCACTTTTGCCTTGTACGTACCTTGTTCCCCAACTAAGTATTACCACGGCTAACCACAATGTAACGGAGGATTTCTTTATAGTGGACCTAGATGATATGGAGGTTATTTTGGGCATACAGTAGACGAAGACACTTGATGAATACACAGTTTCAAACTGATGGACTTCACTTTTGTTGTTGATGAGAAGAACATTGTTCTCCGTGGGAAGGCCAATAAGGGACTGAAGGAAGTTTCGGCATAGCAAATGGAGGCCACTTTTCAACATGATGACATTGCATGGGCTGCACATTGTTTTGTTTTGGCAGAACCAATAAAAGGACAACAGACACCCCACCAAGATGATGATCTTTAGAGTATCTTGAGTACCCATGATATAGTTTTTATAGAGCTGGTTCAAGCATACCCTCCCATCACGGGTTTAAGCATACCATTGAATTGGAAGCTGGCACCAACTCAGTTATCACCATGCCACACTGTCACCCCAAAAAATTCAAAGATGAGATCGAGAAGATGATTCAGGAGTTGCTCGAGAAAGGATGGATCTATCCCAGCTCCAACCCTTTTGCATCATCAGTAATATTGGTGTAAAAGAAGGATGGGACGATGAGCATGTGTGTGGACTACCATGCGCTAAATAATAAGACAATTAAAAATAGATACCCTATTCCCAGGATCAATGAATTATTGGATGAGTTGCATGGTGCAGTTTATTTTTCTAAAATAGACCTCAGTTTTGAATTCCATCAGATTTGCATGTAGGAAGAAGACGTGGAGAAGACGGCTCTTCATTGTCACTATAGGCATTATGAGTTCTTGGTCATGCCATTTGGATTAACAAATGCACCGACTACTTTTTAATCTTGCATGAATCACATCTTCAACAAACAGTTGCGTAGCTACTTGCTGGTATTTTTTGAAGATATTCTTTTTTACAGCAAAACTTGGGAAGAACACCTAAGACATTTAAATGAAATCCCAGGGATCATGAAGGCTCAGTGTTTGTTTGCCAAGCAATCCAAGTGTGAACTTGAGATGACAGAGATATTGTACCTAGGGCACGTTGTCAGTAAATATGGAGCGCAAGTCCACTAGGAGAAGATTCAACCTATCCTAGATTGACCCTCACCAAAATTGCTCTCTAACTTGTGAGGGTTCTTGGGACTGTACAGTTATTACTAGAGGTTTGTAAACGGTTTCTCTCAGCTTAGCACACCATTAATGGATTTGACCAAGAAAGGTTTCTTCAAGTGGAATGAAAGAGCGCAACACACTTTGATAAGTTAAAGGAAGCAATGACCATAGTCCAGTTCTCACCTTATCTGATTTCACTCAAACATTCATTCTAAAGTGTGACACATCCAGAGAAGGCATTGGCACGGTACTAATGCAAGATAGACACCCTATAGACTATGAGAGTCGGAAGCTTACACAAGAAAAGCATCTATATTCCATTTATGACAAAGAGATGTTCACATAGTTCCAAGTTCCAACAGTATCTGGTACGTGCCAAGTTTGTTGTCCATACCGATCATAATAGCTTGAGATATTTTCTAGAGCAGCAAGATTTGAATGAGAGGCAAAAAAAATGGGTAAGTAAGATTCAGGCTTTTGATTTCAACATTGAATAGGTAAAGGGAAAGAACAATGCAGTTGCAGATGCCTTGTCAAGAAAAGCCTTCATTTGCTTACTTTCTCAGATTTTAGCTGACTGGAAAGTGCACTTATTGGTTGAATATTCCAAAAACACATTTGCATGCAAACTAATGAATGGTGACACTCAGGATGAACAATACAAGGTGGTGTATGACGTCATTTACTATAAGGATCGGTTATACTTAGTGCCTGAAGTTGAAAATCCTGAAGGAAATACATGCCTTGGTCGGACACCCAGGTTTTTTCAAAACTTACAGACAACTCATGGAGAGGTTTTCATGGAAAGGACTTAAAGGAGATGTGTTCCAGTACGTATAGTAATGTGAAGTCTATCAGCAAAACAAATCTGAACACACTTTACCTATCGAATTACTACAACCCTTGCCTATACCAGAACAAAAGTGGAAAAGTATCTCTATGGACTTCATAACCAGACTTCCTAAAGTAAACAAGAAGGATTGTATCTTTGTGGCGGTTGACAAACTCAAGAAGTATGCCCACTTCTTTGCCATCTCCTTAGATTTCCAAGTTGCGTAGATAGCCAACTTATTTTTCAAAGAAGTATTTCGTCTACACGGGTTACCCAAAACATTGTTAGTGACAGGGATGGTCGGTTTCTCAGTATTTTATGGACTGAATTGTTTCTGTTGGCAGAAACAAAATCGTCGCCAAGTATTAGCTAGCACCCTCAGACAAACAAACAGACAGAGGTTGTGAACAAGTGGCTAGAAGGCTACCTCCAAAACTACATTTCAACACAAAAATGGGCATGGATCAAATGGATGCATCTGAAGGAATACTATTACAATACCACTTGTCAAATGTCCATTGCGATGGCACCCTTTAAAGCACTATACAGGTATGAACCCCTTTTATTTATAGACATGGTACTAGGTAACAGCCACAGAACAAGGGCAAGAGACTGGCTTCAAGAAGGTCAAGACATCCTAATGCAGACCACCAAGGCACTTGGTTTAGATTTTGATTTTGATGTTTGTTTTCACCTAAATAGGCTAGAATAATTGAACCTTGGATGAAAAGTCCATGGTTGTCAAAGCAACACACCATTTTGTATGCCTAAGGCACTTTGTGCAATTTATAAACAAAAGTTGCTCATTTGTCAAATTTGGGTCTTTTGGTGTTTTTGGTCAAGCAAGCCTAGAAATAGGTGTTTTTAGTTGGTTTTAGGTATGTTGGAACCTTTTCCAAGTCCTAGAAGTGAAATCAAGTGGAAAATGCAAAAATTGCACTTTTTGTGCAAGATTACAAAATTGCAAAGTTGTAAAAGTTGATTAAAAATGCAACTTAGTGGAAAATGTGTTATATGAATATCTATTCAAATCTTGGTTGTAACTATTGGAATAGGTCTAGGATGGATAAATACCTCATTTATGAGGTCTGAAGGGCATATGGTACGTAATGGAAGAAGTTACAAGAAAGGAAATTCAGTTTTGGAGCTTTATTCTCTATTTTTTGTACATTCGCCATATTGTACAGATTATAATACCTGATCAAATGATTGTTCAAGAAGGAGTTTGGAATCACCTTTCATTTTCTTTTGGTTTCATCTTTCTAAGTTCTATTTTGTTCAAGTTATTCCATTTTTGGTGACGTAGGGTTTTTGGGACAGCAATTTGGTGCATTTCTCAATGATGCACCCCTAACTACAATCTCTATTGTTAGATTTTCATGGCCTTCTGGGGAATGGTAGTTAGTAGGGTCCTTTCAATGATTCCAAGGTTCCAAGACTAGAGGATAACTTTTGTGATTTTTCCAATCAAGCCCTAGGTTAAGAACCTCGAAGGATTCGACCTTGTTAATGTGTTGTTTGGTGAATGACAGGAGTTAGAGACCTTGGAGGGCTGAACGTTTGGAAATAAGTTGGAGTAGTATTGCCAATCATTCCTAAGTATTGGGTTTACTTCCATGACACCATTTCCTACTTGTTGCTTTGTAAACCAAGCGTAACTTGATCAATTAGGTTTGTGTTGCCTAGTGAAGGAAAGGGAGTGCTAGAGTGAGACTAGAACTTGATGCTTTGGCATTTGATTCAATTTTGAAAAGGGTATTCAAAATCCTCGTTTGTTTTGGGTCTTGTTTGGGACTTTGTGAAGTTAGATCCAAAAAGCCATTTCAAGAGGGCTAATAGGGGCTACTAGATGAATTTGGAGTTTGAGGAGTTGTGCAAGTGTATGAATCAAAGCATTGGTGTAGTCTGGGTTAACTAAGTGCCCGAAGATCATTTTACACCTTAGAACCCTTAGAACAAACATTTATGGTGTTTTCCTTGTATTGACCTGGTTGTGGGGAATTGGTCCAAAAACTACAAAGTGGGAAATCTTGGTTCTTTGTCCTTGGATTCTTGGTGAAGTTGAAGAGTTTATTTCTTTGGTCCATTGAAGGACTATGGTGTGCTAAAACTTTGTGAGAAGGTTGGAGTTTTGCTAGTTGGTTGATTGCAAGAGTGGGAAGTCCATTTGAAGCTTCTTAGTTGTGTACTCTGCATCACATCTTGCAATTCTTGAAGGAGAACTTACAAAGGGCACAGAATCAACAAAAGATCTATGCCGACAGACACTGGATCGAGAGAATTTTTGAAGTGGGAGACTTGATCTATCTCAGACTCCAACTGTAGTCCGCATTGAAGGCAAAAGGGAAAGAAAAATTGAAGCCTCATTTTTATGGTCCTTATCGTGCAGCTCGCCGCATTGGTGAAGTTGCCTATGAATGGGAACTTCCAAAAGGAAGATGCATCCATATCGTCTTTCATGTCTACTGCCTGAAGAAAGTCGTGGGGCAAAACATTGCAGTAACCAATGATCTTTCGCCACTCAATGAAGAAGGGAAGCTTGTGTTGGAATCGGCTAAGATCATTGATGTATGGGAGAAGACTGTGCGGAACCCTACCTTGAGGGAATACATTCTACATCATCCAACATTGCATTTGCTTATGGACAAGCTAATTTTGGGATGGGTAGACTATAATGTTCCTGACATAAAATAAATAATTAATCAAACCTTTGTTTTTCGGCCGATTGATTTAGTATATCTCGGGCCCATTTTTATTTAATTGTTTTCGTAGGTGTGGCCATCGGCTATCTTTGTAAACCCTTCGAAAGTTCCTCCAATGGGTATTTAAGCACGACATGTAGGTTGTAGTTGGTATGTGATTTGGATTATTTCTTTGTATTGCGAATTATTGTTGGAGTTAATTATTGTTTGTCATTTTGGAAGTGAAAGATCTTCCCTACTTGGCTCTTATGGTTTCAATGGGAATCAACCCTCACCCTATTTTGTCTATTGCATTTCTTTGTTTCAGATCTGGCAAATCTGGAACACCATTTTAGTCTGTAACATATCTATATCTATCAGTTGTTATCTCAATATACTTCGGTGTCATCTTTACTATGTTCGTGAAATTGTCTATTCCATTCTAAAGGACTTATCTGCAGTGAATCGAAAGAACAACACGACATTGCATCACATCCGTCACCATACGACCTCTTACTCCTCACCATTCACCTCATTTCCGTCATCATACGACATCTTCCCCTCCTCATCGTACGGCCTCCCAGTCACCATTGTACGGCCCTCGATCACCACTGTATAGCCATCCAATCACCCCATACAGTCTTCCCAATCCCAACTATACAACCCATTCAGCCTTTACTGTACAGCCTATCACTTACTACCATACAGCTCAAACATTCCTCCCTCCAGGTTGTGCATTGCCTCCAGTTTGCTCCTTCGCTTACAACGCCTTCTAACTAAGACAAAATTGGGTATACAGAGGAGTCATGTCTTCAACTGCGGGGATCAGAACATTACACTTTTCTTATATGTTTCTGGTTCAAAATTAACAAATTTAACCTTATTTAGTCAACTAACACTTTTGCCAACTACATCAATCTCCCCAAAGAAGAGTCATCTTCTAGGCAACTATGACAAAATCAAGAGTTGAACAAAACAAAATTAAGGAACATATCATTTGAGAGGGGCAAGAAGACATCTCTAAGTGTATGGAGGACATCAGAGTATAAGTCTGAGAGTGTTTTTGATGGAAGGACTAGGGGCGTTGGTTGGCTACCCTGGCTCATTGGCGACCTTCCCCATATAAGAAGCTTCCATCAAATGCTTCTTGGTCTTCTCAAGCTCTTGTTATGTTGCCAACAACTTGTCATCCCTCTCTACTAGTTGTCATCCTTGTTCACCAATTTGGGTATCCTTCTCTATCAGTTAAATGGTTTTCTTTGTTAATTGTCGATCAAATTCTCTACCTATTGGACCTCCCTTTCCAACCCTTCCTTCCCCAATACAAGAACACGATTTTGCTTTCATGCCACTTGTTCTTGTAAATTTTGGATCTACATTTTCAAATCCTTATGAGTGTCTTTGGCCTAGCAAAGGGCCCTATCCCATGATTGAGTGGCATTAGGATTAACGAGACGAAAATAACAATTGCATGCAAATATAACCAATATTAGAAAATAATAAATTGCATGGAAGAGAACACAACACACAAAGATTTAAGGTGATTCACCAAAACACTGGGCTATGTCCACGAACAATGAGACCAATATTCTTATTATCCAGTGATTACAATCTACAATATCTTATAGCTCGATATCGCTGCAAGAAGCTACAATCTCATCATTTATTATGAAACCCCTAACCCTAAGCTTTTTGTCGCTTACAAAATTAGGGCTGGAATAAGTAGTCCAATAGAAAAATAGCAATCGATGCCTTTTACAATAATAAATTTGATCGAGCTTTCGTGGGCGTCACCCCCGAAAACCATCGCGGCTCAAGCCCACCCTGTACTATGACAAGGAGTACCTAGGGCTCTGCTCCAAGACCCCACAAGAGGCACTGACCCCAAACCCTTGTAGAAATAATATGGGGGGTAACCGCACCAAATAAAGTGGGAAAAATTAACCTCGGAGCCTGATTAGGCTCCACATCACAACAAGTGGCTTCCCTAATAGAGCTCCAAGCCTACAATATTAGAGGAATGAGCCCTATAGGCATAGCTTCATGACATTGAGAACTCTTAATACTCTAACATGTCAATCTCCAATTGTTGCCTGCAAAGATGCCAAGCATCCAACATCGATTGTTCTCCACACGAACCCACCCTTTGGAAATGGACCTGAAAACCTCTCCTTTGCATTTCACCTACATTAAAGTGGGACAGTACTTGTCTACCATTACTTCAAAGGGATCATGGAGTATATCCAAGTCCCGCAACATATCCATGAAAGTAGTCATCCCCCTCACTAGCGAATGTGTCATAAAAATAGTGTCAACATAATCATAGGGGTTTAGCCAGCCCAACCGTACAATAATTTTTTCTCAAACACTAGTTGACTCCCCTCCTCTACACTTGTGTCTAAAAATTGCATAGCCTCGATAAGCGTTTGTAGGACCATAGGTGGAATAGGGACCACTAATGGTTGTGTTGTCTCTTGGGAAGGTGTTGGCTCTTGTAGTGGTAGAACTCTCTGCCTACCTTATTGAGTATCCGCTATTTGGGCAATCACTGCCTCCTAGATCCCTACATTCTCCTATCTCCCAATAGTGTCCAAAAGTAGGCCAATATACTCCATTGGAGGGACATCTAGTGATATCTCCATCGTGTCAAGCTAGGTATCAGTGGCTTCCTTTGTCTCTCTCTTGAGAGTGTACCTTTTGTTGGGGATGCATCATCAATTAGAGGTTATACAGGAAGTATATCCTTCATTGAAGTACAACTACAAGAAGTGTATGCGGAACTCCTTGTTCTAGTATAGGTGTGCCAAGATAGGTGCACTGACCAATCTTGATTTGAGTTCACGAAAAGCCTTTTCTTACTCGTGCCCCAATGTAAATGGTTGTCCCTCATCATATCCAGAAAGTAAGAAATTTGGAAAATTTTCTTGATGAATCTTTTGTGGTAGCAAACATCCCTGAGGAAAGATTTTACCCCTACAACATTCTTGGGTGCCTTCATTTTTATGATGACCCCTACTTTGTCAAGGTTAATCTCTAGTCCTGCCTTGCAAACTATGTGACAAAGTAAATTGTCTTGGGGCACCATGAATCTACACATTTTTTATTCAGCACCAATCATGCTGCCCAGAACCTCTCCATGCATTCTTTGAATGCTCTCAAGTGAATGTCCTTCCCACCATATATTAACCCCCCAATGTTCAATAAGGCTTCGAAATTCTCCACTAACATCTTGCCTAAAAATGTGAAAAAATAATTGTTGAAGGGTTGTCAAGGCATTGCATAAGTCAAATGGAATTTGTTTTTATGCATACATTCGATCATCTACTACCAATATAGTTTTTAGTTTAACCTCTATAGCAATACTTATTTGTTTTTACTTCAAGTATTCATCCATAAATGAGTATATCTCATGGTGAACAACTTCCTCCAAGATGGTGTTGATAAACAAAATCACGAATAGATCCTTAAAAGTTATTGCATTCAAGCACCTAAAGTACACACGTTCTAATTTTGTTTGCCTCCTTTAGAGAGATTTCAATCAGCAAGACGCAACTGATTCATTTCTGCTTTTAAAATTATGCCTACATCTGATATTTTCTCAATTTCCTCATGTACATTGGCAACATAGTTCTTATTCATCCTACAAGGTCTTTTTCGTATTAGTTGTGGACCGGGTACAAGAGGAATTCTATGTACACAAAGCTCCAGTGTATACCATTCAGGTCCTTGAAGTACAAGCAAAGATATCTTTGTGTTCCATGACTATCTTGAATTCAGTTGCCTTCAATATGAGGTCCCCAAGATCACAAACTACAGTCACCTTTGGGTTGTCTTCATCACCCGCATTTATCTTCTTTATACTTGCTTACTATATTTTCTCCTTGAAAATGATGGATCAGCATATCTTCCACCCATGCAACTCCCTCCTTGTACTCCTCATACTCCAAAAGGAACATGTTGCTCTTGGCAACATGGTTGCCTTCAATGACTTCCCCAATCTATAGCATGTTTAATCCATGGTAGGAGACTTCGTAGTCTTCCATTTGCCAATGGAATAGTCCATTTAAAGAACTCGCCTCATCTTCAGAGCAATTTTCAGGCTTGAGAACCCCTTCATCATTTGGTTCCACGCCTTTTCTTTCTTCGTCCATTCCTGACTATTAATCTTTGGACTTTGATTCAAAGGACGCCATCTCCTCACTCACCTACTGATTTCTCAAATCGATGATGTACATCTGTTACTCTAAATCAAGAGCATGTTCCACTTCCAATTGTGATCCGCTTTAGCAGCAATCAGTGGAAATAACTCATACGTCATTCTTCTAGGTACACTAAACAATAATACAGCTCAATCCTTGGATAAAACTCAGTCTGTACAGCATCAAATTCTCCTTGAAAAAGGTATCCAAGCTCCAAGAGACAATTAATTCACTTGCTAAAACTAATGTTAAATGTGGTATTGCCTGCTATAAGAGTGGTACAATCGATTACACAAGAGTGCTATGGCTAGCACGAAATGAACTCTTCAATTGCCCTCCTTAAGTCTACAAAAACCTCAAATATAACTCACAATCTTATCAAATCTGCAACTTAGAAAATATCAAAAACATCCATGAAGGAACATCACCCAGAAATCATGGTACAGCCTGCTACAGCAGAGTGCTACAGCCAGCAATCAATGAACTATTCTATTGCCCTTCTTGACTTTGCAAAGATTGCATATACCTCACAATCTTATCCAATTTACAACTTAGAAAACACCAAAAACATCATGATGAAACACCAAATCTGAAACTACAAAAATATACACACCACTAAATTTTGGGTCATCACTTGCCTATATTCAAATTCACTTATACAATGACTTCTTGAAACAATGACTCAAGATACTTGGATATAGCATTTTGCAGTACACAAATAGGATAATTACACATGAAGAAGAATTCCGCACATTCTGTAACCAAGTGACCAAAGTTATTCAATGCATTTTAAAAAGAAATATCTAGGTTTGTCGCATAAATTTATGATTTGTGACTTGTAGCATTTGTTTGTGTTTAGATTAATAGGAAATTAAAATTTGAAGTCTTTTGACATGTGAAACTGGACACAAACAAAATAAAATTCAAACAACAATGTATAAAATTTCACTTATAATAATCAGAACCAATTTTACTTTGAAGTGTCATAGCATGAAAAGTGTGATAAATGATGCCCTAAAGATTACTGAATCCAAAAGAAAAGAAAC
Source organism: Cupressus sempervirens (assembly GCA_028749045.1). Lineage (NCBI taxonomy): Eukaryota > Viridiplantae > Streptophyta > Pinopsida > Cupressales > Cupressaceae > Cupressus > Cupressus sempervirens. The sequence continues at coordinate 840,003,600 of CM053786.1, read as the reverse complement.
TCCGTATTTTCCTTCTATAAGCATTTTATTTTCATACAATAGATGAAGAAATATGCATCTTTCCAAACATTTAAGGCCTATTTCACAACCAATGCAACAAGCATGAGTATGGTACATATGTGTGGAATACCTCACACCACTGCCAATTACTGCCACTGATCTTGGAGTTCCTGCACAATAAAAATAGGATTAAATATCTATTCATTTTTTGTTTCTCTTGGAAACTAACTTAGACCTACTAGTATTGATGGTGATATGAATCAAAGTTGAAAAACAAATATTTATTTAAATATTTGACACCAATGGATACCTATATTAGGAAACTCAATGAAGAAAGGATTCTAAAAAGTTCTTGTTTTCAGGACCATTAAATGTAAATAACATACCTAGCAGCATTTGCTTTTTAGTGAGAAATTATATTTTATACATTTGAATGTTTGGATTCACAGAGATTAAATCTAGAAGCAATTGCTTGTTAGTGGAAAAAGATAAATTTGTATATTTGAATGTTTGTTATCACACAGATTAGATCCGGAGTGTATCATGTCCCCAACATAAAAGCGTTAATACAAGCAGCAGTTCTCTTTAATCTGGCCAAGTGCCTTTTGATTAGTGGTGTGAGAAGGCACAAAACATAACAATCTGATTGGGAATCTGAAGCAATCAAAGATGCATATGATAGTAAAGAAAGTATAAGAGATGGTTTAAAATAGCTAGATGGCAATATTGGAAATTTGTTCAGCGCTCCCCTCAGGATTCATGACAAGGGCTTAACTGCCTCCTTTGTACTATAAGTTGAGTGGTTGTATTGGGCATTAACAGATCGGTCTTTTAGTGCAATGGCAACCCCACTCTGGCAAGTGGTATCAGAGCTTGGTCACAGGTTTGAATCCTCAGAGCCTCGGGTAACACTAAGGGGGAGATTGTTGGAAATTTGTTCAGCGCTGCCCTTGGGATTCATGACAAGGACTTAATTGCCTCCTATGTATTGTAAGTTGAGTAATTGTATCAGGCATTGATAAATCGGTCTTTTGGTGCAACGGCAACCCCACTCTAACAAGCAAACCAATCTATATTAGTATCGACACATAAGGAATACATAAAGTGTTGACTAACACAATCAAACCTACAAAGTATGATTAACAAAGGAAATATAATCTGATTATTTAAAAGGAAATTGTAATGTCTCCGTTTTGGAGGTAATTTGATTTAATTAATTTAATTAATTAAGTTGTCCAAAATAATGAATATTTTATGAGGATGACTAATTAATTATTTTAATTAAATAAATAAGTGTTATTAAGTTAATTATTTATAAAGTTATCAAATAAATTAATATTAAAAGGTAACTTTATATTTAATTAATTTAATAAAATGACTTGAATTATAAAATATTTTATAAAGTTACTTAATAAATAAAATAAAATAATGTTCTAGAAGTTTCTGGAGAAAGTGGAGAAAAAAAAATAAAAAGGCATCCTGGGCTTCATTCTCAGCAAGCAGATTTGTTGTTGTTGATGTGCATTGTGGAGCCTGGAGTTTTTATAGTAGTCACAATTGGCCATTGAGAACGAAAACTCTCAATTGGTATGCAATTTTGAGAGTGTGAAATATCACTTGAATTATTGCAACTGGGAGGAAGTTACTTCAGACTTTCATTTGTGCTTCATTGATTAAAATCTTGTGGCCTTCGGCCAAGTTTTGGATGGTTCAATTTGAGGAAATGTTGAAGACATTTTGGTGATCAAAGTCCTCATCCTTGGCTATGCTAGGATTCTACTTGCAGCATTCATCATTTCCAAAATTGCTGATATGATGTTTCAGTCACATAGTCTACATATTAGGGCCACATTTTTGCATGATATCGATTGCTATTTGCATTGGAGATTATAGCTATTCTTTGGAGCTGGTTCATCATTCTTGGCATCGATTTTCCTTGGTGAAGAAAGTAGATTATATTGGTGAATAAATCTGATATTAAAATCAGATATTACAATCTTGAAAGGGCGCCTTTGGTAGGTGCGATTTTGGTTGTGGAGCTCACATTTGGCATCGATTTCATTCAAGGCTTGGGTCGCTCATTTCCTTGGATCTTGGAGATGATGTTTGGTGCTTGAGACGGAATTTATATGCTGCATATTATTTTATTTTCAAGATCAGACCAGAACAGGGGCGGCTGGCTTAGGGAGCTCGATTTGGCTTGGAAGAACACATTTTCAATTGGAGTTTGGTTGCTTCTTCATCTATTCACAAATCCAACCAGGTTTCATTGCATATAGTCCATCATTTCATTGTATAAGCATAACTTTTAGTTACAGCTGTAGGAGTGCATTTTCATACCAGCATATCGTATATTTGTAATTCTTGTAAATGCCAAGAGTCTTGGCTTATTGATGAGCATTGTATTGGATCATTGTGTTGTTTTAAGAGATACTAATTTGCTGGTTATTTGTAGTTGTCATTGAGCAATTCTATATCATTTGTAGTTAGCTTAGTAGTTTGCATACCAACTATTTGACAAAATATCAATTGGCTGTAGGTGATCATTTTTTTTTCATGATTAGAATTCATATATGCATTCAATATTGTCAGAATAAGTTGCACATTCATGTTAGGTCATTGTTTAATCAATTTAGAGTCATTTGTAAACATTCTCATCGATACTAATTGAAAAAAAGAGTCATTAAAACAAACTGAAATTTTATATCAGTCATATGAGTCTTGTATGCAAAGTGTTTGATGAAATTCCTCGAGCCTTTATCAGTATTTTAGATCAGATTTGAGCAGGGTCATTACAGAAATGTTCATAATTAGAAGATGTGATATGAGGAAAAGCTTATAAAAGAAATACAATGATGAGATTCTTAATAAAAGCCACATAAATGAATGAAAGAATATAAAGGTTATTCCTTGTCATTGTCTCAAGGAAGAGAGGCAGCTTGTAAAAACAATTTTTTTAAACAAAATCATTAACCAAGTGAAGAAAGTATAATTCCTTTTACCGAACAACTAATAACAAACAAAGCATTATGAAGAGACATGTATGAGTAACTAACTACAAAGGGGTGTGACCGTGAGATACAATGAGATACAACATCTCATATCAAGCCTTATCAAAGGATAGTAAAGACCCTAAGGATGAATTTCTAAAGGTATCGAATCTGAATACCTTACATGTTATGCAAGTAGCGCTCAAGAAGCCTCACATCCAAATAAAGCGGAAGAGGCTAGACCTGCTCATTACAAGGTGGATAAGCAGGGATGATGTGCAAGACATCAGACGTGGCATGGAAGAAAGCTAAAGGAAAGTATCTGAGACTACAATCAGAATTCTGATCACAGATCACAGATCAGAACTATATGATAATTCACATGTAAACAATTAAATAATTTAGACACAGAGACCTCTCATAGAAAGATTGAAAGCGACTATCTAGTGCAACAAAGTATGTGATAAGAAGCGATAACCATTGGTGATGGCATGAGGAATATATCAGATTAGAAATGGAAAGAAAAAGAATAAAAATAGTAATAAGATAACTGCAGTCAGATCTGCATATAATGGTTCAGAAACAGTTACAGTGATCAGAAGAGAAGATAAAATCAAGATTAAAAGGTATATCCAGCGATTAGCTACAGGAAGGACATAATCAGCTATCAGATATTCATAAATAATGGTTTATATAAATATAAGGCATATCCAGCGATTAACTATGAGGGCATAATCAAATATCAGATATTCATAAATAACGGTATATATACATATGTACATATACATTATACATATTCATATAGATATACATATACATATATATATGTGTGTGTGTGTGTGTGTGTGTACTATGTATATGTATAAACAGAAATTTGTCTTATTTAGAACACTTAACAATTTTTTGTAATGTCCCCAATTTTATCGACATCAGAGTTTCAGAAATTAGCCTATTAATGTGGTCCTCGTAAGCTAATTATTGTGGATAGAAGGTCTTCTGTGGTAGTGGCTTGGCTTGGGAGGGTCTTATCTTCTCCACATCCCAGTAAAGTACAAGTTGGTCTTCATTTGGCTTAGAACGGGCTTCATTTCGGCTTAGTTTTGTGTACTTACTATTTGTGGTAAGTCGGTGTTGATCGAGATGGACCCTTTCTATTTTTGGAAAGTGCATTTGGTCCCATGGAGAAATAATAGGTATGACTCCTATTTTAGTTGACATATTTAAATGATGAGTATTTTGGGAGTTATTATATTTTTAGTGGCCCAATTATTATTAATAACTAAATGGCTTATTATAAAGTTATAATTTAACTTTATAATTTCACTTAAGTTGAGAGTTGAGTTATCATTGGAAATTGTCATTTATTGATTAGTGAAGCCAAGTCAAGTAAGAGAATCTAATGGAAGCTTCTAATTAATGTTGTGTGGTGATGCTTCTTGAGTGAAGTTACATTTTGGCAACAAAAGGGAATCTGGAGGTTATAAATACAAGCTCATTTCATTGGGAAAAGCATGCTTGAATATTTATATGCTTTTGTTGCCTTTGTGGCTTTTCTATATTATGATTTTGTGTACCCTTATTGAAGTATAAGGTTTTGATTTCTGAGTGGTGTCTTTGCAAGTTTGTTGCTTAAGTATAGCAAAATTGCCATTACTTCTCTACTATATCTACTGTGGCTGAGAAGAGAATTTATTGCATCTTTCATGTTTGTATGATCTGTTGCTTTGGAAGAAGCTTTGTGCTAAAAGTTTGTAGCAATCTAAATTCTGAGATTTGTTAGCTTGAAGAATTATGGGAATCATCCTACTCTACGTTTTGTTCTGTATCGGGCAAAGAGTATTCTTGCATACCTGTGATTAATACAAAGAAGCTGCGTGGAGAAATAAAGAGACTGCAATCTTTTCCTTGTGGCTGCAATCAAGCCTAGATAGGCTGTGGACAGAATTGGGAAGCCTGTGATAAATTCCAATAGCCTGCAATAATGAAATTAGAGGTCTGCAGTTGAATGTTGAAGGCCTACGAATACACAGCAGAACTGCGCCAGCATTAACTAAGGGTGCCAACCAAGGTTGTGTTCTACGTGAGACTTTGGCATGCTGCAGATTAAACATACAAGCTGGCTGTCATTGGTAGAGTCAAGTCAATATATTCAGGTTCTCTTCATAATTCAGTTTGTAAATTTTTAGTAGCATCAAGTTGGTTAATAAATAAATTGCATGAGAATTCTAAGAATTAATGTGATTAATATTGCTCAAACTCAAGCTTCATATCAAAAGTTTGTGAATTGAAATATATTGAATATTCAGCTTAACTCTATTTGATGATCTTATTTGCAAAGTTAATAAACTGTTTTCTGAAATTCGAAGTTCAAATCGTATTCAGATGGATAGCACCTTGGCTTGCAAAATGTTTGACAATGTGACAAACAATTGATTAGGTGAGTAAATTGTTGTTGTTTTCATTTATAACTGTTGTGGGTTATTACATTTTCTGTGGTATGAAAGGGACAAAGATGAGCAGAAAATATAGATATATATATATATTTATTTATTTATAGTTCCATCTATGAAAATGAATCGCAAGCCATCTGATCAAGGAATATATTTTCAGAATTACAATAAAATAACTATACAGTAATTTATATACTGTCCAAGCACTTGGCTCAAAATCAAGATAAGTTCTATCTTCTGAATTATGCTTAAATTTTATGTTGAATGCTATAATGAAGTCTTCATTTTTTATAAAATTATATTTACAAATGTATTGCAATTTTCATCTCAAGTTGGAATTACTAAATTAGGGTAAATCTCAAAAGGGGGACATTACAAGTGGTATCAAAGCATAGCTCTTGCTAATCTAAGGTAATAGAGAGCAGACCTTTAAAAAAGATTAGTATTGAATTCTTTATATGTGCTAGTTGATTCTTAAGGTCTGATCTGGTAGGGCAGATCATAGGTGGGAAAACAGTGATCAGATCACCTTCTAAGCACACCAGCTCAAAATTCTAAGCACTTGGCTCAAAATCAAGATAACTATCTTCTGAAATATTCTTAGAATTTTAAGTTGAATACTATAATAAAATGTCCTCATTTTTATTAAACTATATTTGTAAATTAATTGCAATTCGCATGTCAACTTGGAAGTACTAAATTGAGGTAAATCTCAAAAGGGGGACATTACAAGTGGTATTAGAGCATCGTTCCTACCAATCTAAGGGAATACAGAGCAGACTTATGGAAAAGATTGATATTGAATTATTTATATGTACTAATTGATTCTTAAGGTTTGATTCGGTACGTGTTGCCCCACTTTTCATCATGTACCCATTTTGCAAAAGTGGAAAGTTTTTGTGTCTTAGTTTGGTCTAGGTATGTGTAGGTCTAGTCTTTCTTTCTTAGATATGAAGTTTCTCCATCGGATTATCCTTCTTTTTTTTCCCTTCTCCTGCATTACATGGCCAAGTGGGTTTTCCTTGATGTCGCGAGTTTGTGGGTAGTCTAGAACCTAATTGATGGAGATTCTTGCGATTCACAAAGTTATTTTCAATGATGGACTTGTTCGTGGCTTATCATGATTTACACGTGAAAAAAATGAAGCTAGCGAAGAATCAAACATCGCCTTCTCCTCGGCAGGTTTTCAACCCATGAAGGTGATTCTCCACAGAGGTTAACAAATGTGACTTGTGGACTAAAGCAAGAAGGGAATGAGTTGTTTTATGGATAAGCATTATTTTCATCACAGTATTCCGCCTTGGAAAACATTTGGGATTCATCATGGTGCTCAGAATTACCTTAAGCGGAAAACTCTAAAATGACTTCTCTACGGCGGGCTTTCGACTCATGAAGTCAATTTTCTGCTGAAGGCATTTGTAAAAGAGAAAAACAAGTGCTTGGGCCCCTCTTCGACTTTCGCAATCCTTTTTAGCTTTTCCAAAACTAAAAGGCATACTAACTTGAAGGATAAAGTGAAAACAAAAGCATAGACGGAAAAATGGAAATCACCTTCTCTTCAGCAGGTTTTCAACCCATGAAGGTGGCTTTCCGCATTCGTGAAGAAATTAACTTTGTAAGCAAATTGGGCACACAAATTGCATGTAAGACACCTTAAGATAATAATGGAAACAAGCTAATCACAGTTGGAAAAGTGTAGTGAGTAAAATTTGGCTGGGCGGATATTTCCTTACAAAGTACTCCATTCTTGATTCTCCAAAACTAGGTGAAAAACAGGAAGGTAAGTATGAAATAAAGGAAAGTTACCATTAGGCCAACAGAAACAGTAAAAAGACATGGAAATGTCCATTAGAAACTCTCGCATTTACTGATCTAACGGATTCATCCTTTAATCCATTCGTGTGGCGCGGATCCTGAAAATTAACGGATGGATTGGAATTCCTATTTAGAGGGAAACATAACAGTTTTACAAATCACCGCTTTTTCTTGAACTGTTATGCTGTTAAAATTGTGCAACATTTTCAAATTTTTTGTGTTGTGAATTCAATTCCTTGTGCCGAATCCAGATTTGAATTTTCAATTTACCTTATACTCTGATAGAATGGCAACTAGATTCGTCGGGGGTTCAATGGGCTAAATGAAATCAAGTCTACATTGCAAAGTTTCACAGAAACCTCGCTCTGTTTCTATGACATGCAAGATTTTCAAAGGAAGCTAAGGTCGGAGCCAATTCATCCTATAACCGAGAAGCTCCAAAGAAGTGGGCAAGTGGAAGCAGTTGGGTTTCCAGTGGTAGTTCAAGCTCCTGAGTTGATTGTTGAATGCATAAATCACTACAACCCGGATACCAGACAAATTCTATTGCCTGATCATACAATTCTAATCTCTATTGATAGGCAAACTATAGTAGATTGCCTCCAAGTTCCAAAACGTGAAGAGTTTTTTGAGTTGACAGTAGGAGGAGCAATGTCTGAGTTCTTTTTGAAGAAAATGGTGTGGAGAAAAGAAATTATGAGGTCCTAGTTTCAAAAACCAGGGGATGCCAAGAGTAAGGTTCCTAAAACTCTATTCGGCACTGATCTCAAGCCTGAGATCGTAGACATTCTGGTTCTCTTGCACAGATTGAAAGGTGAGGTAGAAGCACTTAATTTTGTTGAACAATATTTCTTTCTAGTACAAATTATCTGTTCAAATATACAGTATGTTGATTGGGCCTATGAAGTAAGTGAGCATTTGTCCAGAGCCCTTAGCGCCGCAAAGTTTTACAACACCTTTTACATGTCTTCTTTTCTGATTTATATACTAGCTTCTCTACAATTGTGGCCAGGCCTTCCCAGAATAAAGAACTTTCCTGATGATGTGAAAAGCTATGAGTTCTATCCATGTTTGCAATTGCATAATAGTTATGCAGAATATGTCAAGGTTAATGACGCATTTACGATGAGAATTTGCAAGGAACTCCAAGGATGCCTAGAGAGGAGGTTCAACCCAGAGGCAATGGCGGCCATTAATCAATTTGGTAGCTATTTTACTCAATTCTCATCCTTCTCATATTTGCGTTTTGCAGCTTTCAATGGATTTCCTTTGAAGTTGCCCAGGTATCCAAGCGATATGATCATGCTGATAGAGATCGTGAGGTAGGCGATCTAGGTGAACGTGCTGAGGGCAAGCTTGAAGAAGAAGGGGTATGAATTCCCTATGAAGGTTGGAGCTTACAGTTGCGAATCCCGCTCTGATGCAAAAAATATGCTCAAAGCATTCGAGACTAAATATCAATTGGAGGCATATGAGGTCGTAGGACCTATGTTCGACCTGAATGGGTATGCAAGAGATGTGTTGTAGATTGGGAGCGTGATCAAACATGTTACCACTGTCGAAGATTATTAAGCGGACTGTAGAGATGAGCTCGAAAGAAAAGATCGTGTTTTCACTAGGCTCACAGTAGAGCAAATCAAAACATATGGTATCAACTTTGATGTAGAAGGCTTGGAAGATGATGGCCAAAATATGTATAGTAATACATATTTAACTAAGTTAAGGGGGATTCCTATCAGTTTAGAGACGTATGTAGATATTGAGGAGAATTTTGATACCATGATGGCCAGGATCATCAAGAGAACAGGGAAATGGGTTGAATGGACAACCAAGAGGAGCCAGAGTAAAGGTGTAGCCACTCAAGCTTCTCCAGCCACTACAACACCTTCCTCATCTCAGAGTGCTACACCAGGCATAACAATAGCTGCCACTCAAGGGCCAGCTCAACCATCAGGTGGGGGTGATCAGCCTCCGGATAAGAATGTCCCCATAGCCAAGACTTCTCATGATGGTTCCCTCCCAGTCATTGGAACTCAAACTGGAACTGAAGAAAAGAAGATGAAGGAACCAAAGAATAGCACGGCCGCCTCAATTCCATCCCCCCATGTCACACCAGTTCCATCACCTCATGTTTCTCCAATTCCTTTCCCCCTTACTACTCCAGTTCCCTCTCCTCATCATAGTCCCATTCCACCAGCAAGTGCTACACTTCTGCAACCAAGTGGCTCTTCAATACAGATAGTAGACTTAGGGGATGGAAAGAGTAGTAGTAGTGAGTCTACTGAGTCTGATAAAGCAGCAAAGAAAACTCCAGAAGCAGATAAAGGTCAGATTCTTCTAAGCTCATCTCCCGAGATCCAAAGAATCCTTTCTCTTCAACTGCTGTAACAGCCACTCTAGCCAAGAGGAAGATGTTTAGTATAGAATCACTCAAGACAGCCTCCAAGGTGATAGGTACTGCCTCCTGGTTGGAGAATACTCTAGAGAGAAAAAGGAAAAGGAAAGACGAGAGCACTTCTGCTAAAGATATTGTATCTCTCACAATCCATTCTGGATCTGCATTGGCAAAAGTAAAGAAGTAGAAAACCTTGTCCACACTTGGGCAAGATCCAGAAACAGGGCACCTAACAATGAAGATTGCCAAGCCCAACAAAGGAGGAAGGATTGAGGACATGACTGCCGATGATTTTACTCTGCACTCTGTAGATCTTGGAGAAGCTAGGCATGACACCAAAGTTGGCTTGTGGAAGTCAACCAATGAGGTGATCGAGGGGCAGCTAGAAAGTCTGAAGTTGTCTAAGACCAAAATGAAGGCTGAGATAGAAGAATTGAATAAGTTCATCAGATAGCTAGTCACTCCATTGGCAGCCATCTCTGGAGTATCAGTGACAAAAATCGTACTGCTGCTGAAGTTCAAGCCCTCATTTCTCAACTCCAAGAAGATAGGCATTTCGGTCAGATTGGTAAAGAATGGATTGAGAAGCTCAAATCAAAAGGAGCCGCTATTGTGGAGCAAATTGGTAATGTTATCTTAAGATTGGAAACAGAAAAAGATAACATTATATCAAATAGCAATACTTTGGCTGGAAAAAGGGTGAAGTGTGATGATTGCATCTCCCTCTTGAAGATGATCATCCAAATGAAGGCCAAGGAAGCAGTTGAAGCAAAAATCTTGCCAAAGGGAGACGAACCTCTATTCGAGTGGCTTCAAAGCATGCAATTTAAGACTGAGATGATCCAGTCCGCAAAGAAAGGGCTTAAAGAAACAGAGGATAAAGTGAAGAAGACACAAGACAAAGGATTTGAACTTATGAAAGGACTACACACAGATTCTCAGACTAGTGGCCAAGGAAAAGCACTTATTGAGATTAATGTCATGAAGGAGAACTTTTCCAAATTTCTGGATAGTCTGATATATCTTCCCATAGTCAAAACAGGGTTGCTGAACTCCAGGCACTTAGCGGATGCATACACGTGGCCATAGAGGAACTACCAAATCAACTAAATGTTGTAAAGGAGTTAGCCAGAGAGCATACCAAATGGCTCTTAAGGTATACCAATATCTACATGCCTAAACATGAAGAGTTCATTCCAATCATAGTTGCTGCCAAGGCCTACAAAGCAAAAGCAAAAAAAGGGGAAGAAGTCGAAGTGATTCAAATTCTACCTTTTCTTTTGTTTTCTTTTGTAATTATTGAAATGTGACAAATTGGTGCCTTGCGATTTGTCAATCTTGAGAAGATGAACCGATTGAACTTCCATTGTGACGGTCATCTCGAAACTGTATATGTATGAGATTGAAAGATTGATAAAGGGTCGGCGAATTTTTGGTGTGAAGTGCTTTAAATTGCAGAGACAATTGAAAGGTATTTTATATCAATTATTTTCTGTTCCAGTTCTATTAGATTTAGTCGTATGTTTTCTCTTCTGTTGGAATTGAAGAAAGGAAAGAACAGAGTTTCATTCCCTGTTTCAAAACAACGAATGAATGTGATAAGTAGTTTCATTGTTCATTCAAAGAGAAATCCCTTAAGCACTTTTTGTTTGTTAATTACAATTCAGATTCATATTAACCTAGCTCTAACTTAGCTCTACACTAGTTATTACTCAGTTAAGCTCTCTGAATTCATAAGATGTGTGGATTCATAAACTTGTTTAGATATTCAGAAAATTTGTATTTTCCTGAGTTAGATTCTATTTAGGTCTAGCTTGGTTCTAGCTCTTGTGTTCTCAGGTCAAGAACATACCCCGAATTAGTTTAGGAGAAAAACATAATTCATTGCAAATCATTCTAGGGAATTGTACCTACCAATTCAGAGAAAAGCCAATTCACCCATAAGTGGCTTTTCAACTGTTCGTAACTAGATATTGTTCCAAGTTTGGGCTTTAAGAGTTACAATTAAAAAGAACAAATCTATTTACCAACAGTACGAAAGATTAGAGGTGGGAAATCGGTGATGAGGTCACCAACTGAGCACACCCCCTCATGGTATGTGACTGGGAAGTCCCATGAGGCCAAAGGGGGAAAAAGGGGGACTTCCTTTGGGCTTCGGAAGAATGGACTATCTAAGCACCCTATTATGAATGTTCCTCATGACCTTTATCATGGTAAACAAATGAACAAAGATTTTCAATCAGCAAAAGTAAGAAGTAGCAAGATCAAGGAAAATGACGATAGTACACCACACTAGGTACTCCACCTCATATGTATGGCAAAGACCACTTGATATCAAGATGGATGGTATATCCATTCTTGGGCCTAGGTAAGGAGACAGGCATCTTATCAAGTCACCCTACCTTGGCTCTTCTTACCCCATGGGGTGGATCTAATCCTAGTTGGACATTTTGGCTCTTGTGGATTGGCTATTCCAAGAGATGGATCTAGTTTTGGTTGGGCGTTCCTGCCTATTGTGGATGGGTTATCCCAAGAGATGGATTCAAGTATAGATTGGTTACTTCAAGAGATTGATTTAGTCCTAGTTGGAAGTTCCCACCTCTTGTGGATTAGTCACTCCAAGAGATGGATCTGGTCCTTGTTGTGAGGTTTTCACACCACTGTCCCATTGTGTACAAGGGCGCCCTTTCTCACTCGTAGTTGTTAGGTTTCAGTATTGAGGTGATAGTGCATAGCTCAAAAGGATTAAGGAGTAGTCAAGTTATCAAATTATTGGGTTATGAATGAAGGATAGGAGTGTCCAAATAAAGGTTACACTAAGTCAAGTTCCAATGGATGGAAAAAAAATTTCCCAAGTGCATTAATATTTTGGCTAGTAAAATAACCCAAAATGTATTATAAAGGCATATATTTTGCATAAAGGGTTTTTAAATCCTTATAAAATTGGATTTCTCATACTTAAAATGTGAAAAAACCTTATGAAAATTAGTTTTTCCTTATAAAAATGCACAAAATCCCATAGATATAGAATGTCAACTCCTTAAAAGCACAAAATCCCAAGGGATGAAGAATTCCCCTTGGAAAATTACGAAAAATAACTTTCCAAGTCGTTTTTTCACTCATGAGGAGATATTTTCATATCATATGTCCAGATCGATTCATGTCTACTCTATTTATGTTGTGTGTCTTATGCATTCAAGTCTATACTGTGTCTTTAAACGTATGCTTTGTGTTTGCTCTATATTTTTAGTTAACCTAAAATATAAAAATAACTACAGTAAAAAAGATTTTTGAGGTCATTAATCAAAGCCATGTTATCACACAAACATTGTTGTCATTGTGAGATGGCCTTGATCCTTTTCTCTAGAAGATAAAAGACAACTTGACTTGAACTTGCCTAGTTCCAACTTTCAATCATAACTCACACTTGAAATGAGGGAGAAAACATAAATAATACAAGATTGGCCAGCATTAATATAACAATCGGATTAATTTATTTAATCACTTGTTCTTCCTGAGGTACAGTCAACCTTACGAAATATCTCTTGAGTAATGATTATTGGTTTTGGTCTTTGATTTGCTTCAGCAACATGATCTTTTGTGGCAGCAATCTAATTTTTCATCTTATAGTTCTCCTTTGAAATCAGAAACAATAATACAACAAGCTTCCCCTTTTCCCTTGATGGTAACCTCTCATAGAAATAATCTATAAGTATATAATTCCCCCCACTCTAATTCTCCCCATTTGACATCAATAGAAAAGGAATCCTCATAGCTAAGATAATGTAGTGTGAGCTCCCTATGAATAATGTATCTCCTTGGTGACTAGATAAAAACATATTACCCTCAACTTTTGTCTACGATACTGAAAAGTTTCTTTTGGTTGGGGACTTGTAATGATGTTTACAATTTGTTACTTAAACTACTTATCTCCAGCTTGCTCTCTTAAGAAATGATATTTAATTGGAATATGCTTTGTTCTAAAGTGCATCAAGATGGTAATTGTACTTGTGTTAACAAATAATATTGATCCTGGATGATTGAATTACACCTTAATGTTCCTTAGTGTCTTCCTCATCCACAGAAGTTTGTGCAACAAGATCTACATATTCAGCCTCTACTATGGGTAGAGAAATGGAAGGTTGTTTTACTCAACCAAGACACGAGACTATTACCAATGGAGAATGCTCCTTCTTGGAGCAGCAATACATATGACTCATCTCAAATAGGTGAATTAGTTCATCTCTTCCAGCAGGTGTTACATCCAGGCATTGACATCATTGCTTCAATTGTTTGAACTCCATCAATACAAAGTTTCCAATGAAAATGCAAGGTACTGCAAGCTATTGAAAAAAGGTAGCTATTTTGCTAAGTCGGTAAATGATTTCATCTGAAAAGTTGCATTGTCAGCTAGTTTTAATTAGGTAGCTTTTATTTCTTAAATCAATAAGTACATTTGTACAAGTTTATTTTCTTTTAACTAGGTTTTCTTTGTGTCAGTCGCATCATCCTTTTTGTCATTTTGTGTCTTTGATGCTTAACTCTATAGTCCAATAATTACTAAGGTGCTTTGAGATTCTGAATTCTACATTCCTTGTTGATTCTAAGAACAAATGGGCTACATTCCCTAGTCAGAGCCAGCTGTTGTCCTTAGTTTTGTATTCGTAAATTTGGGGCAACCCTACAAAAAAAATTGTAGTTTAAGGAATTTTCTTAGTTGTCCTATTTGGTTTCTGGTTTTCATTTTGTTTTAGATAAATGGCAATTTCAGTTCGGCCCTTTTTGAGCTATCATAGGCCTCAATTGGAGTTGTTTATCAAAAGTTATTAAGGAATTAAGCGTTCTACAATGTTGAAGATTGTAGCTAGGACAGAGATCTTTATCTCTGATTTTTTGAGAAATGGTCATTATAACTGTTATAGTTACCTTCGGCTGAAGAGAACACTGTGATAATAATTGAGATAATATTAAATATAAAGGCGTGGCTTATGACATGCGTTGAGGCATGCATATGAAAGTACAAAGAGTCATGTTTTGAGAAGTTGAAGGGACCTTTGGTTGTAATGTGAAGTGTCTCTCTATTTGTTTAATATATATATATATATTGCATCAAGCAAAAACATTGTACAAAGAAGCAATTTTATTATCAACGAAGTTATATTTTGTTGTGTGATTGGGTTTTTCCCTCTAGTTGGAAGTCTTTCCTAGAATAAATGTCTTGAGTTTTGTACTTTGTTTATTCTCTTCTATATTTTTGTTTATGTAATTTCTACTCAAATCTTAACATGGTATCTGAGCCTAGTTAGATGATAACATTCATTTGACATGAAAGAAGAAGCTTCTGTTTATGATCCCAATTAAGGGGTCAAGGGATGGAAACTTATCCTAGTTCAAGGTTCCTTACCTGATTATATCTGAGATGATTTATTGTGTGTTTATATTCTCTATATCTTCAACCTTGTTCTGCACTATTATAAGTATCTATGTTCGATCCCCTATTTATTGGCTCCAATTTTGATAATAATGATGGATGGAATCCTCTTTTTGTGCATTTCAAATAGAGGCACGTTTTGTTCTGTTTCTCAATTCACCCATTTCACTCTTCCCTTGTTGAACCATGCGATGACATGACTCTCATATTTGTCTTGACACCATGCGTGCCTATTATTACGATAATAGATAAGCATCTATTATTAGTTAATAATCTATTTGTAATCTATTGTAAATATTAGAATGTTTCTAATATTTAGTTAGCTGTAGTTATCTGTTAGTTTTCTTCAACTTTCTTTTAGCTAGAATAGAATATTTCTATTCTTTACGACCATTTTCGAAGGAAACATCACTTTACTCTTTTGTATATATTGACCTCTCAATCTTTGTTAATAACAAGCAAGTATTTTACCAATTACTTCGTAATATGGTATCAGAGCCAATACTTAAATTTTTTTGCAAAATTTATAATTTCTTTTGAAATAATTTGTTAATATTTTTTGAAATCATTTTTGTAACTTTCTCTACAACCTATTTAGGGTTTCAGTTTTGAGAAATCTGACTATGCTGAAAAATCGCAATTTTTGAGACACTCGACCACAAAAACAAAACAAAAAATTGTGTTGCAATCTAGTCTTTTTACCGATGGACTTCTCCCACCATCTCTTAAAAACGACCTATTACTGACTCCAGCGAGCTCGCCTATCGTCTCTACCCGAAGTCATGTTTTTGGAGATCTTGTTTTGTTCAACTGTTTTTATAGACGGGATTTGCTTCTTCGTGCATTTGTGCTTGCGAGATCATGCCTTTTTTCAAGATCAAACTCACTCTAGAGCTGTCTCTACCTGTGAAACCCTCTCTGTGACAAAAATCAGCCATATTTTTCCTAAAAATCGTCATTTTTTTGTAATTATTTGCCTCTATTGCTGTTGATTAGGATGTTATTTGAAACCCTATTTTTTTGGCTTGAAAAAAATTCTAATTATAGATTCCTGGTGGGTTTCTCAAGAGCTCAACTAGGATGTCTAATTTTTTTGGGTGCCTTGATTTTTGAGCCAACGGATCCAGAAATTGACAACATATTCTTTCTGAGTTTTTCAAGCTCTCTTCTAGATCGTCCTTCAAATTTTTAGAGTCTTCTATTTTCTTGCCTCGAAGAATATGCCTTCATAGATTTTCACACTTTTTCATTGAAAAATGTGTTAGGCATCATTGACTAATATTTTGCTCAAGAGCAATTCAAAATTCAATGGTCGGAATTATGGCACTTGGAAGCAACAAATAATAGCAATTTTTGAATATCGGAATACCGATCATATTGTTCTAGGTGTTACATAGCATTTGATTGCCCCTAGTACTGATTAGGATACATGGGATTTGAATAATCGGGAACTTGTGATGCTTCTCAAATTATCTGTAGTTGATGATCAGCTCACTCACATTCCATCCGGCAAGACAATTGCAAAGATATGGACACATCTCAAAAATCTTCATGAGACTTCCGACAAAAGCAAAGCTTTCTTCTTGAAAAAACATTTCAGTTTCTATTATCATGGATGAGCGAACATCGCTCCAGGCTCACCTGAATAGGATTCAGAAAATCCGTAATCAATTGTTTGCCATTGGTCACAAGATGGAGGAAGAGAACATTGTGATTATCACTCTTCGGAGTTTACCTAAGTCGTACGAGCATATTATCAAGACTCTCAACATTATGTCTTCTAGTGTTGATTTGAAATTCACAGATCTCTACACACTTCTACTTCAGCAAGATCGATGGAAACAACAGTTCAGTAGCAGTTTCACCTCCACCTCCACAGAGCAAGGCTTTGTTGCTAAATCCTTTCAGAAGGATAAAACCAAGTTTCAGCAGTCTTCTCAGCAGAAATCCTCTGCTCCAGCTTCAGAAGGATCCTGAAAGAAGAACATTCAATGCAACTATTGCCACAAGTTTGGTCACATGAAGGTTGAATGTCGGAAATGCTTAGCTGCCCAATCTAAATAATCAGGTTCACAACCCAAAGCGCACAGTGCAGAGCACACTGAGCAGACAAAATCTGCCTTTTATGCCATCATGGCTAAAAGATCTGCAAATCATGTGAAGTCATATGCTTGGTATATTAATTCAGGTGGCTTTCGTCATTTCACCCACCGCATAGACGGGTTCACTGACTACTAGCCTTACTCAAATTCTGTTATTTTTGGTGGTAGAGAAGAGTACACTATTGTCAGTAAAGGCAACATTCAGATTCAGTCTATTGGGAGTAGTCTCATTTTCCTTGATGTGTACTACGTTCCAGGGATGGAGCTAAATCTACTCTCAATCGGTCAATTACTGCAACATTCTTCATAGTTGGATGTCACCTTCAGTTCACATCAGTGTACCATCACTGATAGGGCGACTCAGTCAATTGTTGCAGTGGGTCTTGATGATCATGGTCTTTTTCGCCTTACTGATTCTGGTGATTCTCAAAACTTAGCTATGGCTGCTCAATGGTCTTTTGTTAACACACTTTGGCATCAGCAGTATGGCCACTTATATGTGCATTATCTCTCTTAGCTTGCTCGGGAAGAGCTTGTCCTCAATTTGCCAAAGATTCAAACTCAGCAGCTTGGAGTTTGTGATGCATGTCAAGCTAGGAAGCAACATCGCACACCTTTCACCAGTAGCGATTCATGGCGAGCTTCTCAGGCACTTCAACTTGTTCATGCCAATATCTATAGCCCTATAGCCACTCCTCCATTCTTGGGTCCAGGTACTTTCTGTTGTATATTGATGATTTCAGTAGAAAAATGTGAGTGTATTTTCTTAAAAAGAAATCAAATGCATTTCTTGTATTTCAGAAGTTTAAACCTTTAGTTGAAAAAGAGTCTGAAAAATCTAGTATTACTCTTAAATCAGACAATAGGGGGAATTTTGTTTTAAAGAATTCTCTAGCTTCTTGGATACTCATGGCATCAAACATTAGTTATCACAACCCATACACCACAACAGAACAATGTAGTTGAACATTGATACAAAACGATCACCGAGATGGCTCAATCCATGCTTGAACACAGATATGTTCCAAAGAAGTTTTGGGCAGAAGCAGTCAACACTACAATTTATCTTTTGAACCAATCACCCATAGTGGCGGTCAAAGGTAAGACTCTAGAAGGCCTGGTTAGGTCGCAAGCCCAGAATCAGTCACTTGAAGGTTTTTGGCTCCCTTGCTTTTGTTTGAATCCCTGATGCATCACACACCAAGTTGGATGCCAAGAGTCAGAAACTTATGCTTGTTGGACACAATAATCTTCACAAAGCCTACCGCTTGATTGACATTGAGACATCTTGTCTCCTGTATAGTCATGATGTAGTCTTCGATGAGCAGTGAGGACTATTCATGCTTGTTTCTCTTGTTCCTGATCCAATAGACCAGCTTATGAAGGCTCATGATTTGGAAGTTAGGCTTCCATTAGGTCCACCTAATGAGAGGGATCTAGTAGATCCTACAGCTCCAACTATATCAGTGATCCCTATACAGACACCTCTAGCTTCTCCTGCAGGATCACCTTGCTTTGTAGATGCTTCACTTGAGTTTGATCTAGATTCCTCTGATGAGGAACCTGATCACCAAGCATCTCCTGATACTAATGTCAGTCATTCTCCTTTCCGACCTAAGTGGCAGGCTAAGACGCTGATTTTCCTGATGATGAGCTCATTGATGAGAGAACTGCTCGAAAAAGGAGCAAACCTATAGAATTTGTTAACTCTGCTCTCATGGCCAACATTCATATTGTGTTTGGACCTCAAACATATTCCAAGGTTAAGGAAACTTAGAGTGGGAACAAGCCATGACATCTAAACATTAGAGCCTGTTGAAGAATAACATCTAAGTCCTTTCTGATCTTCCACTAGGAAAGAAACCCATTGGCTACAAATGGGTTTACAAAATCAAATAAAAATCTGATGGTACTTTGGATAAGTACAAAGCTCGTTTAGTTGCGAAGGGCTTTTCTCAGTGTCAGGACATTTACTATGAGGAGACCTTTGCTCCTACTGCAAAAATGAGCACAATCAGATTAGTCCTAGCCATGGCAACACAATTTGGCTGGAAGGTCCATCAGATGGATGTCAAGAGCGCTTTCCTCAATGGTGATTTCCACGAAGAGGTCTACATGATGCAACCTTTTGGTTTCAAGGCTGCTGGTAAAGACCATCGGGTTCTCAAATTGGTGAAAGCTTTCTATGGCTTGAAGCAAGCCTCTAGGGCATGGTACATAAAAATTGATAAGTACCTCAATGGTCAAGGCTTCCAGAGAAGTTCTTCAATCTCAAATTTGTACATCAAGACTACTGACAGTGACATCATCCTTCTAGTTATTTATGTGGATGATTTGATCATCACTGGCAGTTTGGCATCTTTGATTCAAGGAATCAAGCAAAATTTATGTCAGTCTTTTGATATGATGGATCTTAGGCTCATACATTATTGCCTAGGTGTTGAGATTCGGCAATAGTTTTTTGGTATATTCATCTCTCAGTCTAAATATGTCAAGGCTCTGTTAGACAAATTACGTAGGCAAGATTACAAGTCTGCATCTACACCCATGGAGAAAAGTCTCAAGTTATCAACCAAATCTAATTCTCCTCCAGTTGATGATACTACGTACAGGCAACTAGTAGGCAGCCTCATCTATCTCTTTGCTACTAGGACTGATATCATCTTTGCAATCAGCTACATCTCACGCTTTATGACAGCTCTCAAGTCTGATCATTGGATGGCAGAAAAGCATGTGCTTCGTTATTTGCAGGGCACTTCAGATTATGGACTTCTTTACTCTCAAAGTTCTAATTCTAGACTAAGTGGTTCACATATTTAGATTGGGCAGGCTCTGTTGACGATAAAAAGTCAAATTCTAGATATGTGTTCAATTTGGGATTAGGTGCCATCATATGGACCAGTAAAAAGCATCCGGCAATTTTTCTCTCTACAGAAGCCGAACATAGAGAGACAGTCAAGGCAGGTTGTGAAGTTGTTTGGCTTTGTCGGATGATTAGGGATATGCAAGTGTCACCAGCAAGACCAACTACTTTGTTGATGATGAAGGCGTTATCAAGTTAGCATGAAATCCAATCTTCCATGAACAAACCAAGCATGTGGATGTTCACTATCACTACATATGACAGCTGATTGAAGATGGGACAATAGACCTACAATATGTTCCTACCATGGATCAGAATGCAGACATTCTCACCAAGTCTCTTGGTCCTAATAAGTTTGTCAAATTCAGAGAACAGCTTGGTGTTGTGGATAAATTAACCATTAAGGGAGGGTATTACGATAATAGATAAGCGTCTATTATTAGTTAAAGCTAATCTATTTGTAATCTATTGTAAATATTAGAATATTTCTAATATTTAGTTAGTTGTAGTTATATATTAGTTTTCTTTAACTTTCTTTTAAGTAGAATAGAATATTTCTATTCTTTGCGATCGTTTCCTAAGGAAACATCACTTTATTCTTTTGTATATATTGACCTCTCAGCCTCTGTTAATAGCAAGCAAGTATTTTACCAATTACTCTGTAATATGTATAAGTTTTCCATTCTTGTGGGTTATTTGTATTGATCATATGCTCTCCTAAGTGTTCTTTCCTCCATGGATTACTACATGTCGGTTCATATCTTCCTTGAGACTATTTGTATTCTCTTTGGTATCTTGGGGCAGTTCATGTTTGTGTGTTGTGACATCAAGGCAAGCAATGTAATGTTAGATTATGATTTCAACGCCAAGCTAGAGGATTCAGTCTGCCAACATGTTTTCAAATAGGGGAGAATTCAGAAGAAGATTGAGAAACATGTTTATGTGGCATGTTTGTTGCTGTAGCAGAATCTCATTAAGGAACAACCATCTTTGGCAATGTACAATCTCATGCCCATGGTAGTCGAGAGTTTATTTTTTAAGGGAAGTCAAAGAAAACGAAAAGCCATAGGGGACTATCACAGACGTGAAAGGTCGGAAAGGCATTGAACTAGGATATCACTGAGCAAGCAAAGAATTTGAATGTTCAAAGAAGGCGGCATCCCTAAGCCCTTGGATTTCTTTCTGAGACATTATCAGCTTGTTTATTGTCACTGCTCATTCTCTATACACACAAGTCATTCTCAATCTCATGCGGCTCCAAAAAACAAGAGGGAAACAACATACTCGTGATTTTTCTGGTCACATCTACCATGTACTTATGCATGTGACAATGACCTATTTTAAGGACCTCAATTTCTTGCATGGAGTCGCTTCAAATTCTTTTACACAGTGGTTTTGGTTAAACATGGATCGTGAATCATGTTTCTATGGGTAGTAAGTCTGCAGGGGTTCTTTTCAAGGCCACCATTGTTGCAAGTGTCATTAATAGCCTTATTATTGAAGCAATGGTCATCGACAAGCAAGTCCTCAGGAGATACATATCATCTTTCTTTTATTGTAATTATTAATATTATTAATTTGGTTTGTATTATAATGGCATTCTAGTCAATCGTCTTTAAAGGTTGTTGAGGTTTGGATTAATGATTGTCTTTTGCAGTTATGAAATATTGTCGTTTTTGGCCCTTGTCCGTTCATCTTCGGACTTTATTTTGTTCTTTTGTATATTTCTTTGTGTCTTTTATGTAATGTTCCCGTTATAAAATAAATAATAAATTAAACTTTTGTAATGGGTCGGTTGATTTAGTGTATCCCAGACCCATTTTTTATTTTGTTTATGTAGTTTGTGTCGCCATCGGCTATCTTTGTACACCCTCGGAAAGGTTCCCCAATGGGTATTTAAGCACGGCTTGTAGGAAGTCTGTAGGTATGCTTTTGGATTATACTTCTCTGTACTGCGAATTCCTGTTGGAGTTTTGGATTGTTCACCATTTCAGAAGTGAAAGCTCTTACCTATTTGGCTCGTGCAGTTTCGGTGGGATTCAACCCTCACCCTATTCTGTTGTTGCGTGTATTTCTTCGCTCGGATCTGGCAAATCGGAGCATTATCTTCTGGCAATTATTATTCGCATTCAAATCTCTCTTATTGAGGTTTTCATCAGGATCTATTAAGTTTGTGTATGAACCAAGATTATATTGAGTCGGATATCTAACCCATCTCCATACTGCTTCCTCCTTACGGCCTTCACCCTCCATACACCTCAACATACATCACTCCTGTAAACCTGCCGTACACCCACCCCTAACTCCACTCCGTACTCCTACAGTCAACGTAAGGCCCTCATTAAGTTACCGTACGGCTTTCCCTTTTACCCCGTACGGACACTTGTTGCACAACATTCTGTACAAACTTCTACTATACGGCTCACCCCTATTCCCTATACCACTGTATGATGTACAGACGGCCAGCATATTTCCATGTAGTCAACTTGCCCACTGTACGGTTATCTCCGAGCTGCATTCTGTACGGCATATGGGCACATCGTACGGCCTCTCAACAACCACTTCGTACAGCATTTTGGATTCAAGTACAATCCACTCCTTGTACGGCCTCTACCTCACCTCTCCTGACTTGGTGTACGGCCCTTCTTGCGTTGTACCGCCATATCAATTTGTTTCCCTCGATTAACATCTGAATCGAAGCACCATAGTGGTATCAAAGCGCTTCAATCCTGCTAGCTTGTGGACAGTGAATGAGAGTTTATAGCCAGAAGAGGACACATTTTGTTGATCAAATGGCTGACGAATAGGAACCGACCGCTGTCGAACTTGTGGCTCTACTGAGGGAACTTGTTAGGAATCAAGCACAGATCATTGATACACAACGACTCATGGAAGAAACTCTCAAGAAGTTAGCAGAGAACAAAATATCAGGAGAACAAAATGGTCGCAGCATGGACTCGGTGTCGGATAAATCAAACCCTCAACCAACACGCTCTCGACCTTCCATGCCGACTTTTCCACCATGGACGGAGGCACAACACAGAGGGAGACAACCAACCTTTGAAGAGATGAGAAAAGACTGGAAGAATGCAAACCTTGAAGAAGATATATCCTATAAAGATTATGCAGATCTAAGAATGAGATATTCGGGAGGCGGAAATAGAGGATACTTTAACGATGATATTAGAAGAAAATTGAGTAAGGTAAATCTGTCACCATTTGACGGATCCAATTCCATATCTGCACAAGCGTGGGTAATGAAAGCCGATACCTACTTCCAGCTGAATCCCATGCTAGAAGAATAAGCAATCAAATTTGTCGCGCTGCACTTGGAGAGAGTGGCGCATGAATGGTGGCACCATAGCACCATCATATTAGGGCATGATCAAATAAATAATTATGCAGAATTCATGGAGATATTGATAGAACGATTTGATGGTAAAGATCCGGAGCTCAATTTCAAAGATTTGGCACAACTAAGGCAAACTGGATCGGCCGATCAATTCATTGCAAAGTTTCAGAGACTGTGTTTTGGTCACGGACATTTTCAAAAGAAGACAGGTAGTGTTCTTCATGGACGGACTGACAGAACCTTTGAAGGGTTGGGTAAAGGGGTTCAATCCTGCCACCCTGTCGGAAGCAATCAATAAAGCACGGAGTATGGCATTGTCATCGGCATCATCCTCTCCAAGTTACTCACATCCTAAACCGCCGACATTTCCGAGGGACAAATCTCCACCCAAGAAGCCATCGTTGGATGAAGCTACCAAACAGGAACTCCGAAGGAAGAAATAATGTTTCGATTGCAAGGGACCTTGGGAGCTTGGCCACCGATGCCTTGGAAAGGCGAAGATCCATTACATTGAGGTCGTGTCCGATGATGAGGACGAACAGGAAGAAATGCTAGTCGAAGATGACCAACCCCACAATGACACCAACATCAGTTTGAATCGTACAGAGAGAATTGCCGCTTTAGTACAATGCAAAGGAACCATTGCATTGGCTGGCAACCCGAGGTGCACATTTTTTCGTGTACGGGGTACCCTTCAAGGACAAAGGGTTATGATGATGTTGGATAGCGAAGCTACTCTAAATTTCATAAACTCATCCTTGTTAAAACGAAGAAGTCTACCTATGGAGGCGCACGCAAGCTTTCAGGTCAATGTCGCCGGAGGGACTTTTCTGCCCTACATGCACCTTGTTCCTCAACTGAGTATCACAATGGCGAATCACACGGTGACTGAGGACTTCTTCATAATGGAATTGGCCGACATGGAAATTATTCTTGGCATACAGTGGATGGAGACCCTTGATGAATACACTCAGAGTTTCAAATGGATGGACTTCACTTTTGTGGTTGACGGAAAGAAGGTTGTCCTCTAAGGAATGGCAAATGAAGGTTCAAAGGAAGTTTCTGCGCATCGGATGGAGGCAATTTTTCGGCACGATGACGTTGTGTGGGCTGCACATTGTCTTATCTTGACGGAACCTATAAAAGGGCGTTGAACACCTCCATAGGATAATGAACTTCAACATATTTTAAGTAGACATGATAAAGTTTTCATGGATATTCCTCCTGGCATACCACCTCATCGAGGGTTCAAACACACTATCGAGTTGGAATCAAGGGTAAAGCCGGTCATAACTACACCGTACCGCCATCCCAAGAAATTCAAAGATGAGATTGAAAAGATGATTCAAGAATTGCTAGAGAAAGGATGGATTCGTCCCAGTTCTAGCCCATTCGCTTCTTCTATGGTCTTGGTCAAAAAGGATGGGAGGATGCGCATGTGTGTGAACTACCGTGCGTTGAATAAAAAAACAATAAAGAACGGATATCCCATTCCAAGGATAAATGAGCTGCTAAATAAACTGCATGGCGCGGTCTATTTTTCAAAAATAGATCTCCGTTCCGGATACCATTAGATCCGCTTGAGAAAAGATGTGGAGAAAACAGCTTTCTATTGTCACTACGGACATTATGAGTTTCTGGTCATGCCGTTTGGACTGACCAATGCACCTGCTACATTTCAATCATGCATGAACCGCATCTTCAACAAGCAATTGCGTAAGTATTTATCGGTTTTCTTTGATGATCTTATTTATAGCAGGACATAGGAGGAGCACCTGAAGCATCTGAATGAAGTTCTAAGTATCATGGAGGAACAGTCCTTGTTCGCCAAACAGTCGAAATGTGAATTTGGTATGACAAAAATATTGTACTTGGGGCATGTTGTCAGTAAATACGAAGTTCAAGTGCATCAGGAGAAGATTCAGGCTATCTTCGACTGGCCTCCCCCAAAATCACTCACGAATTTGCGAGGATATTTCGGACTGTGCAGTTACCATAGGAGGTTTGTTAAATGATTCTCTAAGCTCAGTGCACCTTTAACGGATTTGACGAAGAAGGGATCATTGCAGTGGAACGAAAAGGCACAACTCACCTTTGATAAGCTAAAAGAGGCCATGAGCACTCGTCCCATACTTGCACTACCTGATTTCACTCGACCGTTCATTTTGGAATACGACACGTCCAAGGAAGGCATTGGAGCAGTATTGATGCAAGATAGACACCCCATCACTTATGTGAATAAGAAGCTTACGCTAGTAGAACGCCTATATTCCATCTACGACAAAGAAATGTTGGCCATCGTACATGCACTAACCAAGTTCCGATGGTATCTGGTGGGTGCCAAATTTGTCGTCCATACGGATCACAACAGTCTGAGATATCTTATGGAGCAACAAGACTTGAACGAATGACAACAAAAATGGGTAAGCAAAGTTCAAGCTTTTGATTTTGACATTGAGTATGTGAAAGGGAAGAACAATGTAGTTGTAGATGCCTTGTCTAAGAAACCCACCATGTGCTCACTAGACCAAATTTCAGCTGAATGGAAGGCACATCTGTTAGTGGAATATTCCAAGAATACATTTGCCTATGAAATAATGGATGGCCACACTCACGATGATCGGTACAGAGTGGTGGATGACATCATCTATTATAAAGGTCGGATATACTTGGTGCCAAAATCCAAATTGAAGCAAAAAATCTTGAAAGAAGTACACGACTCACCTCTGGTTGGACACCTGGGTTTCCTCAAAACTTACAGAAGTCTTTGGGAGAGGTTTTCATGAAAAGGACTTAAAAGGGATGTGTTGCGGTATGTAAGAGAGTGTACGATCTGCCAACAGAACAAGTCCGAACATACTCCTCCTGCTGGACTGCTACAACCTTTGTCAATCCCGAACATAAGTGGGAAAGTATATCAATGGATTTCATAATAGGTCTTCCCCAAGTGAACGGAAAGGATTGTATCTTTGTGGTGGTTGACAGATTGACAAAGTATGTACATTTCTTCGCCATCCCCTCGAACCTTCAGGCTGCACAAATTGCCGATCTATTTTTTAGAGAAGTCTTTCGTCTGCATGGGTTACCTCGAAACATCATCAATGATCAAGATGGACGATTTGTCACTATCTTCTAGACAGAACTGTTTCGAATGGCAGGGATAGAATTATCACCAAGTACGAGTTACCACCCGCAGACGGACGGACAAACCGAGATTGTGGACAAATGGCTCAAAGGCTACCTTGGGAACTATGTTTCGGCACAACAACAAGCGTGGGTAAAATGGATCCATCTAGGGGAATATTGCTACAATACCACGCATCACATGTCTATTGGGATGGCACCATTCAAAGCTCTGTAAGGGTATGACCCCCTCTCCTTCATTGACATAGTTCTGGGTGACAGTCGTGCTCCAAGGGCGAGGGACTGGGTTCAGGAGGGACAGGACATACTGAGGTGCTTGAAAGAAAACCTACAGCAGGCACAAAATCAACAGAAGATGTACGTCGACAGACAGAAGATAGAGAGGAGTTTCGAAGTGGGTGATTTGGTCGATCTCCGGCTCTAGCCATATCAACAATCTTCATTAAAGGGAACATGAAAGGAAAAATTGAAGCCACGATTTCATAGCCCCTATCGTGTGGTCCGTCGCATTGGCGAAGTAGCGTATGAACTGGAACTTCCTGAGGGGAGCCGCATTCATAATGTCTTCCATGTTTCTTGTCTGAAGAAAGCCATAGAGCAAAACATCACAGTTGCTACCGACCTTCCACCACTCAATGAAAAAGGAAAGCTCATTTTGGAACCTGTCAAGATCCTCGAAGTATGTGAAAAGACCCTATAGAACCGCACTGTGAAGGAATACTTGGTACACTGGCGACACCTACCATTGGACGACACAACGTGGGAAGGCGAGCACATTCTCTAACACCCAGCATTGCATTTGCTTGAGAACAAGCAAACTTTGGGACGGGAGACTGTAATGTTCCCGTTATAAAATAAATAATAAATTAAACTTTTGTAATGAGCCAATTGATTTAGTGTATCCCGGACCCATTTTTTATTTTGTTTCTATAGTTTGTGTCGCCGTCGGCTATCTTTGCACACACTTGGAAAGGCTTCCCAATGGGTATTTAAGCATGGCTTGTAGGAAGTTTGTAGGTATGCTTTTGGATTATACTTCTTTGTAGTGCAAATTCCTGTTGGAGTTCTAGATTGTTCGCTATTTCGGAAGTGAAAGATCTTCCCTATTTGGCTCGTGCAGTTTCGGTGGGATTCAACCCTCACCCTATTTCGTTGTTGCATGTATTTCTTCGCTCGAATCTGGCAAATCGGAGCATTATCTTCTGGCAATTATTATTCACATTCAAATCTCTCTTATTGTGGTTTTCATTAGGATCTATTGTGTTTGTGTATGAACCAAGATTATATTGAGTTGGATATCTAACCCATCTCCATACTGCTTCTTCCCTACGGCCTTCACCCTCCATACACCTCAACATACATCACTCCTGTTAGCCTGTCGTACACTCACCTCTAACTCCACTCCGTACTTCTATAATCAACGTAAGGCCCTCATTAAGTTATCATACGGCTTTCCCTTTTACCCCATATGGACACTTGTTGCACAACATTCTGTACGCACTTCTACCGTATGGCTCACCCCTATTCCCTATTCCACCGTACGGTGTATGGACAGCCGGCATAACTTTCGTACAATCAACTTGCCCACCGTACAGTCATCTCCCAGCTACATTCCGTACGGCATCTGGGCACATCGTACGGCCTCTCAGCCAGTCCGTACGGCATTTTGGATTCAAGTACAGTCCACTCCTTGTACGGCCTCTGCCTCACCTCTCTTGACTTGGTGTACGGCCCTTCCTACGTTGTACCTCCATATCAATTTGTTTCCCTCAATTAAAATCCAAATTGGAGCACCACATTTTACTACAGAGCAACTCACAAAAAGATTATCGGGTTTTACTTTCAAAGGTTCAGAATTATTTTTGATGAAACACAATGGAGTTTGAGTGTTGGCATTGGAATTTGATCGATACTTGACTGTCAGTTCTCACAGTGGTTTTGGGGTTTTGCAATTTTTGTTCAAAAGTGACTGTCAATACTTTTACGTGATCATTATGGAATGTCTTATTGGCTGCTCCAGGAACCCATTCTTTTGCAAGATCACGTCCTGTGTTTTCCACTTGGCAAAATGAAATTTTGGCAATAATTTGCAGATCACGTGAAAAGATTACATAGTTCTGGCAATGGGATTGAAGCCAGTAGCTAACGTGGAGGATACTTTTAAATCACAGTTGTAATGTTTGTGGCTTTAAGAGGCTTGACATTCTCCTATGGGCACAATCTTATTAATGATGGGCTCCAGTTTGCCACAGATTGAGTTTAGGGCACATTATTTGTAGGATAAGAGTTGATATCACTTTTCTAGGTGCCAATCTATAGTGATGAAAAGAAGAGTTGGCTATTGAAGATACATGCAGGTTGTTGTTATGTTATCCAGGATTGATTAATTGCATTTTCTTGTCACTAAATGGTTGAGGAAAACTGGACTACAAGGAGATGAGTATTTTGTAATATTGAATAATATACAATTGTAACATTGAACTCTGTTATAGATGATGTTACGAGTTATTAATGTCTCTCTTGATTGCAGGACACAATAGGATAATGAGAGGTTATGCAGACTGTATAAGGATGTCACTGAATTGATGTGCATATTTGCACATGAGATTTAAGAGGTTGCTTTGATTTTCAGAGGGAGAAGTTCAGCCTCAGAGAGAAGATACATCAACTATCTTAATGCGGTGATCAAAGTCGTCCCTACTGCGAGGGAGTCTCTGCTGAGAGAAAATCTCAGTCATTATATAACTATCTTATTGTGGTGATTTTCTTTCTTATTCATGTGAAATTAACAAAGTTGTAAGGTCAGCTATGAAAACTCTTTTCACTTATGAGGTAAATATAGTGAACATCAGTTAGAGAGAGACCATGATGTCATCATGTTGAGAGATTATGTGATGGGAGTTGAATGTCATGTTGAGAGAGTCCATGACAAAATCACGTTGAGAGAGTCCATGATGTAAGCTAGTTGTGAGCCTTTCAAGCTTTTCATGTTGAAAGATTCCATGACATCAACATGTTGAGAGAGTCTGTGATGTAAGAGTCTTGCAAGATTGTCATGTTAAGAGATTCCATGACAGCATCACGTTGAGAGAATCCGTGATGAAAGTTCGTTGTAATACTTGCAGGTTTTTCATGTTGAGTGATTCCATGAATTATATTTTGTTGAGATTAAAAAAAATTATGAAAATCTATGTGAATAGAATTTTTCATTGGCATTTTTTTGGTTGCATTTATGTGTGACTGCTACGCTAAAGATCTCTCTCTTGCTAAGATTGTAGATGCGATAAAGATCTTTATCACTGATTTTTAGAAATATGGTCATTATAACTGTTATAATCACCTTCAGCTGAAGAGGACATTGTGATAATAATTGAGATGATATTAAATATAAAGACATGTGTCTTACGGAATGTGTTGAAGCATGCATATGGAAATACGAAGAGTCACGTTTCGGAAAGTTGAGGGTACCATTGATTGTAATGTGAAGAATCTCTCTATTTGTTATACTAGTTTCTGTCTCCCACCCTTAGCATTCATTTCATCTCACACAAGGGAAAATTAACAAATAAAAGGCTTTTTTTTTTTAATTTTCTCATTCCTTCGGATCTTGAAATTGGTGAATGACATTTGTTGCGGGGTGTGTCTTCGTATTCCATTCTCAGGGAACATTCCTGCTCATCGTTCTCTCCTACTTCCACTATCTGTTCCATTTGATAGGTTTGGTTCCATGTTGTCTAAACTCTACACTGCTGAAATACTCTCAATATTTCTTGTTTCTAACTAATGCCTCAAAATTCTTCAAATGTTGAGGTACACAGAAGGGGCTAGCCATGCTTGAAACGGTGCTCAAACTTATTGGCCTGGCAAACACAAAAAGCCGTAGCTTCGATTCAGAAAGGATACTCACGGCGAATTTGGAGAATTTGGTGGTGGACAAGTCAGTCTTTGGGGTCGTAAATAGGTTTCAAGGTCACCAATAAAAAAATGGGGTTTATTCAGGCCATATTTCCATTATCAACAAAAATTTATCACAGAAACCCATCTGACACAGAATACTCCACTGAAAAACCCTCTGCTTAGAATGCTCATAATGAAACCTGTAATAATTTCTGCAACATTAAACATCCTCAAAAACTCTAGTTTAAATAGAGCCTCTTTGGCTATCTTCATTACCACAAAATTTCTCACAGGAACCTACGGTTATAATTAAAGAACATTTCTTATAAATTATCATGATAGAACATGTGTATTATTTCTCGTTTTTTATTAGTTTAGAAAGATTTACAACCTAAAAGCTAAAATAGGGTTTTACAAATCTTTCGTACCTATAAAAATTGAAATAGTGCTCATTCGACTGCATTTACATCGTTACTTAAAATGTACGTCGCACAGGACACTTCCCTAAAAAATATTTATTCTAAATTCCACGGTTAAATTTCGAAGAAGGCCACAACTCAAACCATAAAAATCTTTTTATATAATTGCTGATGGTCAATTCTAAGTAATCCATTGTTAATTTCCTTAGAATAGCGAATTTTAATAGATGATTACTCGTGCGCTCCTGCTGAGGATGAACAGATGCGGCCATAGCGGTCTCTGGTTCGCGTCAGCTAAATTTTTGATAATCCAAAAATTCTTGTGATTCTGTTTGAACTACTCCGCGAGTACCAAAACGTTTAGTTTAGCTTTTTTCCATTTTTTAAAGGTGACCTGTCATTTTTTTACTTTATTTTTTTTCCTGTTAACGTTAAACTTTATTATCAAAATTTTTAATTATAGCATTAATTTGATTAATTCCGTTTTAATTGAGTTTTAAAATATTTATATATTTGGAAATTTACAATGACATTTCAGTCAATTTGAGTCCCTATTTTCTTTAGAATCTGTCTGCAAAACTTTATCGCCTAAAAACATTGGGAAAAGAAATAAGGAAATCTTTCATCAAATTCAATAATAGAAAACCGCTAATTTAGAAAAAAAATGCATAGATCTTTATCTTTGACTATTCCAAATCTTCTAATTTGAATGTATTTTATTTTGACATTGCATTGAGGTTGACCAGGCACTAAAAGAGGAAACAGGTAAAGAGGTATAGGGATAGGAATTGTGATGACAAAGGAATAACTGTGTCTTTACTATTGCTTTTACTTTTATTGAATCATAAAACTTTCTTATGATCACTGTCCTGCAACAAAATGTTTCGAGAAACAGTAATATTATTTGAGGTGCTTAGATAGCACATTTACAAATTTGATAGCATATTTAACTGATTTTCTTTCTGCGGCAACAATTATTCACAGAAAATCACCATTGGAATATTGGCAAACTAGAGGCGACATAAAATTTATGCTTGGCAACTATGTGGTTTCGTGGCGCCTTATATTGTGGATTTGATAATCTGACATATCTGAGATTAGATGGATTGTTGGCCTGCATCAACATGGATTTAATATAATGTTTGTAACATGTTTTGACTAATTTGGCTCGAATCCTGGACAAACAAGCACTGCAGAGTTGATGTTATATTGAATACAAATGATTTCATGTAGAACAAGGATTCTAGTAGATTATAAGAGCGATATATATATATATATAGTTAATAGTTTCAAGAAAAATAAGTGTCATGTAGTAGCCAGTACTTGTCTTGTTAGCAAAATATGTTTTCGTAGAATAATAATTTATTTTATAATAAGAATTTTCATTTATTTAATTTGAAATTAGAGTAGTACTAATTGTAGTTGAAATGAAATACACTCTACTTTGCAAATATGACGAATGTTATGAAAAATCCGAATATTGCAAGCAATAAGACCATCTGATCACGTAGGGTTCCCACAAATTATATAGCACCAGCACGAAACCCTAGCAAATCAGTGGATAAAGTTGATCAAGTTTTGCGCTTATCTCGTAAAAAGAATGTTACAAATTTTGACTACACTATTAAAACTTCGAATGTGTTCTCCGTTTTAGAGGGGGCACAGGATTAGGAACCCTAGTTGAAATGACATAAATGTCTTAATCCTGGGTCTACAGCAGTATCGAATTAGGGGGATGAAGCGAAAAAGACAAAGCGGCAAACACTATCAACGCCAAAGCACAATGTCAGCAATCAAACAAGCTAGGACACAAACCGAGTCTATTTGCAATCTTCCCCCTGAATTCAAGTTCAGAAAGGTAATTCTCTATTTAAATCGCATGTTGTGGAAAGTGTTAATCTTAACCCTTAGGTTTTTTATTCCCCCCAACCTATAATCCATTCCACATTAAGCTTGGATAATCAAATTTGCTTCTTTAGCTTCACCAAATACGCAAACCCTAACAATGAAGCCTTATATGCCTAGCAAACAGGTTTCCTTGTGGATCTCTCTACAAATTTGGCACCGGGAGACTCAAATCTCTTTGCATCTCTCCTTTCCCCCAATATCTGCATTCCTCATCATCATTGTAAGTATTTCTCACTATTCAGATAAACTATTTTATATTCAATGTTGTGATAAGTATGTTAAGAAAGACTTCTTTTATGTCATTGATTGCTTCTTTAAAGGATATGCAGTTAAATTTTTTGATTGGATTCCTAATTGTAAGGAAGAAAATTTAAACTTTTTAATTCCAACATGGATCTCTATTAACTCCATCCCTCCATAATTAAAGCAAATAGAGATTATTAGGAAATTAAGCTCTTCATCTGGAGACGTAATTAGCATAGATGCCTCATTCAAATTTTGTAATAATATCAAATTATTGGTAAAATGTAAAGTTAACACCAAGGAATTCAATCCCATCAAAATAATAACCAATAGATCTTTATATAAACTAAAAATACACAATTGTGAAGGAAAAATCTCAGAGATTATTAGACTAGGTGATGAGAGGAAAATTACCTTCAAAAAGCTTCAAACTACCACTAATCTTATGGCTACATTGCCCATGATGAAAATTAGAAATCAAAGAATGTATCAAAAGGAAGATATAGTTAAGTAAGGTGATCCAAAGGCTACTCAAATTACAGTAGAAAAAAGAAAGGCCAAATGAAGCAGAAGGTAAGATAATCGAGTCAGGAACAAAGGACCGCAACAGAAAGGAAACTCCTCAAAGTTTGGGAGTAGGAAATCTCCCAAGATTAGTGAAACATATAGGCACTCTTGAATTATCAAATACATAGGAGTCTAAAGGAATCAGGTCTAGTCTGATAGTACAGACCAAGCAGAATGACCTGAGTATTAAAGATCATAACAGAGCAAGGAATGTTACCTCATAGAGCATGGCTAACATAAAAAGTCAGAATAATGTGATCAGCAAAAAACTATGGAAGAAAAAATTAGTGAAAGCAAAGAAGGGTAAAAGCCCAAAAGCATTTAATGAGGAAAGGAATTATTTGGAGTTTCAATCAAAAAACCAGGATAAAGAGATTTCAAAAAACATGCTCAATGGGATAGAAGAGATTGAGAATAGTCAATTATTCTCAATCGAAGTACTAGATGAGGAAATGACTAAACATACAAAGGATAAATTGGAAACTCCGAAGCAATAGTTAGAAAATTTCTCAAAGGAAAATAGTAATCCTAAGAACATAGCGAAAAATTTATATACCAAATTTTGGTAGACGCCCCCTACCTAGAAAGCATCTCTAGGAACACAAACTCAATAAGGCAAAGGATGATGAATAGAGTAAGAGTAAAGAAACCTCAATTCAAGTACTCTAGGAGTTTTTGAATAAGGATTTGGAAAAAGGAGAAGATTGTGAAGGATATATACTTAGTGAAACTGAAAAGGAAAACTTAGATCTTTTAGTTGATGAATTAATCCAAGTTTTTAATTATGAGAATGTGGATAAGAGCAATATTTCACAAAAAAGAGGACCTAATACAACGAGTTTTAAAGATAGGTGGAGATCAGTACACCTATGAAGACTTAAGAAGAGATCTGATTTCATTTGAAAAAGATGAAACAAACAGGAAATCTCCTCTGATGTTGATGACAATGATGATAGTACTTCGTAGTTACCCCAGGAATATGATAGTCTTACAAAGGTTTAGGTAGAAAAGGGAGCACAAATTTTGTAAACCGCAAAGGATAAAGATACAGAAGAAGGCAGTCAAGTTGAAACAACCCTAAATTTTCTAGGAACCACAAAACATTTGGGCATCCTAAGGAATCAAAAAGGGTTAGATACTCCAAATTATGGAAAAATTAAAGCCAAAAGAGGAAGGAAATCCCTCAAGGAACTTCGAAAAGCAGATGGATAGGCAAAGGAATAGCAAAAGATTAGTCATCTACTCTATGTAGGGAAGGGGAAGATCCTTCCCAAAGCAGCATGAAGATCACATGGAATGCTAGAGGCCTAAATGCCCCTAGCAAAAAATATGTATTAAAATAAAACCTAAAACACTTTGAATCAAAAATTATTATATTACAAGAAACTAAATTAAATAAAGAAGAAGGATTTAAATTAGAAAAGAAACTAGGTAGTTGGAGAATCTTAGGAAAGTCATATCAAATATTTTAATTTCAAACCAGTCATGGTTATGTAGCAGAGTCAACAGTATCAAAACTAACCTATGATTTATCCTAATTAACATATATGGTCCAACCTCTAACCATGATAAAAAAAAAAGTCTATGGGATGAAATCAGTACCTTCATCAATAATCAGAACAATGAACTCATCCTGCTTGGAGGTGATTTCAATACCATTTAAATGTAGATGAGAAATTTGGAGGCATCTAGCAAACCTCCCAAGCTGCCAAGGTTTTTAAAAATTGGGTAGACATTTCATTTAATAATGGTAAGTATACATTGAATAATAAAAGAAAAGATTTTACTTACATAGCTAAGAAATTAGATAGGTTTTTCCTCAAAGGAACATTAAGTGAACTAAACTCTGAGATCTAAACTTTAGTTCTCCCAATTGCAGGTTCAAATCACTATCCTGTCTGTATTGAATTCTCTAAACCCAATAAACCAGTAAGAAATCCTTTTAACTGTGAAAAATGTGGTTTTTAGACATCAACTTTATGACACTTATCAAAGAATGTTGGACACAAGAGTACTTCAAAAGTTCCAAAATGTACATCTTTGTCTCCAAAATGAAAATGATTAAAGAAAAGATTCGTAAGTGGAATAATGAACACTATAATAACATATTTAAAGAAAAACTAGATATAGAAGAAAGCTTGAGGAAATTAAGCATAGAAGTGATTAAGAAAGGAATGAATAACGACAACTATAATCTGGAAAAAGATTTACTTGCTAGGCAAGAATCTATCCTAGCTAAAGAAGAAGTTTTTTTGAAACAAAAATAAAGAGAAAAATGACTAGATGAAGGAGATCGAAACACAAAAATCTTTCATAAAAGCAACTTGCAAAACAGAGCCAAAAGAAAAATTACAAAAATCAAAGACCCTTTGGGTTCCACTATAGAAAATCCAAATAAAATAGTTGAGAACTTCGTTAATCATTTCCATAGCATTTTCAATAATTATGACAGTTCAAATTTGGTAGCACAAACAAAGATGCTTGAAGCCATTCCTAGGCTAATCTCATCAAAAGACGATAAATTATTAAATAGCCCTATCACTTTACAAGAAGTCAAGTGAGTGGCCTTCAACATGAATCTAGATAAATCCCCAAGACGAGATGGATTCCAAGCTTTTTTTTACCAAAAATGTTGAGATATTATTGGATTTGATATGTGGAAAGCCATCAAAGCAACAAGAAATGGCGGATCTATTTTATCCAAAATTAATAAAACCTTCCTAACTTTGACACCCAAAAAAGAAGATCCTGAAACTCCATGAGATTTTAGACCTATAGCCCTCTGCAATACCATTTATAAAGTATTATCAAAAATTCTTGCAAATCGTCTTAATCCTATTCTCCCTAAGATCATTTTAGAAGAACAAATTGGCTTTGTTCCACGTACATCTATTATAGATGGCTTACTTATTATTCAATAAGCACTCCACTCAGCTAAAAAAAAAAAGTTAGCAAGCATGTCCATAAATTGGATATACAAAAAGCATATGATATGGTCGATTGGAGATTTTTATGTAAAGTTTTAAAAGCTTTTGGATTTTCACCCCAATGGATCAATTTCATCTATCAATGCATCTCTACAACATAGATCTTAGTGCTGATTAGTGGAACACCCGAAGGCTTCTTCGGAACCTCAAGAGGTATCAGACAAGGTGATCCACTTTTTCCATTCTTATTCATCATTATGACAGAAGCTTTTGGAAGGGCATTAACCAAATCTCATTTAGAAGGAAAAATAAAGGGTATCACAATTACTGGCAATGTCCCTAACATCACCCACCAACAGTATGCAGACAATACTCCTACCTTAAAAAAGCTCTAAAAATGAGGCCCTTAATATTAAATCTATCATTCAGTATTACATGGAAGTCTCTAGTCAAAAAGTTAATGTAGCAAAATCAAAAATATTTTTCTTTCACACCAAGCCTGAAAAGGAGGCTCAAATATGTAACATCGTGGGCTACAAGAAAGGCTCATTTCCTTGCAAATATTTAGGAATTGAACTAGAAAAAGGTAATAAATCTAACAAGGTATGGCACAGTATTCTAAATAAACTGGATGCTCAGATAGGGGGATGGCAAGATAAATGGCTCACAAAAGTCGAGAAAATCTCCAAAATTAGAGTAGTACTATCTGCTCTCCCTACCTACCCACTTTCTTGCCTCCCCCTAGCTAAAAACATCAATAAGCAATTCAAGGCCAAATTTAGAAGTTTTTTGTGGAACTACTCAGCTGAATCTAACAAACTAGCTCTCATTAAGTGGGACAACATGTGTAAACCTAAGGATTTAAGAGGTTTAGGAATTAAAAATTTAAGCTGGCAGAATGAAGCACTTGGGGCTAAACTTGCTTGGCACCTATTTGAAGAAAGAGATAAAAAATGGGCCAAAGTGTTGTATAGAAAATACCTTAATCCAGCAGACCCTTATTCAATTTTTAGAATGCAGTCTGTAATGACCCTTTTTTAGGTCATTGTTTTTTTTGCCATCTTTTCTCTGATTCTCTCTTTCATTGCTTGTCAAGGATCCCTTCGACTTCAACACTGCCATGTAGGTGCTATGGTGTTTGTTGCTATTTGAATATAGTCCCACTACTGAACCATTATCTGATGCATGTAACTTCTGATTGACCTCATTGCTGATCCTTCCTCTGTTATCGGCGATCAGATGTTGACCATAACCTTTTATGCCTAGATGTTGAATCCAGGGATTATCTTGTGTCATCACCAGCTAAATTGTTGTGCATATGGTCATCAACTTAATCATTCTGATTGTATATATTTTATCAAGTCGTTCTCTAAGGTATGTCCTCCGTCGTTAGTTCTCCCCCCTTTCCCGTTGATACTGGTCTCCAACAAATACCAGTGGCACTGAACCCTTGACTGATCATGTCCTTTGATTGATGTGTTGCTTGATACAATCCCATCGAAAATCATAGGTAAGAGATGTAAATTAGTTGGTTAATAATATAATTGTATATAAGATATATATTGCTTATATGATATTATCATAAGTATTAAATATTTTATACAATATTATGTGTTATTACAACATATTAAAAATTTAATATCATATTGTATTTATATTAATTCTTCTATCCTTAATATTATATCGATTAATTTATTAATCAATTCATAAATTAAATATATTATAATCTTTTATTATTATAATATTTATTTATTATTAAAATATATGTAATACAAATGCTATCGGCTAGGCATATATTGCATAATTCATTTATTCATTAATGTATATTATTAATAATGTTTATATTTATTATTATTATGAATAATATAAATAATTAATATTTATTCATGTATAGTATATCAATATTATTTCTTTTGTGAACAATCGATAATAGCATATGAACTATTATTATACTTTATCTAATTATAATTATAGGATTCCCTCTAAAGAGGGGTCATGGCACAATCTCTACCTAAAGGTTCTGCGAGCTGGAACTTTTTAGTCAAAAATAGAAAAATCATTAGCAAATATCTTACCTGGGATGTTGGTAAGGGAGATGAGGCTCTATTCTGGGAAGATTCTTAGGATGGGTACCCCCTAATAGACAGTATGGGGATCCTAAGAAATCTTAAGGAGAAATTAGTAATAGCCAGGGGAAGCAAGGTCTGTGACTATAGAACTAAAATTAACACTGATAGTATTACAAGATGGGCTTGGAAATTAGTGGAAAAGCTAAATTTAGATTCAGCTAGAAAAAAAGTTTTCGAAAATCTCACTCGAAATAGGAAAATCAAGCAATGCGAAAGCAAAGATAAACTCATATGAGTTGCATCAAAGGATGGGAAGTATAGTGCCAAAAGTGGTTATAGAGTTATTACTCAATCCCAAGACTAGGGAGAGGTAGACATTCCTTTCAATTTTTGTTGGGATGTGTCCTACTTGCCTAAGGCAGGCTTCTTTTTATGGTTAGCTTTCTAAAATAGGATTCTTATAGCTAATAGAATTCATAAGATGGGCTTTGAAGGCCCTTCTAGATGTGTGCTCTGTAGGCAAGATGACAAAGATACCAACCATATCCTTTATAAATGCCCTTATTCACATCAATGTTGGGATTGGCTCAGACAGATGCTTGGTTGGATAGCTCACATGCCATCATCCCTCATTGAACTTCTCAAGGGATGGCCAATGAGTATTTTTAAGGGTGTATATAGAAAAATCCAGAACATTAGTCCACCTATCCTTATGTGGGAAATTTGGAAGGAAAGGAATAGAAGAATTTTCAGAAATCAGGACTTGCAGATAGATGCAATCCTTAATAAAATTGAAGCATGCATAGTTGAAACCTTAAATTCACACCTTAGAAAGTCTCAACAAGAGGAAAGCTCATTCTCAAAATGGGATGGGTTAATGAATAAAAACTAGAAGAACCTAATAAACCCCTCACTTGTATATAATAAGAAAAGCAAAGATGTAAGGAAAAACTACAGATGGATCCCCCCACCATCGGGGTGGACCAAGTTGAATTTTGATGGTGCCTCAAGAGGCAATCTAGGAAAGTAGGCATAGGATGCATCATAAATAATGCTGAGGGTAAATGGATAGCGAAAAGAGCCAAATCCATAAACCCCACCACTAATAATCTTGCGAAATTGGAAGCTCTGCAAGAAGGACTTCAAATATGTCTAGATTTAAGTGTATCAAAGGTCATTATTGAAGGTGACTCTTAGATTATTCTCAATGCAATTAGGAAATGTGCTACTCCAAACTGGGTCCTTAATTCAAAATTGGAAAGAAGTCCTCAGAATCCTAGACTATTTCACAGACACTCAAATTCTACATATTTATCGGGAAGGAAATACGAAGGCAGACCAGTTGGCTAACAAGGGCGCTAATGGTGAAGATTTTTTACTATCCAACATCTTATAATTTCCTTAGGTTTCTAATATTTATAATTTTTTCCCCCTCTCTCATTTTTATATTATATAATAAGTATTACAATAACTACCCTTATTAATCTAATATAATTATTTGTATTTTCTAGCTTTTACTTTGATTTCGTATTTTTGTTCTCTTATTTTATTTCTTGGCCCAGGTAATCATTGGTGTCATATGTATAATCATAATGTGTGTAGGCTAGTTTTCAGGGGAGGCAAGGAGATTTAGCAATTAGGCTCTTATTGTAGTTATCTTTATAGCTTCAATATTATTCCTCATTTAGTGGTTCCCCAAGTACTAGTCATATATGATGTCTTATCTTTTCATGATAGTATCATTGGAGATCCTTCTAATTTGCAATCATTAGATGAAATTTGGCTTCTTTTGTGCCTCAACTCTAGTTGGCATCAGTTATGGATGATGTCACCATTTATAGGTCCTTCTAGGTCCTTCCTCGGCTATTTTTTTCCCCTTTATATTTCATTGTCTTTATCCACCTTTGTCATCAGAGCATATTAAACCCACTTGATGGATTATAATATTAGTCTCTTTCATACCTTAGAGGTATGGATGATGGCTTTCCGAGAAAATGTTAAGCCAGAGAGATGGAGTGGAGTCTTAAAGCCTGTTGATGATATGACTAGAATCGTGTTTAGTCAGGCCATCGGTGAATGCACTTTCAACTACGACTAGACATGGCGGACCAATAGTGATATTATTGGGGCATTTATCAATTATTTAGCTAGAGCTAGGGTGGAGAAATGGGCTATGATTAGGCTCTATTGCAACACTTTTCAACCCAATTTAGCGAATGGGGTAGGAAGAAGCAATCAAGAGCATTGACAAGAAATTCAAGGTTCCCCTTCCAGAAAGGTACATGGTACTCCTGCCTGGCAGTCCTAACTTGGCTGTAGTGGTTCAACATCCTTCCCTAGTCATTTGTGAGAATTTGGCTTTTTACAAAGAATGGATGAAAATGGAGGCAAGTATTCAGTTCCTCCTCTGGTGGAGAGGAATTATTGTAGATGAAAGTAAAGACTGGCTTAAAAATTACCTAAACATTTTTGAGGCTTACATCCATCCAGGGGTGGTGCTAGACAACCTAGAGGCCTTGAATTTCTGCACCCCAAACATGGAGAAAACTAGTAGGGAGAAAAATGCATTTGAATTCCCTCCTAACTTCCAGCTTGAGAAGCCTAATGACATATTAGAGATCATTATGATTGTGTGAGGCCTCACCCAATGCATCGTAGTATAGATGACATAATTGCATTGTGGTACTTTTAATCTGGTATTTTGATATACTTTCAAGACTATAGGGTTATGTTATTTTAATATCTGCATTTTGATGATCCACATATATGACTGCACATTAAGGCCTAAATGATATAATTAATGATTTCATTCATAAACTAGACCTTTTCTATTACTTTGATAGAGGTTGAATTGCATAAATGCTTGTGATTCAATATTTATATTCGGTATTTGGATATTTGACATTATTCAAGATCTAGTAGGACAATGGCTTACTTTATCTATTGTTTTTGACACTTACAGTAGTGTTTTGCTTCTACGATATGCACTGCAAATTGATATTGTGAATGGAATGATCGAACACGTATGGATGCAACTTTATGACATGATAAAAATTAGATTATAATATGATGATTACGATGAGCTATGATATGTAGAAAAATGATAGTTTGATTACGATGGCTTATGATTTAAATGTGGATAAATGTTAATTTGATAATAATGATTTAGGATTTAATGTGGTATGCAGATAAATTTTAATTCGATTATGATGATTTATGATACACAAACAAATGTTGATTTGATTTTGATATGTAGATCTTGATATTTTAACATTTTGAATGATTTACTTGAAATGATTAGGAAATGAAATTTATTTGAATTATGTTAATAAGATTATGTAACGTTTGAAATTATAGGCGTTTATGATATTTATTTATATAACTTCCTCGGACTACTGATGCTCGAGTTGAATGTGCAGGAAGTGGAACCATGGAATTTTTTGGGGGAAACAAGTTCCAAACCTATGTGAACACAGTTTAACCAAGGCGAATATTTGGAAGATTCAAAAGCCTCATTGTGAAAGTGTTTTGTTTTGTAATGTAAATTTGTTTGCATGAGGAAATGTTTAATCATAACTTAGTTGTATTAAGGACATGTCATGGTGAAGTGTAATGTATTTTAATGTGTCACTTGACACTTGTATTTATCTATGTGTTGATGACATGTCACCTAGAGTGTTGGTCATAAGGTCACTTAATCTTAGTTATTTCATTTTCTTCAATTAATGTTTAAGTACACCCACTTGGGAGGGAGTGTTAGGATGGGTCAACATCATGTTGATTTTCGAATTCAAACTTGTGAGGGATTTTAGGAGGCCTAAATGGGGTCCTAGAATGTGTTTTTATTGAAAATAAGCCACCCTAATGGTAGTATAACATGTTAGGGGCCTAAATTCAACTATTTTAGTGATTTTCTAACTTAGGGGACCCCTTAAACAATGCCCTCTTGAACCAATTCGAAATTTGGGGTTTCTCCATGAGTGTATCCTCACCATCCCACTTGGTCAACTTTCTTATTTGGAAGGAACAACAATGTAAGAAAAAGGAGGTTAGATATTCCTACTAAAAAAAGGTTGGTAGAGAGTCTTTTTAGTGGAGGGGTGACAAAGTAATGAGTTGTTCACCCATTTAGAGACAATTAGATTTTGGAAGGGAAGAGGAAGCTCTACTACAACTATCATTACCCTAGCTTGGACCAAGGTTAGTGTTCCAAACCATGCTTCATTCTCATTCTTGAGTATTGTAAAGTAGATATGCAAGTGTGAGGAATGTGTCAATGGAGTGTGCATTATAGTGGGAGTCTTGCATTATGGATTAATATGGTGTTGTGGTATTGTGAGAATATGTTGTATTCTTGTTGCATTATGGATTTGATATTGTGTTGTGGCATTGTGAGAATGTGATGTGCTCTTGAAGATTTCTTGTTTTATTTCTTCTTGGTTTTGTTTTCTTGTTTGGATTGGGATGTGAATGTGATCATGGGTGTGAGGGCTCCACTCACCCTTGTGGGAAGGGAAGAGAAGTCCAGGGTGAATGGGC
Organism: Cupressus sempervirens; assembly: GCA_028749045.1. NCBI lineage: Eukaryota > Viridiplantae > Streptophyta > Pinopsida > Cupressales > Cupressaceae > Cupressus > Cupressus sempervirens. Next base: position 839,960,489 of record CM053786.1, on the reverse strand, counting down.
ATAAGTTAATCTTGTATGATTGAGGACCTTGGAGTATGGGCTCCATTGTATGCCATTTTTATTCATATTCTACCTTGGGGGTGATAAGAGAAGAATGGTGAAAAAAGGAAGTAGATGAAGTATGGGTTTGAAGGAAGCTAAAGTTGTTGGTAGTGTGTGGTGGAGGATGCTTATGAAGCCCTGAAAGGGCGTGATATTTTGCTGATTTGTGAAGCCCTAAAAGGGCATGAAATTTGTTTATGGCATATATGATATGATATGGAAAACCTCCTTGCGAGCACACCTTTACCCTATGTTCAAGGTTCCAATGGTGAACCTTTGTGAAATACCTTGGAATGGGATTGTTAAGTGTTGAAATGTGATGTTCATGCATTTGTAAGTTCGGAATGAAACCCAGTTTGGATCTTGTTTCCCTTGCTTATTAGGTGGCTTCATAGAAGCCTAGGATGAGAGGTGAGCCTCCATGGTTCCTATTTTGTGTGTTTTGTGCAAGTTTTGTGAGTATTCATGCTATGAGTATTAGGGTTTCACCCTTGTAAAGGTGGAGAAGATCCAAATGTGCAAAGGAGTTCATTGGTTCATTTTTTTTTGTAGTGGATATGATTTTGAAATTCTCTTATGTTGTCTCAATGTGATGTAAATAAATTGTATCATTGTTACCATGTGAATATGTAGAAGGAAGAATTGGAGAAGTTGAACATATATGTTTACTTGTAAATGAATAATCATTTGAAGTTTTATGTGTTATGAAAGCATTAGTATGAATTGTAGAATGTATTGTTATCATTGTTACCATTTGAAATTGTGGAAGAGAGGGTTGATAGGTTGTAAACATCTGTTTACTTGTAGTGAAATCTTCCATGTTTAATTTGATGTGTAATGAAAGATAATTTGCATGATATTCATTCTCCTTGGGTTACTTGTAAATGATTGGTAGATACATGTAAATTTCATCAATGATATGAGAAAGAATATAATGAGAAGAGATGGTTATTTTCATATAAAGATTTATATGTTGTATTAGAAAGGTCATAAACTACGCATTCATTAGTTGAAAGAAAATCACTATATTTGTTAGTTCATTGCTTAGGTATCTTCATTTAATCATTCAGGATACTAGTTCCAACTAGTTGTATTTTGTTAGAAGACATTTCTACTCTATCAAACAAATGGCATCATTTACAAATTCATGAATAGAATAAACAATCACAACAAACAATAGTGTGAAAAATATAAACATTTAGGCCAAGACTTGAAAAGGCTTGTTGTAGATGTTATTTCCTCTCTAGAAAATGTATGAGGAAGGAAAATAAATCTCTTCCTATAATACAAACATTAAAATAATCAAAGGATATTCCCTATAATCAAGTGCATCAATGTTGATAAAGAAACCTATATCCTAAATGACATATTTTAACATATCAATCACTTTATCTTATTAATGGCAATGAGGGGCTCATGTAGGTCACGTGACTGCATGTCACCATCTCACCAAATCAAGAAAATATAGAGTGAAAAAAAGAAAGAGTATATATAATATCTATGAGAAACTAAAACAATCCTAAGCTTACATCCAACATTAATAAAAGAATAATACCTATTCACCATATTGCTAATATATATATATATATATATATATATATATATATATATATATATATATATATATATATATATATATATATACACACACACACACACACACACACTTGCCCATGTGACACATCTCTCATGACCCACAAAATAAAGCCTCCATAAAGAAGGAAACGTGAGTAGAGGGCCCCACTAGGTGGCTATGCATTAGTTACCCTTGAGTGCATGTTAAGAGGAAAGTACTCATATCTCTACCTTGATAACATAACCCTGCATTTTTATCCTAGGTGCCTTTAGCTTCTTGCAATGTTTGGGCATTGATTAAGTCTTTAACTAACATATGTTAGCAGCTTGGATGAGCCACCACCTTGCAAAAAAGGTAAGTCCTCTTTTACTTGTTTTATGTTGCCAAAACTCTTTGATTCAAGCGGCTAAAGTGGGAAGTGATGGGCCAAGTCTCATTGGTTAGGAAGTAGAAAAGAGGGCACCTGAGCCTAGGAAGATGGAGACAAAGTGTAGATCTAAGAAGGGGAAATGTGTAAGTGATTAGGTGGGGAAGCTTAGGGAGAAGAACCAGGTGCTAGATGTAGGGTAGATTTAAAGTTAGAAATTTGGTCAGAATAATTACTTAGGTATTGAGGGAGTTAGGATATAGTGGAAGGTAGGAGGGAATAGTAAAATATGTTTGGGATTTTAATATATATTAAGATGATGGGATGGAATTTATTCTGTTCTAGATTTAATTCAAGTAGATATAATGTCATTTGTTGGAAGTAGGAAATAGGATAGGATTGATATAGTAGTTGATGGGGTTAGAAATATATAATGTACTAGTTTTTTTTCATATATATATATATTTCAATTATGATGTTATGTTTAGCAAGGAAGTATATATGTATATATAAATTGTTGTTTATCACATAGATTTAAAATAAATAAATAAATAGATATATACAATAACTTAATAAATAAAGTATGTAATTAGATATATAATAATTTAATAAATAAAGTATTTTGCTAAGATATTAATATTTTATGACCTAGATTTAACTCGTTGAATGTGAAAAGAGTATTATGAGAGTATATAACAAATATGAAAGGAAATTAAATGGCGGGAATTGCAAGGGAAATGTGATTTCATCATTTAGCAAAATGGACTCTCAAGCAAAATTTAAAACTATTTACATCAATATATAATGACTAGGGTTTGCTTGCAATGTTAGAGAATAAGTAATAAGATGGTTGGTAATTAATACGTAAGAGTAAATTTAATTGAATTTTTCGTACGAAACTTGTATTGAACTCAATCATATACATGGAGGATGCCAAGTAAACTAGGAAGAGGTTTTAGTGGATTACATTAAAGAACAAAATTTATGTATGGATCATGTTATCTAATATGTGTAAACATATAGGAACCTTATATAAATGATCCTAGCAAAACACATGTCTTGTAGAACGTATTGGAAGTCTTACCGACATTAATGATGGTTAGTTATTGAATTTTTAATATTTGATATAAGTTACATGATGTGGAGTACATCTAGAATATTTGTCGATAACACCTAGGGCTTAGTTGACTTAGTTAGCATAGGTATGACAACAAGGTTGATCAGGTGTATTCAGTTGCTAGCACCACCGCTCTTTAATCAACGTCAATGTCAAATTTAACTCAACCTATCAAGGTAATGTTTCGTTGTATTCAAGTATTCTGAAGAAAAAAAATTGGTTGTGTTTGTTCTACGAAATTTAGGGCATGACATGCTGGAAGTAAGCTTCCTGGCCTGGGTGGTTGGTTGGGGGTGTTCCCTATTTTTTCCTCCTCTATTTTTTCATTGCGGCCATATTTGCAAGGGTTTGTTGTTTGTGTTTCTCTGGTAGTTTGGTTTAGGTTTTCCCCTTCTCTGTCTATAGCTAGCAAGTTTTTTTTTAATATATCTTGTATGATCAGCATAGTAAGGTCAGGTTGTTATGGGTAGTTCCAGATTAGTTTATAAAGTTTAATTCGAGTGGCAGTACCCTTCAACTGGTAGCCATTTAAGCAGCTACCTTGTTGAATAGCTTATTATGTATTATAGCTTTGTTATTCCTTATCGTATCTTTGTAATTTCTAGTTATAATAAATATAAAGTTTATATTAGTATTGATCTCAATTTGTCCTTTGTCCCCATTGTTTGGCATTCTTTGCATCCGTTAAAGTTTTATTAAATTTGTATCTGTATCTGGCAACCTTTTTTGGGTTTTCTTATAGCGACGTCTACATAATCGTTTGATGCAATCAAAGAACAAACTCTAATTGAGATAGGAAGATGATTTAATCAAATCTATAGCTTTGTAGATGGTCAGTACAGTAGGTTCAAAGATTAACATATAAAGGCAAGCCCTACAATAATAAACCACTAAATAGCTTAAGGTACTATCTAGATGGGAATTGTTTCTAGAAGAAATTCTATGAGTTTATTTAGTAATACAATAATTTCGTTTATCAGTTCATAATGGTTTATATGAGTCAATTAAATATCAATGGTTAAGTAACTATGATTGGAGCTCTATTTTTAGTTCATATTGCATCATAGGAAGGTATTAGGACTTCATTATCAAAGTTACACACACAAGCTATCATTATTAGAACACACCTTCAATTTGTTGGCTATTTTGGTATTATTTTAATTAGTATAGTTATTAATTTATTGGTATTCATAAAAGTTGAATAATAGTGACTCCTAGTTTAAAATAGTTTTAACTCAATTTGCTAGAATTCAGTGTTAGTGTAATGTCTTTGATGTATCTTTAAATTGATGGGCTCTAGTTTTAAAATTAAGCTTAACTTTTCTAATTAGTTCCCTTTAGTTCTACCTCTGCTGGATAGCTGAAGTATTTCACATTACATCCTTTCAGGTTCTCAAGTTTCAATATGGTTTTATTATTAAATCTAATATCTATTTCAAGTTGTATGATTGAGTAGCAGGTTAATAAGGGGAAAGCTTCTCAATGAAAATGGATAAGAAGAGGCACATATGGATAATACTAAAGCTTTGGAAAATATACTCAATTTTATACTAGTTTAAATGGTAACAATGAAAGTAACAATAAGAGAGGATCAGTATCCTTCTGTATTAATTATAAATAAATCTCTCATCTCAACTAGAGTATGTCCCTTTTAATTTTGTAATAAAATAGGACCAAGGTCCTAGGCAAGACTGGAGGTTTTCTTCTCTGTTCTTTCCTACCAATGCCCGTTTGAATGGAGATACTCTGTTGTATTATTTTTAATATCATATAACCAAAGGCTTCGACCGTTTACCGATCCAAAAAAATAAATTGTAGTTGAAATAGTAAAATCCTAATTATAAAGAAAAGTTTAATTGTAGCCGGTTATAAGAATAATTTAATTGAAATGCTATTCAGATTATTTGAATGGTTGAATTTATATGATTTTTTAAAACTTACAAAGCTCAATATTTTATATGAATTATATTTGTATAATGTATAACAATTTTAATTATTTTATTATATAATAATAATATCATAAAAAACTAAATGTAATAGTAGTATATTGTGTGTGATATAATGTTTAATAAATTGAGGGTGCTTTCCCTCTTTAGTCTATTCAAATGATTTTTTAATCTAATAAAATTGAAAGTATTTTTTAATTTGTGAACATTAATTTAAATTTTACTTTAATTTGATACTTAAATAGATGAAAGGTTAATGAGAGGATCCACATAACCATCATTAGAAACAATATACTCGTAAACTAAACATTCATCAAATTATGTAACTATTCACCAACTAAATTGCACCCAACAATCTCACAATAAATATAATAAATAAAAAAATAATGTTTCATATTATAAATATAATTCTAGTACAAATAACCACTTCATTTTCCTCAATAAAAAGGCAAGCTATTTGCTTAGTTGAAAAATGGTGAATTTCGAAATGTCTATTTTTCAGATAATAATCAAAACAAAAAATTCTAAGTGTTGTTTTTAATGTCACTTTTAATTTAATAAAAAATAATAAGTTTATATTATGCCAATTAGCACTATAATATTGAGAAGTGCCTTAAAAGTTGGCTGAATATTTGGAGGTGCATAGTGCTTTTGGGAAATCCGTGTATAAGATCCCAATTTTTTTAAACCAATCAAATAGTTATTAATTAATTTCATTGATTTATAAATGTAAGAAATGTGCATCTCTACTATATAAAATATTAATTATATACATTTAAAATTCATTAATTTTGATTGGTAGATATTAGAAAGTTTAATCACTAAATAGGAGAAAGTGATTAGAATAGTACTAAATGCCTTATGACAAGTACTAAAAAGAGACACATATTACTTACGATAACAATTATTGGCTTATGTACTCCACCTATTACATTTCAAGCTCTATTTACCCACATGGAACCAAAAATAGGGCTAAGTTCATAGCCACATCAATGGCATCAATATTAATACCAAAGGAAAAAAAAATGAATGGAAGTAATTAATTTCATCTATTGACAAGCTCATTAAAAATATTAAAGAATATTAAAGAAAAAGTATAATAGATTATTGAGATAGATACTAAAATAGAGATATGACTAAATAATTAAATTAGATTAATATGCAATGTTGCATTACACATTATCAACAAATCTAAATAATTAATTTGTACTCTAACATATATTAGATTATTGAATATATGCAAAAATATAATTTAGATTCATTAAAGTTGAATTACAACTAAAATTATAAAAATGAATAATTAGATATAGAAAAGAAAATATAAAATATAAAATAAATTATATTTAAAAATTAAAATTTAAGTTGAACCCATTGCAAAGAAATAAAGTTTTGTGACAATATTATATAACTTATATATTACTTGCTATTATGAAAAATCATTTTTAATATGAAATCATATTTTAACAATGCATAAATATGAATGTGTCAATGAGAGTTAAATTTTTGAATAAACACTAGCCTTAAATATATGTTATTTTTGTTATTCTAGTTAAAATTTTATATTAATATACGTTGTCATTTTTTTAATTAATATATTAGAACTTGTTGCACGGGTATCCGATTTACACCAAAATTTTATATTTTTCATCATTTTAACTAAGGTTTTCTTGGGGAAATAGTAGTTGCATTGTGCCTAATGCGTCTTGTGGTTTGTATAGATCAAGTATATGAAATTCCATCATTTTATCCCTAAAATCATCTTGTAGTGCCTACCCCTATTTTTTTTTGTTATATTGCCAAATTCTTTTAGGTTAGTTTTCATGGTCACGTGATTTGATTTTGTGGTACTTTGTTACTTGATTTGGTTGATAATGTTGGAAGTCTTAATTGGGAAGCCAATATATTGAGGGGGGGTCAGGATCTGTAACACTTTTTACCTTTTAGCAATTCTTTAGTGCATTCACCACATTTGCCATCTCATACCTAATGCATGCATAACATAAATTGTAAAATCAAACTGTAGTAACATATAGATCTAATCTATCATTCACATGCATGAAATGTAAGCACATAACACAAAGATTTGGTTGCCCAAAAACTCTCCAAGGGGAAGGTAAAACCAGGGTGGAGATGACATCCACAAATCTTCACTACTACAGTAATAAAGTTAACTTGTTAGGGTTACAATGTTTGACCATATATGATGTTCTATCTTGTGAGGGGTCTACCCTATTAAAAGTTGTTAAGATTGTTAGGTCTTACCCCGTGAGACAATTTTACACTTACAAAAAAGTAAGGACTCGGTTAAGAGATTTAAAAAGATCTGTTAAGACCATTCTATTAAGAGATTATCCTTGACTCAATTTGTTTAAATTGATTTAGTACCTGATCCTCGATCTGCTCTGATAAGCTAGTTTTGAATCTCCTCTCTTCAATCTAATATGATATAGCTTTAATGTCGTTTACTGCTTTGACAAAGTCGCTTGATCTATTCTACAATAACAAAACTCTTTTGTCTTCTATGCAATGTTAGCACATTCATACTTGAATCACATGAATAGCTTTTCCTCTCCTTCTCATCATTATCATCATACTCCTCTGTAACAATAGGTTTAGATTTGCTCTATTTAAAGATTTCATAATTTTTTCTCTAGATCCTTCCTTATTTCGCCTCTTCTTCTAAATTGTTGATCACAACACATAGAGATTTGTGATCCATGTCATAAAATGTGTAATAACCTCTATAACAACCTCTACAAGTATTAAATATCTTGTCCATGTTAGCTTGACATGGTTTACCTCAAAGTTTGTATCATTCCTAACTTGAATTCAATTCTATGTTACTTGGCACTAACTATCTCTGATACTCGGCATTCAGTATACACACATTGTTGATGCTCAGTCTCTACTATGCTCAACACCTTTTGTGTAACTCAACCTCAATATGCTTCAATTTCTCAGTAAATATTAGGCTTAGCTTTTACTGAAAATACTTGGCGACCAAAGACTTCCTCAGCTCCTATAGAGCTCGACACATACATTTTTATATACAAGACTTTATATGAATCAGCCTATATAGAGTAAGTCATAGTGATGACTGCTAACTCTACCTAGTATATGACTAAGTGTTTGACACTAATAGACAACAATAGTTAGAGATACTAATAATCTCCCCATTTGACATTAGTGGCAAAAACACTTTGTCATGATTACATTGATACAATGATAATGAGTACTCCCTCTAAGCTTATGACTTAGTTCATGTAGAACTATAAAACTTTTTCCAAATAAACAAATAATGAACAACAAATATTATACACATGACTCTAAGTAGTCTGACTGTTTTAGTGTCATACCCTTTTTGCCTTTTGAATTCTGATCTTTGAATGTTGAATTTGACTTCCCTTTGTGATCATTATTTCATTCAAACTATGTAATAATTATTACAATCCCTCTTTCTCTTTCTCTTTCCCCCTTGTTTTTATCTCTTATGGCTGATTTTGGGATTGAATGGGTGGAATCAAATCATTTTTTTCAATAAAAGGTTTGTGTACTTGGTGTATCATAGAAAGTGCATGATCCCAAGTGGTTCTTGTTGATTCCAAAATGTAATTTGACAACTCCAATCTAGCTACCAAATAATCAAACAATCAGCAACTGAAAGATTTTGATCTTCATGAATAAGATCTTGTGTTGTTTTCAACTGTCACTGCATAACCTCCAAATGAGGTATCAACATGGATTAATGGATGGAGATCACTATCAGCTAACTGAAGCTCAACCAATTTACCTTGAACAAATAATAACTTGTTGTAATGTTGTGGGCTTGATTCAGCCTACTATGAAATAATGCTACTTGTTTTTTGCATATTAGCCTGAATCTACTAGATGTTTGCCTGAAGATCACTAGTGAATCTTGGCACATCACAAAAAATATTATACAATTGTTATACTTTCTATAGAAGTTTTATGGTGTTCTATACATGTTCTTGTAATGCAAGCTTTTGCTTGGCAATAGTTGTTGAGGCTTTCTACACAACCTTATTCTTGAATTTCTTCGCTGACCAAGCCATAAACTTCTCATTTGTTTCTATATTTGTAGCATTTATTTGTTCAAAAATAGTTACAAGCTATGAAATTGTTGGTCTTAGAATGGTCTTGACATTCAACTATCAACACACTTAACCAATTCCACCATATATTTCGAGGACACTATGTATGATGAGCAAGTAATAGATGTCGAGCAGTTTGCCGAGAAAGACATAGCATAGTATGTGCCAAGTGATTAAGGAATATTCATGTGCCAAGCAACATAAAGTGTAATAGGTGTCGAGCAATCCAGAAATGTAACATGTGCCAAACAATATAGGAACATTCATGTGCTGAGTATCAGTAATATAGTATGTGCTGAATAACACAGAATCAACATATGAGTTTGTGCCCTCACAAACTCAGATGTAAACCATTTTTGGAGCTGACATAAAGAGATTTTGAAAAGAAAAAAAGGATAAGGACGAATCATTTACATTCTTTATGCGATCTACATGTAGCCAATTAAAAAAATGGAGAAGGCATACAACCAATAAGAAAAATGCAAGAAATGAGTGGGAATTTGAGATTCAATATGGATCGTAGATCCATACCTAACCATAAGTGCACAATGTCTTTATAAGGAGACTTGGACACCATAATGTCAAAGTTGTTGAAGTTATCAAGTTGCCAAGAGATTATTGTAGAATAGAGCAATCAGTAGAGGTGTCAAGGACTTAGTGAAAGGAGTAGCAATTACATATCTAGTTGATTAGAACAGAATAGGGCACATATACAAAGATCAGATCAAGCAAGGATCATAATAGGAAAGAGTAGATCTAGTACTTGAACACAACAATTGAAGATTACACTCTATCAAGTCAAATGTTCTAATACTTTCTTATCATTGTATTAGATGATGAAAATCCTATGTTGATAGGTTAGCTTAATAGCTAGGTAGGAGAACCTTTGGAGAAAGTGATTGAAAATTCTATGTATTAGGTGTGTTTAACAACCTATTTTAAATCCTTTAATAAGGTGACACTTCATGTAAAGTGTTTGTAAATCCTCTAACCAGGTCACTATTGACACAGTGTAAAGCCTTTGACAGGGCAAGCCTTTAACAGGGCAGACGATTAGAAGTGGTTGAACATATTGCTGCAGTAATTTTTGTGGGTGTCATCCCCACCCCAGTTTTACCTTCTTATTCCTAGAGGGTTTCTGGGTTATCAAATCTTTTGTGTCATGTGTTGATGCATGCTTTCATTTCATGTTTGTTTATATGTTTACATGCATGTATTTTACTTTCAGTTATGTGTTAATGACGATTTAAAAGGATAAAAACTAGTTACTTCTGATTCAACCCCCCCCCCCCCCCTCTCTCAGAAGTACTCTTCCCATTTGAAAATTCCAACAATTGGTATCAGAGCTCTGGTTCTCACAAGGAGAAAACTTATAGCTTGGAGAAAAAGATCAGAGGATCAAAATCTTCAAACTTGGGAAGATCATTGACAATCAAGTGATTGATGTGCATCTCGCTCTACACAAGGTAGAGGAAGCCAGAGAGGAACTGAGAAAATCCTTGAAAAGAAGAAAGGAGATAGCCATAGCTGAAAATGACATACACTACAAGGAGATTGATACCACACAAGTGTTCGCCAATGGAGATTCCAAGGAATTTGATGCATCAATAGCAAAATTGATGGAGAAAAATAGAGCACAAGCTGAAGAAATCAGATTACTCAAGCTTGAACAAGAATCACAAGCCATAATGCTTTGTGAAGTAACTGAACAAAAGAAAAGTGCTATTGAAGACAAGGCCATGATAGAAGATGACAAGAAAAATCTTACCAATAGAATGGAGGAGAAGACAATTGAGTTTGAAAACATCTCAAACATGCAGCTAGATACACTTAGTTAGATGATGAATGCTCATCATGAGCTAAACATGAAGGACATTGAGATCTCCACCTTAAAGATGCAGAATGAACAATTGTACAATGAATTGAAGAGAGAAAAGGAGATAGCAGAAAGCTACAACAAACCCAATGAGACTATCAAGTACTTTGAATGATTACTGAAATCACCAAGGGCTAGTAATGATACTTCAAGACTAGGATTCACTAGTATTGAAGAAGGTGAAACATCAAAGAGCTCTAAGCAAAGGAGTGACAAAGGTAAGAACATTAAACCCACTTGTAATTTGTATAATAAAAGGGGGCACACTACTAATGTTTGCAGGAGTAAAAAGACCAATTAGCAGGACACATCCAAAAACAAAGGTTATTGTCACAAGTGTAACATGCAAGGACACTCAACACAAGACTACAAAACCAAGACCATGAGGATACTAAGATTTGATGGTCACTACTACAACTACTAAAAGTATGGACATAGAGATTTTGAGTGTAGATCAAAGCTTATGTGGACACCTAATCAGCCTACAAGGAGAAACAATGATGTACACCACTACAATTGGGATTACAATACCAGGAAAAGTTGTCACTATTGTCAGGAATATGGTCATGTTCCTCAAAACTGCATAAGAACACACTTCAAGGGAAATTATAGCAGGTGGTTAAGCCAAACCACATGTTTTAGTTGCTTGAAGATAGGACATGTCAGCAGGTATTGCCCAACAAAGGCCAAGGCACCCAAGTTAGAAGTCAACAAGGGTAAAGAAAAAGTTGATGTGGAACACATCAAGGTAGAAATGAAAAAGACATGGCAAAGAAGAGATGGATCAAGTACATCCAATGGAGAGATCACTTCACCCAAGAGGTCAAGTGATCACACTTCATCCAATTAAGCACAAGATAGATACATGGGGCTGATATATACAAAGATGTATCATACATTAGCCCAAAAGAACAAAGAAGTGCTGCCAAGGAGAAATCTACATGAGAAAAGATGTCAAGAATTGAAAATTTTGTAGAAGATGCCAAGCTACCCATGGATGCCGAGTGAAAATCCAGTATATGCCAAGTTGGAAAGTCTAGTTGATGTTGAATAAGATATGTTAGTGGCTATCGAGTAAACAGAAAACAATGGATGCTGAGTGTACAGCTGTAAGCACTATGCAATAAATGCTAGGTTTTGAGCCTAAAAAAGTTGAAAATCACTCATTTTCAAGCCATTCATACACAAAGCAAAGATGAGAAGAGCGAAGAGTCGATCAAACAACGATTTAGCAGTGATTTGCACCAATTTATACAACAATTCAACCCAAACTCTTTGATTCAAAGGTATTTCATCAAGTGCCGAGCTACGCAGTATTTGAAAGTTTATTTAAATATTAAACCCTAGTTCTATCAAGATGGGATCTGGGTCTAAAATCATAAAGGGAAAGGATAGTCATGAAATCCAACTTGTCAGTAATAAGATTAAGCAACCATAATTTAAACCCATTCCCACGGTTGTGTATAAAAATGACCCAGCTAGTGCTTTGTCAGTCATTCCAGAAAAAGTAGTAATGGTCCAAGATATTAGGAAATGTTATAACTATAATATTGGAGCCATAGGTGACATAGAAATTTTCAATGCCTTTGATAAGCTGTGTGACAATGGTATATTGAAGGACAAGTTTCAAATTGTTGAGAAGAAGGGTTTAACTAAAGCCCTAGTTTTCCCCATTGTATTTAAAACTGAATGGATTCATATAGTGTTGAGCCAAATTCATGATGGATCATTTTGGTTAGAAACAGGGCCAGTGAAGATCACAAAGAAATTTTTTTATAGGGTTACTAGATTCCCAACCCTAGATCGGCCTAAGACCCTGAGAAGTGACAAAAAGGAGGCCATAGAGAAAAACACTGGTGCTAAATGGAACAATAGGGGAATGACCATTGACACCATCATTGAACCCATACTTGATTTCGTCGTCAGAGTTATATCTCATAAATTCTATCAATCAAGCAGATTGAACAATGTGCCATGTATAGCAGTAGATGTTGCATACAAACTTGTGAAGAAGGACCACACTTATGATCTAGTAGAGCTCATGCTACAACAAATCAATGAAAATTTGGGAGCCCTAAGGAAATCTAAAGGAGCTCAATGCAAATTTGGATCAATGTTGGTTTGCATATTTTTCTATGTCATGAAAGAATTTCCATTAGTTGGAAAGGTAAAATGGGATCCAAACAAGACAATTGTTACACAAGTCAATGAGTTTATTGAGCAAATGGGAGACAATTTTGATGCTTAGATGACAAGCTACTTTGAGGACTTCAAGAAGTCCATGCAACAAAGGATGAGGATACCAGTATCACTGGTTAAGCAACATGTAAATATTATTTGTTTCTTGGTTGACATAGGTTACACCTACATCCAAAGCCATGATGCCTAGAGTAAGATGGCTTAGGCCACTTGGATATGAGCTTGATGTAGACCAAGCTTTAGTTGCACTCACTGCTTTACTTGTAGAAGAGATTGATAAGGATGCTCCTCATTTTGGCACTTATGATATTGTTAAATCCAAGGTGGTAATAGATTTAAAAACAACCTTTGCAGTAAAGAAGAAAGATAAAATGGTAAGAAAGATAAAGAAGACATTTGGGGCAAGCATTGAAGGAAAAGTAGGTGAAGAAGAAATAGAAGAAGTAGAAGGTGATAGTGAGGAAGAAGGTGAGCAAGGACAAGAGCTAGAAGAATTGACACAAGGCCTAGGAGAGGACAAAGAAGAAGGTGCTAAGGAAGCACCCATTAAAGCCAAAGCCACCAAAAGGAAAGCCAAAACTCAGCCTACATCCTAGCTCAAGGAAAAGAAGGGGACAAAGCCCATAGTAGTTAGAACAAAGAAGCCTACTACAAGGGCTAGCACTAGGGCTGCAACTCAAAAGGCAACAAATGAAGCAAAAGAGAAGAAGAAAGCCACAAAGTAGACTGGTGAAGAACCAAGGAAGAGAAGGAAATGTGTTGCCCAGCCAAACTTACATGAAGAAAGAATAGAGTTAGATGACAACAACTAGTTTAGAGTGGTAAGTCATCCCTCCAAGTCTACCATTGACAAGTTATGTGTAAATATTAGAAAAGAAAATTTGAATGGTTTAAAGACTATAGACTATAATAAGCTCAATAAAGAAGAGCAAAATAAAATAGAGGAATCATTTTATGCAATGATGGCCGAATACAAACACACACCTCTAGAATTAGATAGTACAATGCCCAAGGAGCTATACAAGATAGTTGAAGATAAGTGGCATTTTTGTTTACAAATGGAAAATGAGATAAGAGAATCAACTCTAGCTAGAGTGTTGCCAGACCTGACTAAAGGTCAAATAGCTAAGGCAAATAAAAGACATAATAGCAAATTTTCTCCTAAATATAGAGCATTTTGCATCCTCCAAAATAAGATAGAGGATGTTGTAAATAAATCCACAAAATTGTGGAAGTCAATATACAAGAAAATTGATGATATATTTGACAAGGAATATAAGGTAGAGGCCAACTCAAAGAGAAAAGAAGCAAAAGAGATAACAAAGAAAGTGGTGGAGAAGAAAAGTGAAGAGGAAAAGAAAGGTGAGGAAGGAAGAGTAGAAGAGGAAGGAAATAAGGAGGAGGACGAAGAAAATATAGCTAAAGGAGAGGAAAAGGCATCAGATGAATAGGAAGGACAAAGTTTGCAAGACACACAAATGCCACCTCCTAGTCCTCCTCATGCTAGCATCACACCTATAGAGATCATAAAAATAAAGGATGTTATTGACACTTCATGTCAAAACATCAATCCCTTAACTGCAGAGGATCTCTCAAAGATCCTTGATCAATCTACACAACAAGCTCACCTATGTACAAACCTAGTGTTGATAAGTGTTGATGAGTTAAACAAGATAGTAGCAAATCCAAGAAAAGTCAAGGTGCAAACAAAAGAACCACCTTCAATCTTTGATGCTACTAAACTCCTACTACTTCCACCACCATCTCAACCAAAAGCAGGAAGTGATGCACTTCATATGTCGAGTGCAGCAACAAGGGAAGATATAGGAAAACAAGAATAGTCAACAGGTTCACCCCTAACAATTGTCAGTGATAAAGGGAAATTAGAAGAAAAGGAGGAAGAAACAAGAGATAAGGAGCAAGCTGCAATACATACATTGGTTGAATTACCAAAAACTGGTACTCTCACTCAAACTCTTCAAAAGCTAAACACTGATATGATATCAATACAAGTTCAAACACTAGGCTCAAGCTCTAGAAAGGTAGCCAGGATACTTCACTATGGAGATCATGAACTTGATGAAGAGATCATCATTCCCTCCTATGAATCTAGCACCCTCACCCTAGAAAAGATAAATGAAATACAAAGTGCACTGGATAGGAGAAAGAGACAAGAAGTTTTGAGAAGAGAATACAAGTATAGGCAAGCATTAAATGAGATAAAGGACATCTTCTTGGATGCCTTCAGCTTGTAGTCACCAGATGGAACAAGGCCTATAATAGAACAACTATCATATATAATTGATTAGGTGACTAATGAAAACCATGATACAAATGTAAAATTAATGGAATGGTTAGAAAGAAAATTCCAGGGCAAAGTAAATGAGAAAATATCAAATGATATAGCATTAGCACAAGTTGAATTAGCTAAGAAACTAGAAAGAGTGAAAATTGTACTTGGGAACTCTTTCTCATTGTACAACAAACTGTGTGATTTTTCCAACTTCACACAAGAGACTAGCCAAAGAATAATGAGCTTGGAAAGAAATCTCAAGATTTCTAGCATGCAAATTCCAACAAATCCAACTCAGAGTGAGAAGCATTTTGCACAGATGCTTCACACACAAAGGGAATTAGCTATATTAATAGTAGAGGAGGCAAACATAAAGGCAAAATTGATGCAAATCCAGTCCTCCATAACCCCACACTTAGAGGTCCTCCACAAGGAGCAAGCATACATAGAAACAATCCTAAAGAAAGATCTATATCTTTCTACCCTAGATGGACTTATACACCTTTTTGCAGAGATTGCCATCCAGCACAAGTCACTAGACATTGCATTGGAGAATTGGGATGCAACTCTGAAGATACTCCTGGAGGTAAATAGTACATTTTTGGCTAAGTATGGTATTACTCCTTAGAACCCTTTGACATTAGTGTCAAAAAGGGGGAGATATATACATTAGGGGGAGATATGTATATATGGAGATATATGAAGATATATGGATAATACCAAAATTTGATGATTACATGCTTTCATTCATTTTGAGAATAAAGTGGAAAGTTTGTAGATAGCCAAAAAAGGGGGAGACAAGAAATAGGACAAAGTGAGGGGGAGATGCAAAATTTTGACAAGCATGTGGAAAAAAGATTAGATACAGTATACAGGCATAGGGAATATAAACAAGACAAAGGATAGAGAGAATCAGGCACATCAACACAAAATTTTAGTTTCAAGAATGGACTAGGCATAATCAACTCAGGGGGAGTCATAAGGTATATTGTTGCTCACAAAATTTTGAATAATTTTTGAAAATTTGTATGTATGTTGAGCAAGAATAAATAATGTACTTAATTAGATCAATTCATTAATGCATAGTTAAGTGTTTTTGACACTCATGTCAAAGGGGGAGATTGTTGGTCTTAGAATGGTCTTGACATTCGAGTGTCAACACACTTATGAAATTCGAGTGTCAACACACTTATGACATTCCATCATATATGCTGAGTACACTTGTATGTCGAACAAGCAATAGATGTCGAGTAGTATTCAGGTGCCAAGCAAGACATAGCGTAGTATGTGTCGAGCAACACAGAGTGTAATAGGTGCTGAGAAATCCAGAAATGTAACATGTGCCAAACAATACAGGAACATTCATGTGCCGAGCATCAGTAATATAGTATGTGCTGAGTAACATAGAATCAACATATGAGTTTGTACCCTCAAAAACTTAGATGTAAACCATTTTTGGATCCAACATAAAGATATTTCGAAAAGAAAAAAGGATAAGGATGAATCATTTACATTCCCTATGCGATATGCATACAACAATCAAAAAAATGGAGAAGGCATGCAACCAATAAGAAAAATGCAAGAAATGAGCGAGAATTGGAGATTCAATATGGATCGTAGATCCATACCTAACCATAAGTCCACAATGTCTTTATAAGGAGACTTGGACACCATAATGTCAAAGTTGTTGAAGTTATCAAGTTGCCAAGAGATTGTTGCAGAATAGAGCAATCAGCAGAGGTGTCAAGGACTTCATGAAAGGAGCAGCAATTACATATCTAGTTGATCAGAATAGAATAGGGGACACATACAAAGATTAGATCAAGCAAGGATCAGAATAGGAAAGAGTAGATCTAGTACTTGAACCCAACAATTGAAGATTGCACTCTATCAGGTCAAATGTTCTAATACTTTCTTATCATTGTATTAGATGATGAAAATCCTATGTTGATAGGTTAGCTTAACAATTAGGTAGGAGAACCTTTAGAGAAGGTGATTGAAAACCCTATGTATTAGGTGTGTTTAAAAACCTATTGTAAATCCTTTAATAGGGTGACACTTCATGTAAAGTGTTTGTAAATCCTCTAACCAGGTCACTATTGACATAGTGTAAAGCCTTTTATAGGGCAGGCCTTTAACAAGGCAGACCATCAGAAGTAGTTGAACATATTGTTGTAGTAATTTTTGTGGGTGTCATCCCCACCCTAGTTTTACCTTCTTATTCCTGGAGGGTTTCTGGGTTACCAAATCTCTTGTGTCATGTGTTGATGCATGCTTTCATTTCATGTTTTCTTATATGTTTACATGCATGTACTTTACTTTTAGTTATGTGTTAATGAGGGTTTAAAAGGATAAAAACTAGTCACTTCTAAATTTAGGTGGAGGACAAGCATCACTTCTCACCAATTGAATGTTACTAACCTCTACTCCTTGATTCTTTCCTATGGATGATGAAGCTACCATATTTCTCTACTAGGGTTAAAAAATTTCTTCCTTTTGGATAACTCGACACAAATCAATTCTTCACTAAATCAATCTTATGTTCCATATTTTCTCTTAACTGCTTTAAGATCTCTTTCACAAATTGCTCAAATTCCTCTGTTCTCTTGTAATCTATATACATGGTGCTAAACAATGTCTTCAAATCTTGATATACTTCCTTTTACTTGATTTAGGGTCTCCATTAATGTTGTGTACTTAGGTAGGTGGAAACTAGCTGTCTCGATCGATATTGTATCTTCTGAACTAGGTCTTCACTATACAGTTTGGTCTCTTCCATTTAACTTGGCCTATACACCAATTAAGCATTTGAATTACTTGATCCACATTGCAATGCTTGGTAAATAAGACAATTTTACTAATGTTCGACACTGACTATGTAAATGATTCTTTTGCACTAGTCCTTTCATAGATTCATTCTTATGCATCTTTACTTACACAAATATTAAATTTAGCACATTTTATGTTAGGAACTAATGTAAGATATATCATTAAATATGTAGTTCCTTACATACCTTTCTTTATTAGTTTGAGATGATATGATCACCCCTTCAATTGAATTGGGTGATATCAACTCCATTTGTTCCACTATTTCCATCTTCTACCTTTTTCTTCCATGTATGTTTCATTTCCTTCTTTGTTTGATAAATTTCCACTTTGCCTTTACCCTTGGTGTTATTATGATTTTTTATTGGTACTTGAGTCCTACAATTTTTGCTTGAATGTCCAAACTTGTGACATTGTGAACATACATTGTTAGGTGCATAATTATGTCTTTGACTATTCCAATAAGGCCTTGTCTGAGATCTACATTCATATTCTCTATGTCCATGCTTTTGACAATTGTAACAATAGCCTTCAAATCTAGGTCTAGTAGGTATATTGTTCATCTTTAATTTACATTCATGTATTTGATGTCCCTGCTTCTTGTAGTAAAAATAATAACCAGTAAACTTTGGTTTAGGGTTTTGCATACCATTTTTTCTTTTGAATATGTTTGTAGTGTGACCAAGTTTACCACAATGATAACATGTTGGTTTTCCTTTTGACCTTGTGTTTCTCAATTCTACACTCTTGGATGTTTCTCCTTGCTCAATAGATGAATAATTTTCTCTAGAGGTGTTTTTGAATGATCTCATTAGTTCTTCAAAGTATTTCATTGTTTCATTAGGCTTGTTCAACTTTTCCACAAGTTCTTTCTCAATCTTTAGTTCATTCTTCAATAGATCATTCTGTGATCTCAGGTTTTCTATGTTTGCATCCTTTCTATTCAACTCCTTATTTGCAAGAATCAATTGATTCATCATGTCTAGTTGAGTGTTTGTAAGTTTTTGTAAATTAGACGACCTTTCTTCAAGTCTAGTTGCCATTATCCTTTTGTCTTCCTCAACTTTCTTCTTTTGTTTGATCACTTCACATAACCTCATTGACTGGATCTCATGTTCCCTTTTTAGTGCTCTAAATTCTTCATTCAAGATTTTTTTCTTTCCCAATAGATCTGAAACAACTGCATCACTATTACTTGGATTCCCACTTTCAAATAGTGCTTGAGTGTCAAATTCTTCATAATTGAATTCTTTTATATGTATGGCCAACTCCTTTCTCCTTTTTAGGGATTTCCTCAGTTCCTATCTTGCTACCTCAAGTTGTTATAGTATGAGTTGGATGTCAATCACTTGATTGTCAATAACTTTTCCCAAGTTGTTATACTTGTTCCAAGAGAACTAAGATTCGATACCAATTGTTGGAAGTCTTATATGGGAAGATAAGATGCTAAGGGAAGAGGGGGGAGAGTAGCATGAATCAAGATCTATTTAACACTTTTTTACCTTTTAAAAATTCTTTAGTGCATTCACCACATTTGACATCTCATGTCTAATGCATGCATAAAATAAATTGTAAAATCAAATGGTAGTAACATATATAGATCTAATCTATCATTCACATGCATGAAATGCAAACACATAACACAAAGATTTGGTTACCTAGAAACCTTCCAAGGTGAAGTTAAAACTAGGGTGGGGATGACACCCACAAATCTTTACTACTGCAGTAATAAGTTAACCTATTAGGGTTACAATGTTTGACCATATCTGATGATCCACCCTATGAGGGGTCTTCCCTGTTAAAAGTGGTTAAGACTGTCAAGTCTTACCTTGTGAGAGGATTTTACATTTAGAAAAAAGTAAGGACTTGTTTAAGAGATTTACAAAGATCTATTAAGACCACTTTGTTAAGATATTATCCCTGACTCAATCTGTTAAAATTGATTTAATATCTAATCCTCGGTCTGCTCTGATAAGCTATTTTTGGATCTCCTCTCTTCAATCTAATTTGATCTTTGATCTTATATAACTTTACTATCCTTCACTACTTTGATAAGGTCATTTTCTCTATTTTGTAATAACAAAATTCTTTTACCTTTTCTGCAATGTTCATACATTCATACTTGAATCACACAAATAGATTATTCACTCCTCATCATTATCATCATACTTCTTTGTCAAAATAGGTTTAGATCTACTCTATTTAAAGATTTCATATAGAGTTTTCTAGATCCTTCCTTATTTTTCCTCTTCATCTAATTGGTTTATTGCAACACACAGGGATCTGTGACTCATCTGATAAAATGTACAATAACCTTTGTAACAACCTCTACAAGTATTAAATATTATGTCCATGTTGGCTTGAAACCATTTACCTCAAAGTTTGTATCATTCCTGAATTGAATGTCAATTCTATGTTAATCAAAATTGACTATCCCTAATACTCAACATTCACTGTACACGATGTTGACATTTAATCTCTATTGTTCTTGACACCTTCTATGTAATTCAACATCAATATGCTCGAACTAATCAGTAAACATTAGGCTTGTCTTATACTAAAAATACTGGGTGACAAAAGACTTGCTTAGCTCCTTTAGAGCTCAACCTGTACATGTTTATATACAAGTCTTTATATGACTCAACCTATATAGAGTAGCTCAATCTTAGTGATTACCTTCTAACTCTGCCTAGTATATGACAAAGTGTTTGATACTAATAGACAACAAAAGTTAGAGATACCAACATATAATATTTACATGTTTGGATTATATATTTGATGAGATACTTTATACTTGGATATTTGATGTGTTCATAGTTATTCTTTTGATGATGATGTTGTGCATAGTTCATATAATGATTTCAATTTTTTTCATGATAACAATTATATGTATGATTTATATGTGGTTTTATGGTTACTTAACCCATACTTTCATGTGTATGGTGTACATTTATGTTCTACCTTATGTCTAACATATCTGATGTGGTTGAGGGAGGGATTCATAGTCACCTACTAGTTGAGATCGACACGATGTACCACTCCCTACCATTGCCTATTTAGTTTAGATATATATGCATATGTACATGTTTGACTTTTATGTAGATTGCAAGTACCAGGCATCAACTTCCATAAATTGCCAGGATGACTATTCCCTATTGTAGTATCTCAATGGTAAAAGAGGGGAGATAAATCTCAAGACCAAATCCTAAACTGGAGCCTAATTGTCCTAGGATAAAGGACATGTATTTGAGTTCTTGACCTTTTTGAATTCATCAAAGTGACGTGAATTCAAGATCCTAACCTTTGAGTTTGATTTCTCACCTTTGTTCCTTTTATATCATTTTTTTAATGGAAAACATACCTTGAATTGAAGCCCTTGTTTGAAAATTAATTGTTCTTTAATGACGAAACATCTGTGAAAATGAAATTGAAAACTCTTAATCAAAAGCTTGATTGTAGAAATTGGATTTGTGGGTAGGGTTTTGAATCAAGAAAGGATTATTGTTTAAAAAAAAAAAAGATCGGTTGAACATAATTTTCCTATCAAAATTACGTTTGTAAAGTTATATATATATATATTACCACAGTAATAAAATATTACTGTGGTTACTTTATATTCAAATTACATTGGGGAAATTTTATTTAAATTTAAATTATAAAAAAAACAATTTAATAATATTTAATAATTCCTTTCAATTTTTTTTAGATCATTAGTCTTCATTTTAGTAGGTTTTCAAAACTATTTAGTTTTTGCATTCCTATTGTCCGGTTTTGAGCAATCAACATAAAAATGGCTAAAGCTTGATTTTCCTTGGTCTAAGCACTATGGCCTTTTGAAACCAAGTAATAGCCTTTGTAAACTATGTAAATGCAAATTTTGGACAGAGTGGGAGTTAGTTGGCCATTTTTTCAAGCGAGCCCTAGGCAAGCAAAAGATAACTTGGCAAGGCACAAAGATGCTTGTAATGGAGTTTTCAGATGAACAAAGGATTGACACATGCCAATCTTGAATGGGAAATGGTGAAGTAAAGTGTTAGGTGTCCAAAAACTAGAGGAGAGGTTCAATGCAAGTTTTAGATCATTTGGTAGGTGTTTTTCTATCATTACCTTTTGAACCCTCTAGATAGGGTTTTATGAGATTGTATTGTACAAACACCATGGAGACCTAAGGCCTAGAAAATATTCAAGCTTAGGTCAATAGGAAAAAAATTCTAGAAGGCTCCAATAGGCCTTGTTAAGATATTTTGTGAGTTATTGTAGGTTCCTTGTTTCTAGGAGGGCTAATAGGGGCTCTTAGGGCTACAAGGGAAAACAAAGAAATCTTGGTTTGTCGGAGTGTGAAACTTAGTAAAATGATGCAAAATGACATGGAATGTATCAAGAACCTTAGAAGGAAGGTTCAAACTTGATTTTGACCTATTGGTGGCATTTGGTGGAGTTTTGGCTTGTTGAGCCAAAAGATGCATAGTTAGTAATTTCGGAGAGTTTCTTGGTGAATGGGGATTGGAAGAGTGTCCTCTAGGTCATGGTAAGAGAAGGGATAATAAGAAGGCTAAGAAGTAGCCTTGGTAGAGAAAAAGGGCTCTAGGTGAAGAAGCTCCCCATCACATGTCAACTCAGTCGCTTAACATTTTTAGAACTTCATTACTAACACTTAGTCAATAATAATAGCTCAACTCAACATTCACATAAATTATTCAAATTCAAATTTCAAGCTTGTTCTTATACATCCATTATTATACAAATTTGGACTTCAGTGCATTTAATCTAGAAATTGATTCAATATTTAACAATTTAAAACACAATTCCATAAAAACCTTTTATTTAGTTTGAGGTGGGGGAATCACCTAATCTATTAGATTGGGTGATCAAAAATCCATCATTTGAATTGTTTCCTTCTTCAATTTTCTTTCTCTAGGTTTGCTTCGTACTTCTTTAGTATTGACCTTTGCATTTCCATTGTTCTCTTCAACATTAGGTGTTGATGATCAATTCATATAGTCTCTTTTTAGGCGACCGACCTTATGACAATTGAAACATATTGGTCCAAAAAAATTCTAGTTTCGTGATCTTCCTTTAAGATGTATCCTTGCACAATTTGTTGTAATGCGTGCATACTTTCCACAATATTGACAATTCACCCTAGTATTACCTTGCCTAGGTTCTTTTTCTTGACCTTTAGGTGTCTAATTGTTCTTTTCTTTAAATCTACTATCTTGTGCCTTATGACCATACTTCTAACATGTGTGACAATAGCCTTCAAATCTAGATATAGCTTGTATCTGACTGATCTTTGAGACTTCTATTCAGTTGGTGTCTATATGTTAACATGTATCTTGTATTTAGATGAACTTGTATCTATTTTCACATACCATGTAACATGTGCAGTGGATGTTATTCATTACACGTAGATGTATTTATGATTTATTTTAGGAGATGATGTATCTATTTTTTCCTTGTGATCATGACTTTGTACTTGAGACTTAAACTAATTAGTATAAACTTCTTAACATGACTCAACATGAAGGAACCCTCGAGGAATGTGAATTGTATTTGTAGTTGCTTATGTGTACTTGATGTGCATGTATATGTTGCTTTCGCATCGTTATCTTATGTTGTATAAACTTTTTTTTTAAAAAGTTTAGTAAACATCGAATCATGTTAGGTTATTCCTCTTGGGTTCTCGAGAGGGGTGTTACATGTTGACCCTCAGGCCCTATGGCATAGGGGCTTCAATTAGTGAACTTGAATCACAACATGTGCATTTGTGGAATGCTAAATAATACCCCTATTTTCAAAATATATTGCCCCAAATTCCTTTTTGTTACCCTCTATAATACCCACCTAGTCCCCCCGTACCCATTTTACTATTTTAACCTCCACCCTGCCCTCCCTAGAAAACCCCCTCCCCCCTATTTAGGTAATAAATCTCTCCTTTTTCCTCATTTTAAACCCCCTAATATGAATACAAATGGTATTGTGTCATCCCTTCAGTGAAGCCATAGCGTCCTACAAGTGCACCCCCTATTTATTCATGTTTTCCATTATTTAGTATAATCAATAAAGGAATCACATTAATTGCATATTATATAGTGTTAGTATAACATATCAATGAATCATATTGCTTAAATATGATATATGATTATAAATGAATCATAGCTAATTAATAAGATATTATTTAGATATTTATTAATAACATATAATCATTAAGATAGGAAAGAGCCTATAACACAATGGCAAATTGTGAGCCTCTCATATGAAATATCTTGAGTTCAAATCGACTTGATCTTAACACACAATAGAAATTAATTTGAACAAATAATAAAAAATAATCTAGGTTTCCTTCATTTACTTATCAAAATATACATACATATATACATATATATACACATATACACACACGTGCACACACACATATATACATACATATACATATATACATGCATATACATATATACATATATACATACATATGTATATATGTATATATATATGTGTGTGTGTGTGTGTGTGTATGTATGTATGTGTGTGTGTATGTGTGTATAAACAAAACATAGATTATTTCACATTATTTACTCAATCTTTTTGTTGTTATGTGTTACATGTGTGTGTGTGCGTGTGCACGTGCATGTGTGCATGCGTGTGTGTGTACATGCATGTGCATGTGTGTGTGTGTGTGCGTGCATGCTTGTAATCATTAAGATAATTACAATTATTTATTATTGGATAACTAAGGAACTAATCATATGCTTATTCAAAATAATGTATATTCCAAAGCAATCATATATACATTAAATAAAAAATAAAAATTGTACATTGATCAATCATAGCTTATGACATGATGACAAAAAACATAACACTCACATTTTTCTCTTTGATGCTTTTGAGCTTCCCCTTATCATGCCTTAATTTTTTTGTTTAGGGTTTCATTTGTTTGCGTTAAATATATCCTATGAAAGTATAGTCTCACCCAACCTAGAATAATATAAGTAGGGGGCCATAGAATAGTAGGGGTCAATGCAATGGGAGGGAGCTAGAGTTGGGCCCACCCCCTTTCGGTAGACAATTATTCTTTGGGGATGGAAGGCATAGTCGAGTTGAGGGGGCTCTTAGTTTCAAGGATTCTAGTTAAACCATCCACCTTGTTGTGTGACAATTCTAAGGGCTACAATTATAGTTATGGGGTAGACATATCCCTCTGACCATGACTTCTATATATATATATATATATATATATATATATATATATATATATATATATATATATATATATATATATATATATATATATATATATATATATATATATATATATATATGATCATTAAGATGATTCTAATATTTATTAATTATATAATTATTTAATATTGACTATCATTAACTAATGTATTTATTAACTAAGGAACTAATCATATGCTTATTCAAAATAATGTATATTTTTAAGAAATCATATATACATAAAAAAAAATGTTGTACATTGATCAATCATGGCATATGACACGATGACAAAAAATATAACACTTACATTTATCTCTTGGATGCTTTTGAGCTTCCCTTTATAATGCCTTACTTTTTTTGTTTGGGGCTTCATTTGTTCTCTTTCATGTTTTACTTCTATATTGTAGGCTCCCTATCTCCTTGCACATCTATGCTTTAGGTCCTATTTTTCTTTACACCTGTAACAATACTTTTTTCCTTCATATTATTTTTAATGACAAGTGTGTTCATATTCCAAATTTTCTTGATATTTAAAGCATTTCTTTTTCTAAAGCTTATCTATGGGTAGGAATTCATTTCCATGTCTTATCTTCAGTGTGGAAGGTTTTTGTATACTCATTTGCCTCTTTGATATTCATGAATGATGTGACTAATATTGAAGTTATTTCAATGGGATCATCTAAGGTCATTAATTTAAGGATACTTATAATACCCTTGAGAGCATCTCTCAAACATTCAAATTTAGGTAAATTAACCTATTTTCATTAAAACTTGAAATCTGAACTAGAATCCCTTGGAATTGTGACATATAAAATCTCAAAAGTTGCTTGATATTAGATTTGAATTAACATTATAAAATATTTTTAGGGTTGTTTCCTACCAAATGTTTTGATTATTCTTTGTGACAATCCATCATATGATGTTATATTTTTTTGTCCCTGAGATTTAAGTCCATGGTACCACCATTCATGTTTCAATCCTTCCAAATATAAGATAGTGAATTAGGGTGCATCATCTTCCATCATTGGGCTAAGGGTTAAATAAGTGTTCAACTTTTGCAACCAAACATCGAAAATAGTGTTTTTCTAATCAATCATAAACTTGGAAGTGTTACTTTATTCACTTTATGTTTCATGCAAGTATTTGGTTATCTTCTTTCTTTTTTGGGTGCCTCATATCTTTGGGCTTCATAAAGTTCCCCAAATATTATAAAGTCACCCAATTTTCAATTCAAAAATTTCATAAGCTCTAACATTGTCTATGTTTCTATTTATAGGATGATCAACTCCTTCTTCCCTTAGTATCTATTCCCTCGGAAGAAATGGTAGTTTGGGTAGCCTAGATGTTTATGATCCATTATTATCTTCAGAGTGGTTGGAACATACATCTTTCCCATTTAAAGTAATATATTTAAGGCTATTTATTAAGTTCCCCATGTTTTACAAATCTTAGAGGACAATTTGGTTTGATTTCTCTATTTGGAAAATAAGAGTTTAATTGGTTTTTTCCACAAATATTTGTATTTCATTGACTACTTTTTCATTCATTTTGGTGTTACCCCATTTTCTTTGATAGTTTTGCATTAACTACCACCACAAGATTATGCTCTAATACCACTTGTAATATCCCCAAAAAGGGGGGCTATGGATTTTCAATATCTAACACACATTATTATGCAACTATGTTGATTCAACTTAATAAGTCAATGACTAATCTATAATAAATTTGGTAAAAAAAATTTAAGCCTTGGATCTTTAATTCTCTCCTTAACTCAACCTTATAGGGGATGTGGATTTACTTGTCATAGGGAAATTAACAATAATTTATGAGTAAATTCCCTGAAGGCTTTAGGACCTCATCTCTATCTTGTCTTGGGATTCACTAACCACTTTGTCTCTCCCTACACAACACCAATCTTTTCAAGATGAGGGGATATAAAAAGGTATTAAAAATAGGAGATTATATTGAGACCTCTTATATCACAATTTTTTTTTATACTAACAAAAAATATAACTATATATGTATTTATTATTGTAGTTTTTATATTTTATGATAATGTTTGAACTTATGTATGTGCACATGTTATACATACTCAAAGTTATTATAACAATGCCTATCCCTGACCGAATTCAAATATAGTGTTGTACAAATCATTGTGTGACTAATACATAACTATACTTGTTCTATCAATGTCCCCTAATCTTTCTCTACTATTCTTAGAAGAGTATTGGATATGCATTTTTTTCTTAAATATGTTATATATATTTTATATCCCTTTATGATTTTGTAGATATAATTTATCTACTCTTCTAATCCTACTATCATAGGTTACCATTTATAGTTGATGATGAATGGATGAAGAATTTTAATGATTGTCAACAAGACCAAATAGTCTAATGGGCCATGGAATCACATCCTTACACTAACTCCAAGTTCTTTCTAAATCTCACTTCCTGCTATGCATCTTGACGATCAAACAAGCGGTTTCATTGATATTATCCTCTCTAAAAATGTTTTACATGTTGTCATACCTTAAATTGATGTCTTATTGATTCCATACATCACCATACATTGAACACTCTTTAACAAAGTGACATTCAGTCTCAGTCACACATGTCCTATAGAACCTACAAATCCTTTCTTCCCACTTCACTTTGGACCTTTTCTATCTACCTATCTTGCATTTAAGCTGAAATTATCCTCATTTGAGTCACTAACAATGTAATGTTGCCTTTATTAGTACCCCTAGGTAAGCCTTATCATCATGTTCCTAGGTCGATTTGAACAATTTGATGTAATGAGCCTTTTTCTGACTTATGTTATTAGTCCATATGACACTCCACAATTTCTCTATGACAATTTGTTTCTTCTATATTTCTATTAGGCCATTCTTCTAACTTGATGTTCGTCTTAGCCAACCACTTTATGTTTTGTTTCACCCATGTTTTCCTCATGTAGACCAAATCGTCATTTCTCACAATTTTAGGCCATTTTGAATTGTTATTCATATTTCTAAGTTTCCTTAAATAACTTAGTAACTAATTAATTGTTGGTGTCTCCAATAGTAAACTCCCTACTTCAGCTAAGAGAATCTTGTATGGCACTGAAGTCTTTCTTTTAAGACAATTTGTGGTAAGTGTATTTAAATCTCTCTACCTATCTTCAACCACATTTAGTTATGATGTCTCCCCAAACATTGCAACCATAAAGGACAATTGGTGTGACCAACAAACCAAATAAAGTTTTCTTGGTTTTCTAGTCCCAAAGATCAATATTTCTACATCTATCCTAAAGTAGGTGTGATGCTTTCCACCATCCTCAACTCCTTTTTTCTCTACAAGTCTCCCAAAGGAGTTGATAATGGAAATCAAATCCACAAGTATTTTTTGCTCTTTCAAAATTTCTAGTGGGTTACCTTTAAAAAGAAAGGATAAGTTTTTTATCTTCCTCTCCAAAGAAGAAATCATGTTTTTTGTTTTGGTGATATTCATCTGCATTCCAACCTCATGAAAAAAGTGCTCCAAAACCCCTAAATGATCTCTTAACCCTTAAGAAATTTCTAAAATTAGAATAAGGTCATCTGTATAATGAAGAAGCTTCACCAAATATCTTGTCAAATGAACCCCTACACCCTCTACATTCTCTAACCACACTTCTAGTTTATCAATGCATATAAGTAATGATGGACTATGTTCTTCCCTACCAATAATATACAAGGATAAAAATGAAGTGAATGGTTCCACACCATCAAGAAAAGTAATGATCCTTACACTCTTGTACCAAGTTTTTAGACAACTATAGGTTGCTATAGAGAGCTATCACAAATACATCACGATAAAACCTTCATGATCCCATCATTCTATTCTTGAATTTTTACACTTAAAATTTTGTATATTATTCCCCTATCTATATCTCTGTTATGATTACAAATTTTGAAATTCAAATTTTACCATCTCTATATATGATTTTTATAAAGAAGGTAAATGTATAAAACTTTGGGATAAAATAAAGAATGAGCGAACATGATGATCCTTTGATGGGTTAACTAATGATATGAACAATAACTAATCTTAACTTTACTCAGTTTGTAGCTTAGTTCAATGCTAACAAATGAATAAAAGGTGTATATTTATTTGTATAGGGATTACAAGCATAATCTCTTTGGGAGAAACTAAAGAATGAGAGAGTGTGGTGATCCTTTGATTAGGAGATCTGGCTATGCCTATTGGGTGCACTTGGTGGGGAAGCCCTACGAGAACCTCTTACTGTCTATACAATAATCATAGATTAGGTACTCCTTTCTCACCCATTCTAGTTTTTGATGCTCGCTCGACTCCAACGGCTCTGCAACATACCATGAATTATAATATTTATTAATTATATGATTATTTATTATTGACTATCATTAAATAATATATTTATTAACTAAGGAACTAATCATATGCTTATTCAAAATAATGTATATTTTTAAGCAATCATATATACATAAATTTTTTAATTATTGTACATTGATCAATCATGGCATATGACACAATGATAAAAAGCATAACACTCACATTTGTCACTTGGATGCTTTTGAGCTTCCCTTTATAATGCCTTACTATTTTAGTTTGGGGTTTCATTTGTTCTTTTTCATGTATTACTTCTATGTTGTAGGCTCCCTATCTCCTCACTTAGGTCCCATTTTTCGTTACATCTATAACAATACTTTTTTTTCCTTCATATTATTTTTAATGACAAGTGTGTTCATATTCCCAAGGTTCTTGATATTTGAAGCATTTCTTTTTCTAAAGCTTATCTATGAGTAGGAATTCATTTCCATGTCTATCTTTAGTGTGGAAGGTTTTTGTATACTCATTTTCCTCTTTGATATTCATGAATGATGTGACTAATATTAAAGTTATTGCAATGGAATAATCTAAGGTTATTAATTTAAGGATATTTACAATACACTTGAAATCATCCCTCAAAGCTTCAAATTTAGGTAAGTTAAACTATCTTCACTAAAACTTGAAAATTGAACTAGAATCCCTTGGAATTGTGATCTATAAAATCATCCAAAGTTCCTTTCTATTTGATTTGAATTAACATTATAAAATCTTCTTGGGGGTGTTTCCTACCAAATTTTTTGATTATTCTTTGTGGAAATCCATCATATGATGTTATATTTTGTTTTCCCTGGGAAATGATTCCATTGTACCACCACTCATGTGTCAATCCTTCCAAATACAAGATAGAAAATTAGGGTGCATCATCTTCCATCTTTTGGCTAAGGGTTAAATAAATGTTCAACTTTTGCAACCAAGCATGGATAATAATGTTTTTCTAATCCATCAAAAACTTGGAAGTGCTACTTAATTCACCTTATGTTTCGTGCTAGTATTTGGTTATCTTCTTTCCTTTTTGGGTGCCTTGTATCTTTGGGCTTCATAAAGTTCCCAAAATGTTATAAAGTCACCCAATTTTCAATTTAAAAATTGCATAACCTCTAACATTGTCTATGTTTCTATTTATAGGATGATCAACTCCTTCCTCCCTTAGTATATATTCCCTAGGAACAAAGGGAAGCTTGGGTAGCATAGATGTTTATGATCCATTATTATCTTCAAAGTGGGTGTAATGTACATCTTTTCAATTTAAAGTAATATATTTAAGGCTATTTATTAAGTTCCCCATGTTTTACAAACCTTATAGGATGATTTGGTTTGATTTCTCTATTTGGAAAATAAGAGTTTAATTGGTTTGTTCCATGAATATTTGTATTTCATTGGCTATTATTTCATTCATTTTGGCTATACTCCATTTTCTTTGATAGTTTTTCATTAACTACCACCACAAGATTATGCTCTAATACCACTTGTAATATCCCCAAAAAGGGGACTATGGATTTTCAATGTCTAACACACATTATTATTTAACCATATTGATTCAACTTAATAAGTCAATGCCTAATCTATAATACATATGGTAATTAACATATTTAAGCCTTGGATCTTTAATTCTCTCCTAAACTCAACCTTATAGGGGATGTGGATTTACATATCATAGGAAAATTAAAAATAATTTATGAGTAAATTCCCTCAAGGCTTTAGGACCTTGTCTCTATCTTGTCTTGGGATTCACTGATCACTTTGTCTCTCCCTACACAACACCAACCTTTTCAAGATAAGGGGATATAAAAGGGTATTAAAAATAGGAGATTATATTGATACCTCTTATATCACAAAAAAATTGTATACTAAATTTTTAAAACTATATATGTATATATTATTGTAGTTTTTTTAATTTTATGATAACGTTTGAACTTATGTATATGTACATGCTGCGAATACTCAATGTTATTGTAAGAATGCCTATCTGTGACCGAATTCAAATATAGTGTTGTACAAATTATTGTGTGACTAATACATACCTACTAGTTCTATCAATGTCCCCTAATATTTCTTTACTCTTCTTAGAAGAGTATTGGATGTGCCTTTTTTCTTAAATATGGTATACATATTTCATCCCTTTATGATTTTGTAGATATAATTTATCTACTCTTCTAATCCTACTATCACAAGGTACCATTTATAGTTGATGATGAATGTATGAAGAATTTCAATGATGTCCTAAAGACCAAATAGTCTAATGGGCCATAGAATCACATCCTTACACTAACTCCAAGTTCTTTCTAAATCTAACTTCCTATTATTTATCTTGACGATCAAACTAGTTGTTTCATTGATATTATCCTCTTTGAACATGTTGTACATGTTGTCATACCTCAAAATTATGTCTTAATGATCCTAGACATCATCATAAATTGAGCACTCTTTAACAAAGTGACATTTAGTCTCAATCACACATGTCCCTTAGAACCTACAAATCCTTTCTTCCCACTCCACTTTGTACCTTTTCTATCTACCTGTCTTCCATCTAAGCTGAAATTGTCCTCATTTGAGTGGCTAAAAATATAAATTTTCCCTTAATAGTACCCCTAGGTAAGCCTTATCATCATGTTCCTAGATTTATTTGAACAATTTGATGTAATGAGCCTTTTTTTGACCTATGTTATTAGTCCATATGACACTGCACAATTTCTGTATGACAATTTGTTTTTTTTTCTGTATTTCTAAATTAAGGCATTCTTGTAGCTTGATGTTCCACTTACCCAACAACTTTATTTTATATTTCATCCATGTTTTCCTCATGTAGACCAAGTCGTCATTTCTCACAATTTTAGGCCATCTTTAATGGTTATTCATATTTCTAAGTTTCCTTAAATAACTTAGTACCTAAGTAATTATTGTTGCCTCCAATAGTAAACTACCTACTTCAGCTAAGAGAATCTTGTATAGCACTGAAATCTTGTTTTTAAGAGTGCTTGTGATTAACTGTATTTAAATCTCTCTACCTATCTTTAACCACATTTAGTCATGATGTCTAGCCAAAATTTGCAACCATAAAGGACAATTGGTGTGACCAACAAACCAAATAAAGTTTTCTTGGTTTTCTAGTCCCAAAGATCAATATTTCTACATCTATCTTGAAGTAGGTGTGATGCTTTCCACCATTTTTGACTCCTTTTTTCTCTTCAAGTCTCCCAAATGAGTTGATAATGGAAATTAAATCCCCAATTTTTTTGGTTCTTTCACAATTTCTAGTGGGTTACCTTTAGAAAGAAAGGATAAATGTTTTATCTTCCTCTCCAAAGAAAAAATCATAATTTTTGTTTTGGTTATATTCATCTTCATTCCAACCTCATGAAAAAAGTGCTCCAAATCCCCTAAATGATCTCTTAACCCTTGAGCAATTCTAAAATTAGAATAAGGTCATCTGCATAGCAAAGAAACTTCACCAAATATCTTGTCAAATGAACCCCTACACCCTCTATATTGTCTAACCATGCTTCTAGTTTATCAATGATATTAGCAATGATGGACTATGTTCTTCCCTACCATTAATATAAAATGATACGAATGAAGCGAATGGTTCCCCATCATCAAGAAAAGTAATGATCCCTACACTCTCGTACCAAGTTTGTACACAACTATAGTTCACTATAGAGAGCTATCACAAATACAACATGATAAAACCTTCAAGACCCCATCATTCTATTATTGACTTTTACACACTTAAATTTTTTTATATTATTCCCCTATCTATATCTCTCTTGTGATTATAAATTTTTAAATTCAAATGTTACTATCTCTATATATGATTTTTATAAAGAAGGTAAATGTATAAAAAATATCTCTTCCCTAAATCCATTGCATTGAGAGGCTTGATTAAAACAATATGATTGAAATTAAAATGTTACTATCTCTATATATGATTTTTATAAAGAAGGTAAATGTATAAAACTTATCTCTTCCCCAAACCCATTGCACTGAGAGGCTTGATTGCAACAATATGATTGTAAGCCAAGAGAATGTGCATAAATATAAATAGAAGGGTGCTTTTTGAAAAAGAAAGCACCAGAACCCTCTTCATGAGTGGGGTTCCTTGGGAAAATAATTGTTGAAATAAATTGAAGCTCAATTCAATGCTAACAAATGAACAAGAGGTACACATTTAATTGGTGGGGTTTACAACTCTCTGGGTTTACTTTTAAGAATACCAACTAAGAAACAATATTTCAAAGCCAATGCATTATTTTACTTTTAAGAATATTTAAAAAACTTTACTTTAGGTGTTCTTGCTCCTAGCCTCGCACCTCTAGTAGAACAAGTACTATGTGGTGTTCTTGTACAACTTGTTGCACTTTGCATTGCATATTGTTTGAACAAATCAATCTAAAGTGTTGTATAAAAAAAATACAAATTTACTTTTACAATATTTAGGTGATTAAATATTATATCATGTCAAAACTCATGAGGTTCATTAGATGAGGCTTGGATAATGATAGGAGCAAGAGATGTGGATGGGAATTGGATGGATTTGATGAATGAGAGGGTTTCAATGATGGTAGGAGATGGAAGAGGATCTATAAGCGAGTTATTAGTGCCATACCAATTAAGAAATAATATTTTAAAGCCAATAAATTATTGTACTTTTAAGAATATTTAAAAAACTTTACCTCAATTCTTCTTGCTCCTAGCCTCACACCTCTAGTAGAATGAGTACTCTGTGGTGTTCTTTTAGTGCTTGTTGCACCCTACATTACTTATTGTTCACATATCAATCTAGAGTGATCTATAATTTTTTTTTACTTTTACAATATTTAGGTGATTAAATAATATCATGTCAAAACTCAAACAAACAAACCTATGTATCCTATCCACCAAAGACCATCTCCATAAAATCATCTGTAAGTGTGAAATCCCCACCTCTGTATGAATAAAAAGTATGCTCGCAATGTACACATGGATAAGATGACACTCCATATCTATCCCATCACACATGTGCTGATAGCTAAAACAAAAATGTTGATTGGGCCCCGAAGATTGTAATGATGCATGTGATGATGATGCAGGTGGCACAATGAGGATGACACTAGTGGTGCTGGTGACACAAACAAAGATGACATTGGTGGTGCAGGTGATGCTGATGGAGTTGTCATAGATTGTGATGATCGAGGTGCCATGTGTGATGATGATGGAGCTATGGCATACTGTGATGACTCTAAAGGTGCATCTAATGATGGTCGAGGTGCCATAGGTGAAGAAAAACCACCTAACTGTGAGCCATGCTCAATGATAACATCTATCAATGATGCAACTGCATGAAGAGTTTGTAAATCAATAGACTTCTTTACAATTGATGGGAGCACAACATGAGACATGGTTTTTCATGTTGTATATCTCTACTCATGTTGTGGTACCACCCTACAAACCCCAGGTCTATCTTGCACATAGCCTCTTCCTCTACCCTGGAACTGATAGATGTCAAAGTAATTAGGCTTCTTGCCAAAGATGAACTCACAATATAGATTTATGAAAAAATAGAGGCACCTCATAATTATTACATGATGGTAGGTAAAATACCATATACAACCTATCCCAAAAATATGATCTCATCCTAGTATGAGTGCACTGATGAATAGGAAACATATTGGTTGTGTGTAATAGGGAGTTGCCAGATATAGGATTGGTGAAAAGAGAACATATAGTACCTTTCTTTATGTCTTTATCTTTCACTTGCTAATATGATAACCTATCAGCATAAAATGCATGACACCTATTCCTCCATGTACCCCATTTCGTAACCACCCTAGACACCTCATTTGCATTTTGGGCCATTTGTTCAAGTGTATTCACTAGGGTTGAGTGGTGAGAAAGTGTAGATGACCACAATATATTGACCATTTGGGTAATGTTAGCACTATTTTGTGAGAGGCAGTTTATGAGGTCCTCTTGTGTAGTAGTTAAATGATGTAATTATATGTGCAGAGGTTTTATAAGAGGAGGTGATTGTTGAACGAGAACATTGAGTGGAGGGTTTTGTGGTTATGTCACAATGGGTGGAGTGTTTTTTGGTTGTGTTGTGATGGGTGGAGGGTTTGTTTGTGTAGGAGGTAGTCTTTCATCTCTCCCTCATCTTCTTGGATTCCTTGATGCATCTATATTAAAAAAAAAAAAAAACAATTACAAAACTTATAAATTACAAAAGCACATTATAAAATTTGATAAAAAAATACATAAACAATGAATAGAATGAAGACCTACCTCATTTGTGGGGTGCCATGGATCAAAATGCAACAAAAAATCATTTTTCATGCTAAACCTGATTAGCTTTTGATGTTCTTCTCTACACCCCATGCTATTGTTGTCGCTTGAGGGTATAAAATTTCCCTCAAAAGTGGACAATAGAGAAAATATATACTTTAAAAAACTTGATCAAGGTTTTCAAATTATAATGGCTAGGCTTGGATACCAAGCCTAGCTGACATTTCACTTTTAAATAACCCAAGTGGGTTATTGAAAACCCAATCAGGTTATTGAAATTTTTGCTATTTTTGGGAGGTGTCCACTATTTTTTACACCAACTTCGTGCATACACTCATAGTTTCTTCTTTGTATTGCATGTCATTTTTTTGGGTTGCCATCTCTTTACTTATCTTCAAGGATTTCATCAATGTCTCCTTTGCAGTATTAATTTTTTCAAATGCAAGATGAACATCAAGCTTCTAATTTTAAATGATATTTCCTGGTTTGTAGGCTTCCATCTCTAAGATCTTTTACTCTTAAGTGGTTAGACTTCTACTAAGAAAACTTAGCTCTGATACCAATTGTTGGAAATCTAATAGGAAAAGTAAGATGCTAAGAGGGGGTTGAATCAGGATCTATCAAACTTTAACATTTCAAACATCTATCATATTTGATTAGTTTCACAAGCAACCCTTATCTCAACTTAACCTTATACCAAATCAAACATTCACTACAATATAATATCAGATCTAACATCTAATTGCATTAATAAAACATATAATAAATTGATCAACACATGACACCAGATATGCTAATGCAAAAACCCTCCAAGGTAAAGGTAAAACTATGGTAGAGATGACACCCACAAAGATCTTCACTACTACAACAATAAAGTGTGCATGTTAGAGATACAATGTTTGATCACTTCTAATGATCTATCCCATGAGGGGTCTGCCCTTTTAATAGACTGCAAGACTATTAGGTCTACCTTGACTAAAGGATTTTACATCACAATTAAGTGAGTACCTTGTTAGGAGATTTGCAAATGCCTATTAGAACCACTCTACTAAGAGATTTATCATGAAACACCTATTAAAATTTATCAATACCTAATCCTTTAGTTTTATTTTCAATTCTTATGATAGATCTCCTTTATTCAATATGATATGACTGTTGATCTTAGATTGGTTTTGACAATTGAGTGTCAACACACTTAAGTCATTCACTAAGATCATGCCAAACTAGTAATACATGTTGAATATGATATCTAAATACAAGATTGTGTCGAGTTGAAGTGATGATCGAGTCACTCATGTGCTAAGTCACTCAAGTGTCGAGCAAACAATACATGCCAAGTGATTCAAGTGCCAAGTAAATAGTAGATGTCAAGCAATTGAGGTGCTGAGGTAGAAACATAATTACAGTATATGTTGAGCATTAGTAACTTCAAGTGCCGAGCATCATAGATTGGATACATTTGTTTGTGATTGCATAAAAAACTATGTAAACCATTTTTTAGCCAACCAAAGGATAGAATACGATCTTTTGAAGATAAGGACAAATTAGTATGCAGATTCCCTATGCAATTACATGCAACCAATCAAAAAAAAGGGAAGGATTAAGTGGAAAAAAGGATGAATCTTAGTCATAGATTCATACCTAACCCTAAGTCTTCTAGTTTTCTTAAGGAGGATGAAACCCTAAAATTCACAATGAGCATGTAAGGAATTGAAGGGGAAGTATAGAGAAGATTGCATGTGAAAAACAAAGCATTCATGGAGACTTAGAAGCTATAGAGAGTGAATTACAGAATCAGTTTGAGTAGAACAAGAACAAAGAAATACAACAATTGTTACATCAGATTAGAGAGGATCAAGAAGGACACTTTACGGATTTGATCTTTAATTAGGAAACTAGAGCTAATCACAAGATCTATGCTAAAACATCTAACAGGGTGACATTCCAAGTGAATGTTCTGAAGTCCTTTGGCTAGGCACACTTTTAATAGGGTGTTGAAATCCTCTAACAAGGTGGGACTTAACAATCCTTGTAAGCCTTTAACAATACATGCCTTTCATAGGGTAGATCATGTTTCATGGTCAAACCATTGTAACCTTAATTGGCTACACTTTATTGTTGCAGTAGTGAAGGATTGTGGGTGTCATTCCCACCCTAGTTTTACCTTCTATTTGGAGGGCTTTTGGGTAATCATATTAGGTGTCAAATGTGTGATTTATTATGTGTTTACATGATTTAGATGTATGTACTTTACATGTTATTTCAATTTTATCTACTGAATGCATGAGATGGATGAGTGGTGAAAAGTTCTATGGGTTCATGTTTAAAACTGTTGATTCACACCTCCCCAGTAGTTTATCTTTCCTACTTGTAATTCCAACAATTGGTATCAAAGCTAAGTTCTCAAAAGGAGAAGCTTTGTAGCTTAGAGGAAAGATCTTGAAATGGAAGTCTACAAGTTGGGAAAGACTGTTGAGAACTAGGAGATTGAAATACATCTCATACTACATCAACTGAATGAAGCTAGAGATGCTTTGAAGAGTTCCCTAAAGAGAGGAAAAGAGATTGTTATAACAAAAAAATGACACACAATACAAAGAGATTGACACCATAAAGCTATTTGCAGATGGTAACTCTAGTGAATTCAATGCAACAATTGTAGATCTAATGGAAAGGAATAAAGCACAAGCTAAAGAGATTAGAAATCTCAAGTTGGAGCAAGAATCACAAGCTATTTTGCTATGTGAGGTGATTGAGCAAAAGAAGAAATCTATAGAAGACAAGGCCATGATTGAAGAAGACAAAAGAATTTTTACAAATATATTGGAAGAAAAGTCAACAGAGTTGTCCAAGATCTTAAACATGCAATTGTATACCTTAAGCCAAATGATAAATGCTCATCATGAGTTGAATATCAAAGAAATTGAAATAACTACATTGAAGTTACAGAATGAACAACTGCAGAATGACTTGAAAAGAGAAAAGGAATTTGCTAAAATTTTCAACAAGCCAAATGAAGCCATCAAGTACTTTGAGAAACTACTAAAATCCCCTAGATCTAGTAGAGATACATCAGGATTGGGCTACACAAGCACTAAAGAAGGAGAATCATCCAAAGCTATTGAGGAAAGGAACAACAAAGGTAAGAACTACAAACCTACTTGTCATCATTGTGGTAAGAAAGGACATACCTCTAATCTATGTAGAAGCAAGAATACAAATCAGAATGCTAAGCCTAAGAACATGACTCATTGTCACAAGTGCAATAGACAAGGTCATGAGGCACATGAATGAAGAACCAGATTTATGCATGCACAAAAATTTAAAGGACACTGCTACAATTATTAGAAGTATGGCTATAGGGCATTTGAATGCAGATCCAAGTCCACATGGTCATAAATCAATCCAAAAAAGAGATGGTTGAGTCAAACCACATGTTTCAACTGTCACAAGACTAGTCACATCAGCAAGCATTGTCCAACTAAGTCCAAGGCACCAAGTTGTGAATTTGATAAAGGTAAAGGCAAGGCATATGTTGAACACATTAGGAGTGAGATGAACAAGACATGGAAAAATAAAGATGCTGGTAGTACATCAAATGGAGAAGGGATCACTTCACCCAATGGATCAAGTGGGTACACTTCATCAAACTAAGGAAACAAACGGTATGTGAGATTGATACTTAAAGTGTTGCATTATACATTAGTTCCAAAAGAAATTAGCACTAAAAATATTACATTAGCATGAATTAAGATGCAAGAAGTTGTGGAAAATTCAAGGTTAAATCTTCAAGTTCTCATGTTTTTGCTGAGCATGAAAAGTCTTCTGTGTATGCCGAGTGAAATACTAGTTAATGCCGAACTGCTAGTCAAAGATAGTTAGAGCCAAGTTTGTAGTAGCTGCCAAGTGAGGGCAGTCTCTATAGATACCGAATGGAATATAAATTGTGTTGATGTCGAGTTCACAGTTGTACAAGTACCAAGCATTAAATGCAAAGTTTTGAAGGGTATAAGGTCAATTTTCACCTATTTTTCATCATTGCAAATTAAAGCGAGAGAAAGCAGAGTGAAGAGGCGATTCATAATCTAGTTTGAAGTGTTTGCAAAGATCCTAGCAATGATCCAACTCTAGTTCATAAATTTTTTGAGATATTATTCATAAGCCGAGTTACGCAGTTTAAAATTTGTAAAACCCTAGCTTGATAAAATGGCTTCTAGTTCAAAGAATGTGAAGGAGAAAGAAGTTTTTGATGTTCAATTAGTTAGTAATGAGGTCAAACAACCAAATTTCAAAGCCATTCTAGACATTGCCTATAAAAATGACCCATCAAGTGCATTATCAATGATTCCACCCAAGGTCATAATGGTCCAAGATGTGAGAAAATGTTACAACTACATAGTAGGAGGTATAAGTGATATGGAAATAAGGCAAGCTTATGATAAGTTGTGTGAAAATGACATTTTAAAGGAAGAATTTAAGATTGTGGAGAGAAAGGGTTTGACCCGTGCCCTAGATTTTCCCACAATTTTCAAAATAGAATGGATACAAATAGTGTTAAGCAGGATACATGATGGATGTCTATGGTTGGAAGAAGGACCAATCAAGATTTCAAAGAGAATTTTTCATAGGTGACTAGTTTTCCAACCTTAGATTGGCCAAAGACCCTACGAAGCGATTCAAAAGAAGTAATTGAGAAGAACACAGGAGCTAAATGGAACAAGAGAGGAATGACAATTGATACCATCACTGATCCTCTATTTGATTTTATTTTTAGGGTTATTTCTCATTAATTCTATCAGTCAAGCAAGTTAAACAATGTGCCCTACATTGTAGTCGATGTTGGTTATAAAATTGTCAAGAAAGATCATACTTATGATCTTGCAGAACTTCAACTACAACAGATAAATGAAAACCTAGGTGCCATTAGGAAGACAAAAAGTGCACAATGTAAATTTGAATCAATACTTGTGTGCATATTTTTCTATGTATAGAATGAATTCCCATCCTTTGGCAAAATATGCTGGAAGACAAATACATCAGTGGCTGTGCAAATCAATAAATATATTGAGCAGATGAGTGAGAACTTTGAAACAATTATGACAAGCTGTTTTGAAGACTTCAAGAAGTCTATGAAGTAGAGGTTGTGGATATTGATTACACATACATATAGGTAGTAGCCCTAGGGGTAAGATGGTTAAGACCCCTAGGCTATGAAATCAATATTGATGAAACCTCAGCTGCCATCACTGCACTCCTAGCATAGGAGATTGATAAAATTTCCAAGATATTTGGTAACTATGATGTTATGAAATCCAAAGTTGAAATGGAACTGAAGACAACCTCCACATTGGAAAAAAAAAGAGACAAATTGGTGAGAAAATTAAAGGCCCAAATAGGTGAAGAAGAAGGAGAGGATGAAGAGGAAGAGAAAGAACAAGCCGAAGAACCTCTTTCTTTAATCCAAGGCATGGGTG
This sequence comes from Cupressus sempervirens, assembly GCA_028749045.1. Classification (NCBI taxonomy): domain Eukaryota; kingdom Viridiplantae; phylum Streptophyta; class Pinopsida; order Cupressales; family Cupressaceae; genus Cupressus; species Cupressus sempervirens. Next base: position 839,918,794 of record CM053786.1, on the reverse strand, counting down.
AGGACATTGAAGAAGAGGGTGTCGAGGAAGCGAAGGAAGCACCAGAATAAGCAGAACCAAAGAAGAGAAAGGCCAAAACTCAACCTGTGGCAAAGGAAAAGGCTAAAAAGATTGCAAAGCCAAGCCAAGCTAAGCCTTCAACAGCAACAACAAGGGCAAACACAAGGGCCACTACACAAAAGGCCAAAGAGTAAGCCAAATAAAATGCCAAGGCTACTAAACAAGAAAGGCTAGAGCAGAAAAAGCCAAGGAGAAAATACATTGCATAGCCAGAGATTGATGATGAAAGGATATAATTTGAAGATGCAAGCTAGTTTAGAGTGGTAAGTCATCCACCAAAATCTAATCTTGAAAATCTCTGTGATAATGTTAGAAACAATGCAGATTTGATAGATTTGAAAAAATATTGATTTTGGGAAACTTAGTAGAGAAGAACAAAATTTGATTAAGGAATCAATATATGCAATTTTGTCTAAATTCAAGAACACTCCACTTGAATTAGATAATACAATTCCTAAGGATTTGTATAATATTGTTGAAAATAAGTGGCATTATTGTTTAAACCTGGAGAAACAAATCAGAGAATCCTCACTAGCCCAGGTGATGCCAGATTTGACAAAAGGACAAATTGTCAAAACAAACAAGCAATATGGTGGAAGGTTTGCACCCAAATACAATGCATTTAGCATCCTTTAGAACAATATTGAAGATGTTGTCAAGAAATCTACCCAAATGTGAAAATTGATCTATGAATTGACCACTGTTAAAGAAGCAGAAGAAGATCCCTTTGAGGGAAGAAATAATGATGATGGCAAAAATGATAAGGAGGAAGAAGATTCAGAAAATGATCCTATTGTGGAGGAGGAACAAAAAGAAAAAGATGACATGGCTACAACTGAAGAGTAGCAGGAAGAAGAGAGTGTGCACGACACACAAATGCCTAGCATGAGCCCTCCACATGACACAAGTATGCCTATGTAACTATAATTGTTAAGGATGTTCCTGATAATTTAGCTCAGAATGTCAATCCTTTAACTGTAGAAGATCTGAAGAAGATTCTTGACCAATCCACACTACAAGCCAGCTTGTGTGAGAATCCAGTATTGGTCAATGTTGATGAACTTTAGAAGGTAGTAGTTGACATTACTAGGGATAAGGTGAACACATAAGAACTACCTTCTACCATCCCTTCAGCTACTTGTGCTCAAGCTTTAGTACAAAAACCAGTAGACACATTCACAAAGGTTGACACAACTAATAAAGTTGATTTGGTTGAATAGAAACATACTACAAGAGAAGAAGAAACAAAAACCACAATAGAGCAAACATGACAGAAAGACACTTCTATACCTACAACACAAACACAAGGTGCAAGTTAGATCATTATAATTGATCATAGCATATCTAAAGAAATTAAGGACATACCAAAGGAGAAGGAGCAAGAGGTTGTTCAAGCATTGGTAACATTACCAACATTTGGCACTCCTACAAAAGTCCTTCAGGAGACAAGCACTGAAGTTATACCATTGTGGATCTCAGCACCAAGATCAAGTTCCTCCAAGGTTGCTAAGGTAATTATGGAGATGTAACTCTAGATGAAGAAATAGTCATACCTAAATATGATTATGCAATCATAACATTAGAATAGATAGGCATAATACAACAAGCCTTGGAAAAGAAGAAAAATCAAGAAATACTCAAAAAGGAGTATAGATAGAGACAAGCATTACAAGAAATCAAAGACATCTTCTTAGATGCATTCAGCTTGCAAACACATAAAGAAACAAAGTCACTATTGGAACAGTTATTAGAAATTGTGGAACAGGTGAACAATGAAGACTAGGACACTAATGCAAAACTCTTGGAATGGTCTAAAAGGAAATTTCAATGAAAAGTGAATGAAAAGATATCTGATGACATAACACTAACACAAGTTGAATTGGCTACAAAAATTGAGAAAGTGAAGAAGGTACTTGAGAACATTTTCTCATTGTACACCAAACTGTGTGATCCCACACTCTTCTCACAAGAAACAAGCCATAGAATTATGAGTCTGGAGAGAAATTTAAAAGTCTCAGGTATGCAACTACCTCAAAACCTAGCTAAGAGTGAGAAGCATTTTAATTCATTACTTCAATCACAGAGTCAACTAACTGTGTTAATAGTAGAAGAGGCTAATATAAGAGCCAAGTTGATTAATATCCAAGCCTCCCTTACCCCTCATATGGAGATACTCCATAAATAACTAGGATTTTCAGAAACATTGTTGAAGAAAGATCCTAATCTTTCTACATCAGATGGACTAGTTCACCTTTTAGTAGAGTTAGCAATCCAAATAAAGTCACTGGATGTTGCATGGGACAATTGGGATGCTGCACTAAAAATAATCATAGAGGTCCACAAATCCTTTTTGGATAGATACACCATCAATGTATAGACCCTTTGACATAAGTGTCAAAAAAGGGGAGATAAATAAGCAAGGGGGAGATGATAAAAGAGTAGAAAGGAGGAGATACAAGTGAATGAAAAGGGGGAGATAAAAAAAATAAATTAAAGGGGGAGCAAACAAAATAAAGAAAGAATAGACATAGAGCAAAGCACATATCAGATGACAGAGCATCAGTTGAAAACACATTGAAGACAAATAGTATCAAAAAGAGACAAAGCTACTCAGAATGGAGAAAATATTTTTTTGATACAGATCAGGCACATTAACTTAGGAGGAGTTATAAATTTTGAGATATATAGTCTATTACAACATTTTGAAAATCTTGAAGTTTTGTGTATAAGTTGAGTTGTGAATATAATATACTTGAGAAGGTTAGATTGATTATGTAAAGTTAAGTGTTTTTGACACTCATGTCAAAGGGGGAGATTGTTGATCTCAGATTGGTTTTGACAATTGAGTGTCAACACACTTAAGTCATTCACTAAGATCATACCAAACTAGAAATACATGTCGAATATGATATGTAAATACAAGATATGATATGTAAATACAAGACTATGTCAAGTTGCAATGAGTGCCAAGTAAATAGTAGATGCTGAGTAGTTTAGGTGTTGAGTCACAAATAAAATTATAGTATGTGCCGAGCATCAATAACTTCAAGTGCCGAGCATCATAGATTGGACATATTTATTTGTGATTGCACAAACAACTATGAAAGCCATTTTTCAGCTGACCAAAGTATAGAATACAATCTTTTGAAGATAAGGACAAATCTGTATGCAGATTCCCTATGCAATTACATGAAACCAATCAAAAAAAGGGAAGGATTAAGCAACAAAAAGGATGAATCTCAGTCATAGACTCATACTTAACACTAAGTCTTCTAGTCTTCTTAAGGAGGACAAAACCCTAAACTTCATAATGAGCATGTAAAGAATTGAAGGGGAAGTATAGAGAAGCTTGCATGCAAAAAAAAGAGCATTCATGGAGACTTAGAAGTTATAGAGAGTGAATTGCATAATTAGTTTGAGAAGAACAAGAATAGAGGAATAAAACAATTGTTACATTAGATTAGAGGGGATCAAGAAGGACATTGTATGGATTTGATCTTTAATCAAGCAACTAGAGCCAATCACAAGATCTATGCTGAAACATCCTAACAAGTGATTTTAGTTAAATCTCCTCACGAGTACATTTAACCCCAAATTTCTACCTTAAATTTTGACTAGTCAAATATAAATTGCTTGGTTGGTCACATTATAAAGGAAATTTTTTTTTTTTGATACATGCATGTGTTGGTTTCACTTGAGTGCCATATTAGTTGAGCATTTCACTTGAGCACCATATCAGGCTTACTTGCATCAAAGAGACAAAGATAAAAAGAAGGGAAAGAAAGCGAGATAAATATAAAGATAAAGAAATGAGAGATGAGAGATATAGATGGATCAAGGGAGAGATATTTAGACATTTATACTAGGAGAAATAGAGGGGAGAGAGAGATGTGGTGAAAAAGATAGAGATTGGGAAGAAAGATCAAGAGGAAGCTATAGTTGAAGATGGAGAGGGAGAGATATAGGTAGATAAAATATTTTTATTATATCTAAATATAAAATTATATTTATTATCTTACAATAACTAAAATTTTAGCAAAATTTCCTTCCATGAGGTTATAGTGGATGTCATTTTTTGGAGAGCTCCCTTATTGACATAATTAAGGAGAAGGCATGTAAAGGTTTTTGAGACTAACTTTCTACATGTTGATTGCATGTGTTTGAAAGTTTCTAGGAATTTTAATATTTTTTTTTGCATATTCCATGGTCACTAAGTAAACCAAAGTAATTAAATTTATCTTTATATCTCTCTCACACACCCCCTTTTGTGTGTGTGTGCACGCGCACGCATTCGTGCACATGCACGACTTCCTATATCTATCTTCAACTATATATCTCTCCCTCTCTTGTTCTTTTCTTATGTCACCTCTATAAATATTTATCTCTTCCATATCTATCTTCCCCTTTCTCCTCTCTCTTTATCTACCCCTTTTCTTTGCTTCACATGCTCCATATTTATATATCTTCACCTCTATCAATCTTCCATCACTTTTACCTATTACGATCTATGATGTCTCCCATTTTTACATTGGTTTTCTTACTTGACCATTTTATTTTCCAACTCACAATCAATTCCATGGTGTACAATTTCAATTCCTTTTTCTTGATGTCACAATTTACAAAGGGAAATATGGAGGGAGGAGTTAACAGATAAGGCTCTATCATAGCCACATAAATGCCAATTTCTTGTTATTCCACATATCATGTTACTCAAAATTTATAATTCAACATACTCCCACCTCATTACATTAAAATAAATGACACTCTCATTGTCTGATTGCAAAAGTGGAGTTAATGAAAAGGCAAGGAACCCAAATGATGGGATGAAATTTAATTGGCATTTTCTATTGCAAGTATTCATGTGGCTTGATGAGTTGAGCTTGGGCAAAGCCTCATCTTGGCATGAGCTAGGAGTCCAAGAAGATTTGTGGTAATAAATCTACAAGTGAAATAGCCTTCCTTAGAATCAAATGCATGATCATGTGTAGTAAAGAAAGTGAGAAATGATGGAAATCCAAATAGGCAACCCACCATAGACCCAAAAAATGATCCTTGAAATGAGCATTGAGCTCTCATGGCTGTAATGCATATGATCCTTCAATTCACTTCTCTCTTCAACCTATGCTCCAACCCCCTATACCTCACCAATTTGCACAAACACCACCTCAAACTTCCAAATTCCCTCAATTTGCAACATTAATCATCTCTAATAATTCATCCACCCATACACAAGCCAAACAACATTGTGGGACAATTTTAGAACATACACCATAGCTCTTCCCTCCCTCAAAATTCCAAATAACTTTACCTTTTCCCAAAATACTTGTAAAGTAAAAGCATTTTCAAATACCCTTTTCCAAGTACCTTAACATACCCAGACCTTACTATAGACTTCTTTGGACCAAGTCTGACTGTCTGCATAATGTGACCCTTAAGTAGCATAAAATCCCATCAATTAACAAAGCATCCTCACTCTTCTATCATCCTTATCACTCCAAACTCTTATCAAAGTCATATAATGGCTAAATATGACTAAATCCGAAAGGGTTAGGACTCAATCCACTAGAAACCCCCAAAACCCCAATTTATGACTTCCAAACCCTCAATCCAAGGGTTTCTCAAATCCACTGTATCTGATCAATTCCAAGAACAACTGATAGTTTTTTCTCCTTTAGATGATCATACTGAGATGGTTCAAACCATAAAATAGGTTCCTCCTTCAGAAAAAAACTCTACTGCTACTCTGTACCCACGAATTCCTTTTAGGAAACTTGCACTGTTTCATAACAGTCAACCAATGCTGCATTCTCCTTTGCAATTAAAAGGTTAGAAAAAAATTATACATGTTAGAAATGCACATCCCATGAAGTCTGGGCCCTTAGAATTCATGGGATAGCCATAAAGTAATAGGTATTAGGACTAGTTACAAGATAACTAACATAATCAACACTTGTTTACTTGCACCAGGCGTACAAACTTCTCAAAATGAAGTGAAGTTCATTCAACAATGATTAAAATGGAATCAATAAGCCTTGCTAATTTATAAATATGTCAATCCAAACAATGAAGAGTTCAACAAATCAATGAAACAACAAAATGAAAATTTTATTGCTCACTGTTTTTATCAATCCATACAAACATATCTCTGTCGTACAATAGATGCATTTATGCTTTAATAGCCTTCCCCAAACTGTCACAACCAACTCTTACCAGTTGGAGGCTTAGTTTAAGCCTAAAGACACCCCAAACACTAATTCTCTCCAAATACCTTTATAGCCATTTATTTTTAAATATTTGAATTTTAAATAACAAAACTAGTTTTAAATTTATATTCAACCCTTATTCTAATACCTAGACCTATCCCCTGCCCATTCTAAACTTCTTGTAAACATAACTTAGGTTTGGACAACATTAGTCCAATAAAAAAAAATTCTTGGTCCTTTAAGGACATTACAAGTATGACTTTCAGTCCTTTTAGGACATTATAAAATAAACTCATCTGATTACATTGTTTGGTTGTGAAAATCATTATAGCTTTTAATTCTAGTCCATTTGTATTGCTTGGATATCTCCTTGTCCTACTCACTCCTCTGGTCTTCATGGTATGTTTTGGTGTCTTCATAGGATGATCTTGGTGCCCCTGCACCAGTAATTAAGCCTCAAAATTTTCCTTTTGAAAATATTTCAAAAAAAACTCAAGAAGATACCAATTAAGTTATGGTTTTAGAGAGCTTGAATATTTTCAAGGTTTTATTCTTCAACCCCTCCATACAACTCATTCCTATAAAAGCCTACTTACAATGGTTTTAAGACTTTACTTGTTGATGGGCCTTACAAAGATTCAAAAGGAACACAAAAAGAATCAAATCCTTCTTAGTTCTTGGAAACTATACCTTTAGATATTTCTATACATACTCCAATCCTTGATTGGCACAAACCAATCAAACTACTACTCTATCCAAACCCTATAACCATCAAGTCATCTTGTCGAGTATGCCTAAATCCACCTAGGGATTGATTCCAAAAATAGAAGACCATTTCATATTGAACCCAAGTTATTTATAGTTCCCTAATAGATTCCTAAAGGTTGTTGTGTTCCAAGAATTAGAAATCAAATTAGAGCAATTTCTATGATAACTACTTATGCAAAGGAAAGGTGGTTGGTATTAAATGCACAATAAACGTTGCAAACTTAAGAGACTTAGATACTTGTGCCTACCAAAAACTTCAAATTCTTCAAGGAATTAACTTGTTTAAGTCTATCACAATATTCCTAGATGCTAACTTGGTTTCTTAAACACCCAATTAACTAGCACAGGGATCTTTAAGACTCTACGACAATACCATACTTCTATAAATTTGGCTCAAATGCACAATACCCTATTTGTCTATCCTACTGCATGCTTGGAATGGGGACAACTTTGGTTTTCTTCAAAATGTTTGACAATCTAAAGACACTTCCTAATACCCTTTTTAAAGAGTTTTATAACATAGAAAAGGACTGTATAAGGTTACCATAGACCAATATGTTTTCAATTTTAACCCTTGATTGCATAGCATGGCATTTGACATACATTATAGACTGAAAAAATGCATGTATTTAAACTCAGTTCTTTACACTTGAAAATCCAACTTTTTATACTATAGATCCCGAGCCTTGGTTTTAGAAGTCATGTGCTACATCTTTCTCCATCTAATTTCAAGTACAAATTTTCTCTATTTTTTTTTATTGAGATGGTTGATAGCACAACATAGATTGTGCATTAGTACACATGTATTACGAAGCCCTACCACATGTGGCTCTCTACCTTCCCAAGTAGAACCCACTCTCCTAGGGTCTTTGTCTTTGTCTTTGTCTTTGAGTGAACTAGAACATCTATGTTGAAAAAAATACCAGATCTGAAGAATGCTAGTTATTTTGTTTCTTTTTGGGATCATATTGATAATATAACATATGTTTTGACTTTATGGTACTCATTTTTGTGGTAATGCTCTATAGATAAAGGTGAAGCATCCTATAAGCAAAAATCTTGCCATCACAAAGAAGTTGCCAACAAAAGATTCTAGCAGTGAAGATTCTTCTTCTTCTAAGGTTAGTCATTTTGTTGTGGATAATTATCTGTAGAATAGAATCATGTTTTAGTGGAATCACAAGCTTATGGAATTTTGATGTTCAATAGTGAACAAATGGTTAATTGAAATGCCTTATCACAGTCACCTCCACTCCATCCATTTGACCTATATCACATTCAACAGTTCCCTTGTAGGGATACAAATCACAAACATAAAAAATGTTAGATAAACCAATATCAATAGGGAGTTCAAGTTTATATGCATTTGTGCCATATTTTTGCAAAATTTTGAAGGGTCCCATCTTCCTCATCATGAGTTTGGTGTATTTTCCCTTGGTAAAATTTGAAATTACTTCTTTGTACTTGTCCAATAGCTACCTTACTTCCTTGGGTCCCACAATCCTTTCATTGGATCTGCCTTCCTTTCCTTTTTCTCCAAGTTTTGGCTTTACTACTATGGCAAAGCACAAGGTGTTTTTCACCTTGAGGGTCTTCAAAAACTCCTTCTCTCTAACCATCATTACACTAGATCTTGTCTTTGTACTCCCCTATTTGAAATTTAACATGAACTTGTTCATTTACTATGACCTGCTACTCCTTATTTAGCCATGAAACCTTATAAGGGTTAGGATGAGGAAACTTCTTCAATCCAAGCTCCTCTACCATTTCTGTTGAGGCTATATTATTAGTTGAACTAGAATCTAGAATAACTTTGTAGACCTTACCTCTTACCTTGCAGAGAGTTTTGAATTATGTCTTTCTTTGGGGAGGTTCTTGCTCTATGATAGTCTTCAGCAAGGTTCTATTGAACATTAGGGACTCTCCTCTCTCTAGATCAACATTTCCTCTTGCCCCTTGGTCACTTTGTGCATCCTCCTCTTGAGCCAAATGGATTCTCCTATTCCCTTCTTGGCTGCTAGTACCCATTGTCTCAGGAAGTGCTTGTATGTAGCAAGTGCAATATGTAGAGGTAGAGTTATGAAAGGTCAACTAAGTATTTTTTTCTTTTCAATTTTTATATTTCTTTATCTCTTTATCAATCTATCTCTCTATCTATACCTCTTTCTATTTGTCTCGCTCTAGTATTAATTTCTATATGTGTCTTCCTCTTACTACTCCATCTGCAGGTTGCAAAAAAACTTCCTTCTTCCACCAACAAGTCATTCTATTCAAGAAAGACCATGTCTAACGATATCAATGCACAAAAAAATAGGGAGACAATTGCTAGACTATGGTCTAACTTAAAAATAAAAGGTGATGGAAAATGTTATTGTCCTTGCAAAATTTGTAAGGGCTTAAAGACTCAAAGATATCTAATCAAAACTACTGAGGAACATTGTAGGCAACATGGTTACATTGAAGGGGGAAACAAATATTTTCCATTGGTATGCATTTAAATAATTTATAAATTACATAAGGCATGATTTGATGATGACATCACAGTCATGGCTAATATAAGGTCATCATTTTCATATAGGTCAATGTCCCTGAGTTTCATGTTATGAACCATGACAATTCAAAGAATGCAGATTTCCAAATGAGGGAACATGGAGGTGTGAATATTGAAGTAGAAGGTAATGATACCATGGAAGAAGACCACGATGATCAAGATGATCACGATTATCAAGATGATGATGATGATGTTGACGCAGAGCTTGATGTACCTATACTTGAGAAGGCACATGAGTCCCTATATGAAGGCTCCAAAACAACTCTTCTTGTTGTTGTATTGTTGTTGGTGAACTTGAAGGTTATGAATGGTTTATCCAACGTAGAAATGACACGTATGTTAAGGTATGTCATCTTCTTTCATTATTTTACTTATAGTTCCCTTACAATTAACATTGGATTCATGTAGCCATTAATATTCTTGAAATTAGCAAATTATATTTTTGGTCATAGGTTGATAGGTGAGATTTTGTTACCACCATCAAACATTCTACCTCGCTCGTACTGAGAATTATCTGCCATCATGAAAGATATTGGAATGGAGTATCAAACAATACATGCATGTCTAAACAATCATATTATATATCATAAACAACATGAATTTGCAACACAATGCCCTATTTGTCATACTAGTAGATATCAATTAGATCAATTAACAAAAAAGGTGCCTTGCAAGGTTCTTCGACATATTCCCATTATTCCACATCTACAATGATTATTAAGGTGCAATAGCTTGGCACAATTTATGGATTACCATGCACACAATAGAAGTCAAGATGACATTATGCGAATGCCTACAGATGGTTCAACATTTAAGAAAATAGAGAAAAACTGGCCACACTTTAAAGAAGAACCTTGTAATCTCAAGTTTTCATTGGCAGCAAACGGTGTCAATCCTTTTGGAGAGATGAGATCTACTTACTCAGTGTGGCCTATTTTTTTTATCAACACTAACATACCTCCTTAGTTGTCCATAAGAAGAGAGCACATAATGTTGACATCGATTGTTTTAGGTATTTTTTGATTTAATGGTCATCTAAATTAATTTATTATTACTAAGCCATCAAAATGGTCCTGATAATTATGTAATATTTTTGTTCATTCAACTAGGTAAGTACCAAGTTAAAGATATCAATGTATATATTGAACCCGTTATCCACGAGTTGATCGTGTTATGGAATGGGGTTACTATGTGTGATATCTATAGACCAATAGGACAAAGACAATTTTAATTTCATGCAATGCTTGTATGGACAATACATGATGCCCCTGGGCTAACATATTTCTGTGGTATGTTCTCTTCTTAACACCTCTTTTTTGGTATATTATAGTGACAACACAAAGTTAACACATTTAATCCAATTATACATGATCTTGTAGATATTTAGACAAAGGGAAAATTTGCATGTCCAGTTTGTGCTCCAAAGATGAAATCTTGTCATTCAAAAAGTTTAAGAAAGTAGGTGTTCGATGAGAATAGACACTTTCTACACAGAAATCATAAGTACCGAATTATCGAAAAACATCTTTTCAATGGGAAATAAGAGACTACATCAAAGCCATAGAGAATGACACCTGGCCTATGGAAGTTGGCATACAATAAAATAAATTGTCGAGGTAATGTCATTCCATCTAATGGTTTTTGTTTCAAATTTATATTTTGATATTGTGTTTTGTTTTCAGATGATGTAATTGATGCTTGTGAAGGTCATCAAGGCATCAATGACCAACTTCCAAAAGGACTAAAAATGTATCCTATGCAATTTACTAGGTTGCCGTACTACAAGCAACTCCCAATTGTGCATTTGTTTGATCCTATGCATATTGGAAAGAATGTAACAGAGACATTATGGAAAATCTTGGATAGAAGGCATGACAGACCAAATTGTCAAAACTTGTAGTGACATTGAAGAATCCAAGCATGTTATGAAAAATGGCATTTGATCAAATAACAATGCAGACCAGATTGATACAAGTACCCTTGGTTATTGTTAGAGCAGTAGAGCAATGCTATAAAAGAAGTCATAAAAAAAAAATGATTTCCCACAAGATTTGCTGCGAACATAAACAATCTCATACCAAAGAAAAGTGAATTTGGGCCATGGTTGAAAACACACAATTGGCATACATTTATAAACGTAATTCATGTTATTTTGTATTCACTATATATTTGTATACTACATGTAGTTTTAATTGCATTCTTTTATAAAATATTAACAAGATCATTTTACAAATAGTGCAGTACATTCTACCTCTATCTCTCCCACACTACTTCACCAACAATGTCAAATAGGTTATATATGATCTTGAAAAATACATGACGTGGTTGTCATCTAAAGAAATCAATAAAGAAGATATAAAATATTGGAAGAGAAAAATTTCTCTTCTTATGTGTGAAATGCAAAAGTGTCTACCTCCAAGTTTTTTCAATGCACAAGAACACAACCTCATAGATCAAGTTGAGGAGATTGAGTTGTGTGGACCTGTACCAATCAGGTCAATGTGGATGGTTGAGAGGCACTTGAAATTTTTGAAAGGCTTGGTTTGACAGAGAACACATCTTAAGAGTTCTATGGTGGAGGGATTTATGGTATACCAAACCATGGTGTACATTAGTGAATATCTTCCTAAGTTTGTAGCAAAGATCCATGTAGATCATATTTGGGATCCCAACTCAATTAACAAATTCAAAGGGGGGTAATTGATGGACAAAAGTAGATTGAGGAAAGTGAGAGGTAAATCTAAAATGTTATTGTAGTTAATTAATTCTTATAAATCTTCAATATAAGTTATTTATAATTGGTGTATTTTTTTTTATACAGGTGGCTGGGAGTGGGATGCAATACATTTTTATATTGTGAACGATCTTTGATTGGATGATGGTATGGATTGAATGATTTCAACAAAATGGTTTCTCATTAACATGGGAAGGTGTTGCTTCATTGGTTATAGAAGCTCATCGTAATGAAGATTCCAATGTTATGCCGATGGTAGTTGATCTAGTAAAGGGTTTAAGAGGTGGAGAGGTATGTAGAAATTTATTAATGATCATAACTCGATGTATGTTTCGTATCAGCTCACGATGCAAATAATTTACACACACTTCAAAAATTGCAGGTCAAGCACCACAAAGCTATGTACTATCATGGCCACAAATTTTGCATAAAAAAGTTGGTTGACACAAAGAAAACTTGTGATTTTAGGATAACTACAATTTTTGAGGTCACCAATATATCATCTAGAAATGACATACATCCTCAACAATCTCAAAATCAATACTATGGCATCTTGGATGATATAATTGAGTGTGACTTTAACTCCTTCAAAGTAGTTCTATTTATTGTCAAATGGTACAGGTTACAACTAAATCAAAATGATCCAGATAGAATGGTTATTCAACATGATAATAGATTTATAATGATTAATACAAGGTCATTCGAGCTAGTTGGAGATGAGCCCTATGTTCTTCCAAGCCAGTGTTTTACTCAGAGGTTCCACATAAACAGGGTTGGTCATTTTTGTTAGACACGATCCAAGAGGAAGGCCGATAAAGTATAATGTTATGGAAGAAGAAGATATTGAAGATGATGAAGATCAAGATGATGGTGATGACAATGATGATGATGATGATGATGATGATGATGATGATGATGATGATGGTGATGATGATGATGATGACAGTGGTGGTGATGATGGTGATGATGATGGTGATGATGGCGATGATGATGGCGATGATGGCGATGATGATGATGATGATGATGATGATGATGGCGATGATGATGGTGATGATGGAAATGATGATGATGATGATGATGATGATGATGAAGAAGAAGATAATCAATGACATAATTAAAATGATCAATCAAATGATTGACATGATTTATTACTTTAAATTGTAATGATTACATATTTGTTGTGTTCAATTCTAATGATTACAACATATGTTATTTATAATTACCATGAATGTTTATATTGTGTCTGATTATCACCCTTTTTGCAAATAAGAAATTGACTATAGACATCGTCACCCCTTCTGTTCACGATCTTGCATTCTATATATAAGGTAAATTTGTTCATGTTTACAATGTTGCATATTGTTCATGTTGTCTTCTAAGTTATTTGTAGCATACGTGTATCATATAAATTTTAGCTAAGTTAAGATAAATGATTAACATATGCAAGAAATTTGATTACATATTTATTTTGTTCAATTCTAATGATTACAAAATATGTTATTTATAATTACCAATGTTTATATTGTGTTTGATTAACACCCTTTTTGCAAACAAACAATTGACTATAGGCATCGTCACCCCTTCTGTTGATGATCTTGCATTCCATGTATAAGGTAAATTTGTTCATGTTTTCTTCTAAGTTATTTGTAGCATACGCGTATCATGTAATTTTTACCTAACTTAAGATAAATGATTAACATATGCAAGAAATTTGACCCCTTTGGCGTGGATTATGCACAGTGACATGGATCAGTAGGTATAAGTCAATAAATAAACATAATTTTTTAATATTCTTCTTGTTTATCATTGAGCACATATGTTATAAATAAACATATTATATAATCATATAATGTATATATAGACAAAGAAGGTCTGTATAGAAATATAATTGTATAATCACTTTCAACTTACTACATTTTATATCTCTCATGTATAGACAAAGAAGAACTACATGTATGAGTCATGACTTGATTATTCAATATATATTATTTAAATATTATCAAATTTCCATTTGATGGATTGCAGGACCCACCAAATAGGTACTTTTCATATCTATCTACATCGAATGAGGGAAATGAGAAAATGGTAGATGAAAGCTCTACATGTAGTATGGCTAAAATAGGGAGATCAACTAGAGGTCAAAAGATTAGAAATTTTTTTGATAAATGCATGCAATTTTTCCTTTCTAATGGGGGGTCATGTTCTTATGATGATGAGACCAAAGGCAACATCAAGGTGCCCTTTCAATACACACACAGAGAGAAAGAATGGGTTCCCAATGAGCTACCTCCAATTAACATCAATTTTTGTGTTAATGAGAGGATATATCGCATTGCTCCATCCTCATTACATGGTTTGGGCCTATTTTTCATTGATGGGATAAATTTATGTTACAAAAAAGTTGTCAAAATTTTCAAGTATGTCATTCCATGTTATAATTATAATGATTGGATGCAGATTGTTCAATATAAAAAAAAGTATGCCTAGGTATGCACTATCAGCTAATTATATACAATGCAAAGAAAATGATCAAAGTAAAAGATTTTCTATGTACATTGATGGGAGACCAAAAGAAATAGGTAATATTGTAGGTTTTATAAATAGTACGCGACCTTCCTCAACTAGTAAGCAACCCAATTGCTTATTTGAGGCATGTGAGGGGAATTAAGTTTTGTTTGTGCAATAAAATCAACAAGTGCAGGGGAAGAACTGCTAATAGATTACCATTTAAATCACATTTATACAAACAAAGTTACTATCACGAGGGTTGTAAGTACTATATATCATTTGTTAATAAGTTTTTTTTTTTTGCTGTCTATTGCTTTCCATTAGCTGAAGTTTTTATGTTTAATCTTTGTGATAGGACAATATGGATCCCACACATGATAGAGGCCACAAGGAAGCCATTCTTAAGCAAGGGTAAACCTTATTGAAATTGTACAAATTAGATAGTTGAAAAATTTTATATTATTGTGTTATTTTATTTACAATTTTTGAGTTTTTATGATAGTTTTACTAATATTCCTCTCACAATTTGATGTTCAGGATAAGGGAAAAGCACGTATAGTAAGTACAAAGCCAATAGCTATCCCTTCTGATGATGATATTGCAAAAACACCTAATGTAACAATTATGTTGAAGAAAAAAATTAAAAAAATTAAATTAGAAATAATGAGAATTTTGGATTAAGCAAATATTCCATCTGAGGAGATGATGAAGAGGCTATATGATTTGAGAGCGCAAGCTCATCATTATGAAGCAAGCAGTAATGAATCTTTAATTATAAAAAAAGTTCAATAAAGATTTATATTTTATAATCTTTTATGTTGTGAAGTAAAATATGTAATATGTGTTCTTGTTACAGGAATTTTTTGGCAACTAATCCAGAACCTGGTCAAGGACAATGCGGTGAAGTCAGTACTAGTAGTGCCCCGATTGCCATTGGTAAAATAATCTTTTAGTTGACAAGTTACAAGGAATTTTTTATTTCGAAGATTCAATTTTTTTTAAAGTTAACTCTTACTTTTATTATTTCAGAATGTCTTTGTTAACAATGTATTGTTTAGGTCATCAAGTGCAGGAGACTCCTATGAGGTTGATAGATGTCCATATGAGATTTTTGACTGTAATGTTGGAAACAAGGGGACATCTAGTTAGTAAATCTTTATTTTTCTATATTTGATTTTGTGTTAATTATGAGTTGATAATTTGTACTTTTATCTTGGGTGCATCACATAGTGGATTATTTTTTTATTGGTAGGAGATGCACTGTCTGCTACACCAGATACAGATCATAGTGCATGTATTGGTGATAGTTCACCATCATTTCCTGGAGCTACTTGTGTTTCTAGCATGAGAGCTATGCAGATGTCGTTGTTGATTGAAAATGATGAATCGATGCCTTTAAAATGTCCTAAGATTCTAGGTACTTTAAATAATTATTTTTTATATTGTAATATGCATTTATCTATTCATAAGAAGCTTTGGATTGATTATCCCGTGATATTTTTTTAAGGAAATGATACATTTTATAAGAAGCTTTATGACCTCACACTGCAAATATTCGAGCCCACCATACGTACAGGGTGGAACTGTTAGAATTCTTTAGAATAACTAAGAGGGGGGTTGAATCAATTATTCAAGGTCTTGTAATGTCCAATTTAAACTTTCTAATCAAATAGAGGTGAATCAGAAGTACTATCCTTTTTGCTTTCTTATCATGCATGCAATTAATCATTAAACAATCATGAAAAGTAATTATGCATCACCACATAACACAAAGGATTTTGATGACCCAAAAAGCCTCCAAGAATAAGAAGGTAAAACTGGGGTGGGGATGACACCCACAAAATAGCTGTGCAATTGATTTCAACCACTTTTGATGGTCTTTCTTGTTAAAGGCTTGCCCTGTTAAACGCTACAACACACTGTTAAATGTGACCCTGTTAAAGGATTTCTACACCCTGTTAGGAGTGTACCCTGTTAGAGGACTTAAGAACATTCAACTTGGAATGTCACCTATTAAAGGATTTACATAGAGATGTTAGGCTCACCCAAGTCCATAGGATTTACAATCACCTTCTCAAAAGAATCTTTTATCCCTCTCTAAGGATCTCCTATCCTCCTCCTAAGGATCTCTTTATCATTCTCCTAGGGATCTTCTATCCTTTTCCTAAGGCTTATCCACCTAGCTGTTAAGCTAACCTATCAATGTAGGATTTCAATATCTAATACAATGGTAAGAGAGTATTAGAAAGGTTTTTACCTGATAAAGATTGCAACCCTAACCTTGTAGATTTCAAATCACTCTTCAGTTCCTTTCTTTGCTTGGCTTTCCTCCCTTACAGTGCTGACAACTTGTTCACCCTTCAAGATCTGTCTCCTTGAGTTCTTCCACTCATTATGCCAATGCACTCTATGATCACTTGATCAACTCAGAGTCTTGATGCTCTGTACTAACTCCTCTTGGCTTCTTCGCATGATCACACTTATGACCAACTCCCTCTCTCTCTCTGATCTCTGACCTGTAACTCCTTATAAAGAAGTTATGTTCTTCATTTCCCACTCAAATCTTGATTTGATCTTGAGAAAATGGTATTTTTTCCCTCCAAATATCTTCTTCAAGAAACTTCATGATAAATCCATTAGCATTCGCCTTGAATTGGTTTACATACTTTATCTAGAATTTTGTGACATCTACTCATCATCCTTATCATCCAACTAATTCACAAAATTTGATGTAACAAACTTATTGCTACTGATCTAGTGAATCTTTGACTTAACAAATAATGTAGCAACTCAGCATCATTGGTTTACTGATGCTTGACACCTGAAGTCTTTTCTTGAGTTACTTGGCTCCTATTGTTTTACTGGCATTCGACACCTATAGTATTTATGCTTTTCTCGGCACTGGAAGACTTACTCAGCATCCATTACCTTTTTTTTGCTACTCGGCACTTGAAGGATTCTATGTTACTCGACATCTGAATAATCACTTGGCTTACACTAAAGTTGAACTTGCTCGGCTTCAACTAAGAATCTTCTCGGCTCTAACTAGCTTGCTCAGCTCTCTCCAATGAACTTAGTTAGGCTTTTACAAATGACTTAGTTAAACCTTACAAATTTGATGTGTCTTAGTGTGTCCATCTTCTATGTCTTAGAGTATGTCATCAATACACTATTTCATCAATGGCTTTAGCTGATCCTTATACTTCTTTACAACAACATAACTTCAACCTTTCTCTAGGTGCTCTAGTTACATCTTATTGATTGCCTCCTCCTTGTCAATCAACCAATTGATAGTATTTGGATCACTTAAGCAATTGTCATTCTTGCAAGTAGCAAGTTAGACATCAATGAAAAAATAATGATTGAAAATATTCTTTACCAGTTCCATGATCTTTTCAATCATTTCGAACAATCTCCCTCTTTGGCATTGATGGCGAACCAAACTGATACAAACTGAATCCTTTGTTCTACTTCTCCCTCTGGACTATTGCATCCTTACTTTGTATTCTTGATCCTTCATAGTTGCTTATTGATTCTTGTCTCTTATGAATCTCCCTCTGTCATATACATCTCTCATATATATATATATATATATATATATATATATCTCCCTCTTACTTTGTAATGATCAGTTTCTCATATATCTCCCTCTTTGACATAAATGCCAAAGATGTAACATCTTCAACATGCTAAATATAAGCTTTGCATCTCATGTTTTCTCCCTCTATCACCATGCTTGTGACTGATCTGAATTTTTGTTCTTATTGTCATCCTCTGCATCATTCTTTTGATATTTCAAAGATCTACTCCTGTTGATGTAGGGTAGCTTCTTTATTCCTTTAGACTGCTTGAGTTAGGGGTATTACCCCCAACTTGCCTCTAAGATATCCATAAGCATCCTTGGGCAATGGTTTGGTGAAGATATATGTAGTTTGTTCCTTTGTGTGAATGTACTCCATCTTCACTTGTTTGTCTTCCACCAATTCTCTGACATAGTGATACTTGATTGCAATATGCTTGGTTTTTGCATGCATTACTGGATTCTTGGATATGTTTATAGCACTTGTATTATTACAATACAATATCACAGGTTTTTTTACCTCTTCTTTCATTCCTTTCAATAGATGTTTGAGCCACACAATGTTTGTGCAATTAACTGTTGCTGCCACATATTCTGCTTCTGCAGTGGATTGAGATGTGCATTTTTTTTTCTTGCTAGTCCAAGTAACTAGCCTTCTTCCTAAGAATAATGCTCCTCCACTTGTGCTTTTCTTGTCATCAATGTTGCCTCCCCAATCTGCATCTGTGTATGCATTAAGCTCAAAATTCTCATTCTTTTTGTAATATAAGCTAGAATCACTAGTTCCTTTGAGATACCTCATTATCCTTTTTACTACCATGAGATGATTTTCTTTAGGATTAGCAGAAAATCTGGCCACTATTCCAACTACTAGTGCTATGTTTGGTATGCTATGTACAACATATTGTAGTTTTCCAATCATGGATCTGTACATTGTTTGATTGACTTTAGCTAATTCATCATTTTTGGATAGCTTATGTCCTATTGCCATTGGTGTGCTGACTGGTTTGGAGTCTTCCAATCCAAACGTCTTGAGTATCTCTTTGATGTACTTTGATTGTGTCATGAATATACCATGTTTTAGTTGATGTACTTGCAATCCAACAGAGAACTTGATTTCTCCAAACATGGACATTTCAAACTCATGTTTCATTTTATTAGCAAAACTTTTGCAAAGTACTTCCTTTCCTCCAAAAACTATGTCATCCACAAAGATTTCAGATACAAGAATATCCTTACCTTCTTCTAATTTGATGTACATGTTGCTGTTATCATCAATTCTTTCAAATCTTGTTTGCACTAGATACTTATGAAGTCTCTCATACCAAGCTCTAGGGGCTTGCTTTAATCGATATAGAGCCTTATGCAATTTACATACCTTGTTTTTGTTATCTTCATCAAAAAATCCTTCCGGTTGCTCTATGTAGACTTCCTCTTCAAGTATACCATTTAGAAATGTGGACTTAACATCCATTTGATAGATTTTAAATCCGTTTAAGGCTGCATATGCCAGTAAGGTCCTTACTCCTTCCATTCTGGCAACTAAAGCAAAAGTTTCTCCACAGTCTAGTCCTTCTTGTGCATACCCTTTACAGACTAATTTTGCCTTGTTCCTTGTGATTTCACCATTCTCATCTAACTTGTTTCTGAACACCAACTTGGTTCCAATCACATTCTTATCAGCTGGTCTTGAGACTAAGGTCCATGTCTTGTTCTTCTCTATTTGTTCTATTTCTTCTTTCATAGCATTGTACCATTCATCATCTTTTATAGCTTCACTTACTATTTTTGGTTCCATTTTTCTGAGCAGACATGTTTCACTTCTAAGTCTATTCCTTGTCATTGGTCCCGCCTCTTTATTTCCAATAATTTGATTTGCAGGATGATTTCTTCTTACATATTTTGCCAATACTGGTTATTTCCTTGTTTGCATGTTGTTTCTTTCAGAATCTAAATCCTCATGCATATTTTCATCAGGCATTTGTTCATTTTCTTCATGTTGGCTATTCTCAAAATCTGAATGAACATTTTTTGTATTCTGCAGCTCAGCTTCTGAATGTGTCTGCTGTTCGACATTCACTGTTTGTGACTTGACAGATACTGGATTTTTTTGCTGATTGTCATTCTGAGTTGCAACTTCACCATTATTAATTATACCTTCATAAAATTATACAAAGGTCTTGTATTCTTCTACTTTCTTGGTTTTCTCAACACTTTGAACTTCTGCAAGCTCATTAAATTTCACATTTGTGCTTTATACTACTTTGTTAGTATTAACATTCAAGCACTTATAAGCTTTGCTTCTAGTAGAATAACCAAGAAATGTGCCTTCCTCACTCTTTGCATCAAACTTTCCATTTCTAGACTCTTTATATATATAGCATTTGCATACAAATATTTTGAAATGTTTTACATTAGGAGAATGCCCATACCATAATTCAAAAGGTGTTGCATTTGTACCTTTCTTGACTTGAACTCTGTTGAGTGTGTAGACTGCAGTACTTACAACTTCTCTCTAGTACTTGAGTGCAACATTTTTCTCCATCATTAAGGTCTTGGCATAGTCAATAACTAATATATTCCTTCTTTCTGCTATACCATTCTGAGGTGGAGTCCTTGGTGCTGATGTTTGTCTTTTGATTCCTCTTTCATTACAAAATTCTTCAAATTCCCTTGATGTGCATTCACCTCCTCTATCAAATCTGAGACATTTTAGATTCTTCCTAGTCTCTTTCTCAACTCTGGCCAAGTACCATTTGAACATTTGGAATGCATCTGATTTTTTTTCAGGAACATGACTGTCATCATCCTTGAATAGTCATCTACAAATAGCATTATGTATCTGTCACCTTTGTAGCTTTGTACTTCAATAGGACCACACAAGTCAGTATGAACTAGCTCTAATACTTCATTAGAAGTATAAGCCTTGCTTTTGAAAGTTGACTTGGTCATCTTCCCTAGTTGGCATTGTTTGCACATGGTGTTGTTAGGTTTCTTCAACTTTGGTAGACCTCTGACTTTCTTCATCTTGCTGATGCTTATCAGATTGTCAAAATTTACATGACATAGCCTCTTGTGCCATAACCATACATCATCAGTTTGAACAATGAGACAAGAAGCATCTTCCATGTCAAGGTAAAACAAATTGCTCCTAGTCTGGTCACCTTTCCCTATTAGACTTCCTTGAGAGTCATAGATCTTGGCAACTCTATTTTCAAATTCAACCTTATATCCTATGTTGCCTAACTATGAGACACTTAACAAGTTATAATTCAGACCTTCAACCTAGTATGCATTATCACATGATATCTTTTCAATAAGCTTGATACTACCTTTACCTTTGATCTGACATGGTTCATTGTTACCAAATCTAACACTATTTGCTTCATATTGAGTAAAGGAAACAAACTTACTTTTATCTCCAGTCATGTGATGAAAGCATCCACTGTCTATGATCCATCTATCATTCTTGTTCATGTAGGTTACAAGGGCAGTTGCTTCATCTTCATCTGATTCATCTTTCATAGCCACATAGACTACTTCATCATCATTCTCGTCAGAGTCTTCTTCAACAATGTAGAATCTTTTGCCTTTACCTCTGTAGTCCTTGTTGTCCTCCTTTTTGTTCTTGAAGTTGCCTCCATCCTTGTAATTTTTCTTTTGTGTGCATCTGGCTGCAATGTGACCAACTTCATTACAATTGAAACAAATGATTAGCAGCTTACCTTTGAATTTGCCTCTTCCTCTGTGAAATCTTCTTGCTAGTAATTCCTCCAATTGGTCTACATCATCTTCATCAGTGCTGCTGTCACTAGATACATACTTTCCTTTTCCACTCTTTTTCTTTGTCTGCACCTCATCATTGTCTTTTATTGTCATCAAGGCTTTGAATGTAGACTCAAAGTTTTTTGGCTTGTAGTTGTCAAAATTGGATAGCTCAAAGGTAGTGAGTCTTCCAATTATTTCTTCAAATGACAATGCATTGCTTGAAACACACCTTAGCTCTTGGATGGTTGATACTCTTATAGCATAGATAGGAAGCAAAGTTCTCAAGTATTTGCTACATACTATTTCTTCTGCTAACTGTCCTCCTAGGCTTCGTATGGCACTTACTACTTCCTTCATCCTTGCACCATATTGAGCAACATTCTCTCCTTCTTCCATTTTCATGTCATCAAATTTTTCTCATAGGCTCTCTCTTTTGGCTCTGTTGATGTTATCATCTCCTCCATAGATTCTTGATAATGTTTCCCACATTTGATGTGCAGTACCACATTCTTTGATGTCGTCATACTCGACATAGCTTAGTGCTGAAGCAATATCTAACATCACTTGATTGTGCTCCTTGTTCTTGCTCATATCATCTGCAGTGAAGGGTCCTCGAGGGTCTACATGATCAACTGTGATTGAGGTCTGTGCATAGTCACCAATTGATCCGAGGTGTAGCTTCATCAGACTTTGCCATGCAACAAATTTGTCTTTGTTTAGCTTGGGAACTTCTCTCTTGGACATCTTGATCTTCCTGCTGCTAGTACCTTGAAACAAATCAGCAGAGGGCTCTAATACCAATTGTTATAATTCTTTAGAATAACTAAGAGGGGGGTGTGAATCAGTTATTCAAGGTCTTGTAATGTCCAATTTAAACTTTCTAATAAAATAGAGGTGAATTAGAAGTACTATCCTTTTTACTTTCTTATCATGCATGCAATTAATCATTAAACAATCATGAAAAGTAATCACGCATCACCACATAACACAAAGGATTTTGATGACCCAAAAACCTCCAAGAATAAGAAGGTAAAACTAGGGTGGGGATGACACCCACAAAATAACTGTGCAATTGATTTCAACCACTTCTGATGGTCTACCCTATTAAAGGCCTACCCTGTTAAAGGCTACAACACACTGTTAAATGTGATCTTGTTAAAGGATTTCTACACCCTATTAGGAGTGTGCCCTGTTAGAGGACTTAAGAACATTCAATTTGGAATATCATCCTGTTAAAGGATTTACATAGAGCTGTTAGGCTCACCCAAGTCCATGGGATTTACAATCACCTTCTCAAAAGAATCTTTTATCCCTCTCTAAGGATCTCCTATCCTCCTCCTATGGATCTCTTTATCCTTCTCCCAGGGGTCTTCTATCCTTTTCTTGAGGCTTATCCACCTAGCTATTAAGCTAACCTAGCAATGTAGGATTTCAATATCTAATACAATGGTAAGAGAGTATTAGGAAGGTTTTGACCTGATAAAGATTGCAACCCTAACCTTGCAGATTTCAGATCACTCTTCAGTTCTTTTCTTTTCTTGGCTTTCTGTCATGTCCCCTTTTCAAATAATTAAAAAGAAAATCTTTGCTAAGGCAGGCGGGCCCAAGAAAGTGAAGTTTCGAAAAAAGGGGGTTAATCTTTGGAAACTGTTGGACTAATAAATGAAAATTATTATTAAAATAAGTTTCATTAACCTCTCTTGGACGTGAGTTACAGTTATGCCCTCTTTTAAGGGGTTTGGAGGCATTTCGGGCTCATTCTAGAACTTGATTTTTGCTCATTCTTTGTTATTCTTCAGAGGCTGCCAAACCTGTGGAGAAGGACACCCAAGAACGGGAGTTTGCAGGTTTCCAGGGAGACCCAAGAATGGGAGTTTGCAGGTTTCTAGGAAGGCTAAGGATGGGATTTTGAAGCCATTCCATGTGCATGCTCATACATAGTTTGCCTTTGTGCTGAACAGTGCAGATTTGTGAGTTTTCGGGTGTGTTTTTGTAGGAGTTTGGTGTTTACAGTTGAGTATTTCATATCAGTTTGGGTTGCTGCTATATATTAGACTTTTAAATGTTAAAATAGAGCTGAATATATATATTGGGACGTGATTAAACTTCTAAGATAGATTATTAGTGTTTTTGTGGTGTTTTCGAGCATATTTTGTGCTATTTCGGGAGCCCGATGAGCATAGTTTTGGTCCTACATTTTCGAGCTGTTGTGTAAAGGCTATACGGATCTGGAAATGTCAATTTGTAGGCTGTTATGCTGCTGAAAGTTCTGTAAAAATTTCCATTTTCATATTTATTAATAATTTGTGAAGTTGTGAAGCTTTTAGCACTATTTTCAGCATACCCGATTTGGGGTTTCTTGAGGAATTTGGTGGATCTTTGGGATATTAGCTGTTTGATTTTAAAGATCTGATTTGATGCTTGAAATATCATGTAAAATCAGAAAAGGGACATTTCACTTTCCTCCCTTGCAGTGCTGACAGCTTGTTCACCCTTCAAGATCTGTCTCCTTGAGTTCTTCCACTCGTTATGCCAATGCACTCTATGATCACTTGATCAACTCAGAGTCTTGATGCTCGGTACTAACTCCTCTTGGCTTCTTTGCATGATCACACTTATGACCAACTCCCTCTCTCTTTGATCTTTGACCTGTAACTCCTTATAAAGAAGTTCTGTTCTTCATTTCCCACTCAAATCTTGATTTGATCTTGAGAAAATGGTATTGTTTTCCCTCCAAATTGCTTCTTCTAGAAACTTCATGATAAATCCATTAGCATTCACCTTGAATTCGTTTGCATGGTTTATCTAGAATTCTGTGACATCAACTCATCATCCTTATCATCTAACTAATTCACAAAATTTGATGTAACAAACTTATCACTATTGATTTGGCGAATCTTTGACTTAACAAATAATGCAGCAACTTGGAATCATTGGTTTACTGATGCTCAACACCTGAAGTCTTTTCTTGAGTTACTCAACTCCTATTATTTTACTAGCGTTCGACACCTATAGCATTTATGCTTTGCTCGACACTTGAAGACTTACTCGGCATCCATTACCTTTTTTTTGCTACTTGGCACCTGAAGGATTTTGTATTACTCAGCATCTGAATAATTACTCGGCTTACACTAAAGTTGAACTTGCTCGACTTCAACTAAGAATCTGCTCGGCTCTAACTAGCTTGCTTGGCTCTCTCCAATGAACTTAGTTAGGCTTTTACAAATGACTTAGTTAAATCTTACATCTTTGATGTGTCTTAGTGTGTCCATCCTCTGTGTCTTAGAGTATTTCATCAATACACTATTTCATATGTGGCTTTAGCTGATCCTTATACTTCTTTACAACAACATAACTTCAACCTTTCTCTAGGTGCTCTAGTTACATCTTATTGATTGCCTCCTCCTTGTCAATCAACCAATTGATAGTATTTGGATCACTTAAGAAATTGTCATTCCTGCAAGTAGCAAGTTTGACATCAATGACAAAAAAATGATTAAAAAAATTCTTTACCAATTCCATGATCTTTTCAATCATTTCCAACAGGAACATCATAAGTGAACTAATTTTATCCCACTATTTTTTTTATATCATTAATTGGTGCAACATTTTTCCTTTCATTCGGGTCTTTTCTTTCACTAGCTATATCTAACAATTTTGTGTTTTTCTTAAAAGGTGGAACTTTCAAGATAAAAAATTAAAAGATCAGCTCATCAAAGATTTAGAGCATGAGTTTGGTGTTAATATTTTTGATCATAAGAAAATGTTACAAAAAGCTTGCAAACATCTTAAGGTTGTGAGGGACTCATATAGAAAGAGTCTCATCCTAAACTTGAAGTACGAGTGTCCTCCCTTTATTACAATGAGGGAATGGAATGAGTTCATTTTGGATGCAAAGGAGAAAGGGATGGTCAAAGAGAAATTACACCAAAAAATATGAGAAGGTATGCAGTAGTATTAACTACTAGTACATTAATGTAATAATGCACTATTTAACACTGATATTTATATCTATATCATCTAACATATTTCAAACTTTTCATAGGTTGCAAGACACATCAAAGGCAACAAAGGCCAGGCTGGAAGAGGTTGGGCAGCATAGACTTGGCTCTAAGGGATATTCTAAAATCAAAGAATGAGTTGTAAGTAGTAGTAAATAAATTGCAAAGAAAAAATATTTATAAAATGCAAATAATTTTGTTAATTAAAAAAAAAATGCAGGGCACTGATTTTTATTTGGAGGCCATGGAAGAACACAAAAGAATTGCCTTCAAGCAAGGCTATACAACCGTGGCTGAACGCCTATGGAAAACTTCCATTGTCCCAACCAAATAGTCTCCTGAATCATGTGCACAGGTAAATATGCCAAAAAATATATTAGAAATTGAATACTTGAGTAACAATCTATTTGATAATAATGTGCATGACATTGCAATGCAGCCTATTAATTGTGACATAGATCATACACTGCATCATGAAGCCCCTGATGTGCATCGTACTATCCATCAAGGTGATCATTTGCTATTTAAAACTAATTATGTAATTATTAATACAATTTAACATCTTTAATTGAACTTGGTGTAACCTTTTTGTGTATATTTTAGAGGATATAGAATCATGTTGTGCTGACTGAGTGTCAGAGGATGTTTAGACTGATTAGTAGGTAAATCATGTCACACATTCAGGTAAAGAAAATCTATGTTTTGTTCTTTTAAAATGATTTTTTGATTTATAGTTCTTTTAATTAAATAAAAAACTCGTAATTCACTAATATAAAATGGTGTAAATTTAACTCATGATGTACTTGTTATTGCAGCGGACCCCCCTTTGGTGCAACAACTTCATGCTCCTCAAGAGATGAGGAGGAGACATGCGATGCAATTAGAACCAGTAGAGGAGGTTGATGACGAGGACATTGATATTCCTCTTAGAAATTTCATGAAAAAAAAATAGCAAGAAAGCAAAAAAAAAATGATTGTTGTGTGTTAATAAATTTTATGAGTTAATGACTTATTCATGAATGTTGCGTGTTAATGAATTATTCATGAATGACTTATGAATGTTGCATGTTAATGAATTATTGATGAATGTTGTGTGTTAATGAATGTTATCATGTGATTATAATGATTGAATGTTATACTTCAAAAATGGATGAATGAATGAATGTTAATAAATGTTAATGACGAATTTAGAGTGATGTTTGGGGGGGGGGGGGGGGGGGAGGGGCCAAATGAGCTTCCACCTTCACATGGTTGACCTTGTTTAGTAGAGACTATTAAACTATTCTTGAAACCAAGTGAAGCTCAAACTTTAAAGATAAGCTTATAGTTAATAGTGATAACCAATTAGCAAGTCCAAATGAAGTTCTTCGTTATAGGTACCTTTTTAGTTTTTAACGCACAATGTCATGTTTTAATATTGTGTAGTTTTTTTCTTAAGTCAAAGTATTCTTTTACTATAAGAACATAATTTATGACCATTTTAGTAACTATTCTAACATCGCTTTATGACAAATCCTATTTTGGCAAAGATGGCGATAAGTGGTGTTGTCTATTCCTTGGGAGATTGGATTGCATAGGTCCATATCTCAAAATCATTTGCATGTGGTAGAAATGCATACTTAGAACTATTTAATTCTACATTTAAAAACATTGATGACACTCTAGACACAAAATAATGCTCATGCTATTGACTTGACAATGCTATGAAGGCAAACCAATTTTTGAATTTGAATGAACCTAGATGTTTAGATCTGGTCTCCTTGGATTTAGTCTTCATGGTTCTTTGTATCATTATCACTATCATCCTAGGGAGGTAACACCTTTTCCTTCTTTCTTAGTCTCTTACAATTCATACTTGTTTAATTTGAATAATTTTTGAGTTCCTTGTAAAAAGGGTATGAAAAACAAATATGGTTATACAGTCTCTATTTCCTTTACTTGAACTTGATGTTATGATTTATCATTTGACATTTTATTATTTTGATGTTGAACTTGAAGCATATGATGATATTATGGTATGCTCATGATGCTATTCTTACAAGTTTATGGTGTTTTTGTTGTTTATATGATATTATGTGACATTCTAATCTAGATTCATGCTTATAGCCTATATCCATTCATAATTTTTCTCCAAATCATCCCTTTGTTGCTACATCTTTACTATCAATTTGTCTGCCATCTTCTATTGAGAGTATGGAGATAAGTAAGATCAAGGTTCATGAACAATAGGAAGTTTACAACTTAACCTTGATATGAACCTTGATAATGATGTATGGTCTCATATTACAAGTATGGTGAAAAGGTTCATATTAACTAGCAAGTTTAGAATCCATTTGTATTGGTCTCATTTGGTCCTCTTCTTCATGGTTTGTCTCTCACTTTTTCTCTCCATTTTTTCTACTGTACTTGGGCTCCATTTTCATAGCTTCTTGGTCATATTATTAAGCTCTCTAGTCACATTGGGGAAGCTTCATTGTGGTCCTTAGATAATCCTTTCATTCACTCCATCAAGCCTTGGCCTTGCAATGGTTGAGGGAAATTACTCTCACTACTTCTTTTCTTACTATACCCTATCAAAGTTCTTTATATTTTTCTTTCATTAACATTCTAATCATTTTATCTTTGTGTTAATCTATCACCATTTATTGTGTGTAAATGAAGGAGGTGGAAACACCAAAATGAAAATTTTATTGAAGCAAGTCTCTAAATAGCCACCCACCATTCTCCTTTGTCTTTGTATGAAGGTTCACTAGAGGAAGAAGTGAGATACTTTGATCTTCTTTATTTGCAAGTCTCTCTCATCTTACAAATTTTCATTCTATATATATATTTTAAATTTTATAGTCAATTTCCTTGCTAGTTAGATTAGTCTTATTTTTATATTTTAGTTAGTGTTATTATTTTTTTCCTAAGGGTTCGTGCCTCAAAACATGTATTATTTTCATAAAAGAACAATGCACACTATGCTAATGTCAAAAATCCGCATTGCCATCAATGATTCACACTAGTTTCTAGGACCATGATCTTGTGGGTTTTCGTGTTTAACCTTTATTTTTTGTGTTTAAATTTTCAATAGTCAAAATTCCATAATTTATTAGTACCTTAAATTTTATTTTATTTTGAATTTTATATCTTTTATCATATTAGTTGTCTTGATCTTGTAGCTCACCAAAGTGTTGGTTATATAAAGTGTCACAAGAGATAATTTATCCATTGAGATTTTAATTATTCTTGAGGTTAGTGAAATTTTAATTCTACTCCTTTTGGTGAAACCAATGTGAAATATGCCAACCTCTATATTTAATTTTTCCATTTTTGAGTGATAGTATCTTCATAGATATGGTGAGAACCACTTGTATCTTTCCAAATGCTTGAAGGGTGCAAGAAATGAGAATCACTTTCACCCTTTGAAATGATCCATAAATTAGATAGATTTTCTTGCATTGCCTACCTCTATATAATGCATCATTTAAACATTCTCCTTTACCAATGCCTTTCTATTGGCTGCCTCTCTACAATGCATCTCGTTGGTAACATTGTCCTTCACTTTTTGTTGAGTTTTTTTGAATATTAAGTGTCTTTCATAGTTCAACATGAAACTTCTAATTTTTTTTGTTTTCTCTTGCTCCATTATTGATGATATCTTTTTGTAGCCTTTATGGGGCTAATTTGTAGCCAATGCATTGATTTGGGAAGGGGATAAAAAAGATCATTTGTTTGAATACTCTACACAACACATGCTAATGAAGTCTCAAAATGATAGTCAAGATAAAAGGTGACTCAAAAAAATTAAAAATTTCATGGCTAAATACATTATGACCAAATGGGACCAATACGTCAAGTAATATGCCATTATACTGTATCTTTAACAATCCAAAAGTATATTCCCATGAGGAAATGGTTAAAGATAGAATCTTGTTCTGACATTAAATTGCAAGAAAAGATCTTTTGCAATATCAACATTATCTATTTTATGCATTTTCTTCTCAATCTATTATGCGCCTTTCGAAACCTAAGATAAAGTCATTATCGTTTGATCAAATGCTTCCCTTAATAGAAGAAATTCTTTCTTAATTTGATTTATTTTCTCTTGTAATATATCTAGCAGAGAATGAAGTTGACTAGTTTGCAATAGGAGAGACATCATTGTCTTCCTCTAAATCATGTGTCCATTAGCAAAATATGGGTTTTAATTGATTCCATTTGTGCTTTGATGTTCTTGGTAGAGTCTTGCCATTTCAAACTATACTTGAATAGATTTTTAGTATATATTCTTGACACACAATCTAACCTTCTTTAGATTTTCTTACAGGATAGTATGAGCATTAGGGGTACGTGTAGGATCATGGTCAACCAAACAATGACCTTAAGTGACAGTGAAAACCCAACAAATCAGGGTTATGTCAACTTGACACATAATGTTAAAGTGGTTTTGGACTTTATATCGAAAAGTTGTAAGAAAATAATCTATAGGAAATTGAATTTAGTTTCTAAACTACTAGGCTTTATTTGGAGAAAAAAATAATTTATTGGTCAAAAGTTTGGATTTTAATGCAGTACTACGAAAATTTCAGGGCAAAAATAAAAAGTAGGTGTATGTCTGACCACCTTAATCAAAATCAAATGATAATATTTTTTTAATATAATTATAGATATAAAAAGTAGACTCATGCCCATATGTGATAGATATTTTTGGGTATTTTAATTCCAAATAAATAATTAAATATGAATTTTCTACTAAAAATTTTTCAAAAAAAAAAACTCCTGTGTCTGACCACCTTAACTAATAGAAAACTTTACCAATTTTTTTTTCTTATATTAGGCAAAGCATAGAATGTGACGCAACTTTTGGATTTTAAAAATGTTATACCATTTGAAAGTTATAGCTATTTTTCAATCAGTATGTCAATCAACACTTCACAATTATCTTCATTGAAAATTAACTAATGAATACTTATCAAACTCAGAATTTGATAGATATTATATCGATGGAATCTTGAGAGTGTTATAAACAAACTCTTTTCGTTTCATTCAATTATGATGAAAATAACATTGTTAGATGGCTACCCGAAGTTTGAGTATTAATGAAACCCTTCTCAAACATGTTTTTTGGGTTGACCAAATAGGCTTGGTAAATAATGAGCCTAATCAGATACCCGAAATAAAATTGGGTATCTGATTTTAGATCGGATACCCGATATGAAGTCAGGTATCCAATTAGGCTCATATTTTTCAATTGAAATTTTGAAAGAAAATTTGAGAGGAAAGATATTCCAATTGTAATTTTGGAGGGAGGCAAATTTGAGAGGGAAAATTTAGAGTATTTTAAAGGGTAATTTATTTGGGGGAAGTGTGGACATTGGTATTATTATTATTATATATGATTATAATTATTATTGTATTATAGTAATATGTATGATTATTATTATTAAATATAATATAGTTATAAATATAATAATAATAATTATAACTAAATATAATATAGTAATATATATGATAAATATTATTATTAAATATATATAGTAATATTATATTACTATTATTATATATAATAATATATATGGTTATTATTATTAAATCCATAATTTAGTAGCATATATGATTATTATTGTTATATAATCTAATACTATATTATTATTATATTAAAATACACAATTATATTATTATTAGGTATAATATTGTCATAAAATGCATCGAAAGGGGTCATAGGTTAACCTATGACCCCTTTGGATGCATTTCATGACAACAGATGTCCCTAGGGTCCTTAGTGTCCCCTTTTGATGAATTTCTAATAGGTCCCTAAGGGTCCTAGGGGTCCTAGGGACATAAATTGTCATGAAATATGTCAAGAGGGGTCATAGGTTAACGTATGACCCCTCTCGATGCATTGGAACCAACCAAATGAATCCTAGGGGTTGTAGGACCCCTAGGGACATAGGTTGTGATGAAATGCATGGAGAGGGGTCATAGGTCATCCTATGGCCCCTTTCGATCCATATAAATGATTATAATATGTTCTTAGGGGTCCTAGGACCCCTAGAGACATATGTCATCATGAAATATGTTGAAAGGGGTCATAGGTCATCCAATGACCCCTTTTGACCCATATAAATTATTATAATATGTCCTTAGGGGTCCTAGGATCCTTAGAGACATATGTAATCATGAAATGTGTTGAAAGGGGTCATAGGTCTTTCCTATTGCCCCTTTCGACTCATATAAACAATTCTAATATGTCCAGGACCCTTAGAGACATATGTTGTCATGGAATGTGTCGAAAGGAGTCATAGGTCATCCTATGACCCCTTTTGACCCATATGAATGATTATAATATGTCCAAAGGGGTCCTAGGACCCCTAAAGACATATGTCATCATGGAATGTGTCAAAAGGGGGTCATAGGTCATCCTCTGGTCCCTTTTGACACATATAAATGATTCTAATATGTCCCTAGGGGTCTTAGGTCCCCTAGAGACATATGTCATCATGAAATGTATCAAAAAGGGGTCATAGGTCATCCCATGGCCACTTTCAACCCATATAAATGATTATAATATATCTGTAGGAGTCCTACGACCCCTACAGACATATGTCATCATAGAATGTGTCAAAAGGGGTCATAGGTATGGCCTCTTTCGACCCATATAAATGATTCTAATATGTTCCTGGGGCTCTTAGGACCTCTAGTGACATATGCTATAATAAAATGTGTCCAAAGGAGTCATAGGTAATCTTATGGCCCCTTTCGACCTATATAAATGATTCTAATATGTCCCTAGGGGTCCTAGGACCCCTTGAGACATGTCATCATAGAATGTGTCGAAAGGGGTCATAGGTCATCCTATGGCCACTTTCAACCCATTTAAATGATTCTAATATGTCCCTAGGGGTTCAAGGACCCCTAGAGACATATGTCATCATGAAATGTGTCGAAAGGGGTCATAGGGCATCCTATGACCCCGTTTGACCCATATAAAAGATTATAATATGTCCCTAAGGGTTCTAGAACCTCTAGAGATATATGTCATCATGGAATGTGTCAAAAGGGGTCATAAGTCATCCTATAGACCATTTTGACCCATATAAATGATTATAATGTCCCTAGGGACATATGTCATCATGGAATGTGTCAAAAGGGGTGATAGGTCATCCTATGGACCTTTTGACCTATATAAATGATTATAATATGTTCCTAAGGGTACTAAGACCCATAGAGACATATATCGTCATGAAATGTGTCGAAAGGGGTCATAGGTCATCCTATGGCCCCTTTTGACCCATATAAATAATTCTAATATGTCCCCAGGGGTCCTAAGACCCCTAGAGATATATGTTGTAATAAAATGTGTCAAAAAGGGTCATAGGTCATCCTATGGCCCCTTTCGACCCATACAAATGATTGTAATATGTCTCTAGGGGTCTTAGGACACCTAGGGACATATGTTGTAATAAAATGTGTCAAAAGGAGTTAGAGTCATCCTATGGCCCCTTTCAACCTATATAAATGATTGTAATATGTCCTTATGGGACCTAGGACCCCTAGCGATATATGTTGTAATAAAATGTGTCAAAAGGGGTCATAGGTAATCTTATGGCCCCTTTTGACCCATACAAATGATTCTAAAATGTCCCTAGGGGTCCTAGGACCCCTAGCGACATATATTGTTATGGAATGTGTCAAAAAGGGTCATAGATCATCCTATGGCCCCTTTCAATCCATATGAATGATTATAATATATCCCTAGGGGTCCTAGGACCCCTAGAGACATATCTCATCATGGAATGTGTCGAAATGGGTCATAGGTCATCCTATGGCCCCTTTCGACCCATATAAATGATTCTAATATGTCCCTAGGGGTCCTAAGACCCCTAGAGACATATGTTGAAATAAAATGTGTCAAAAAGGGTCATAAGTCATCCTATGGCCTCTTTTGACCCATATAAATGATTGTAATATGTCCCTAGGGGTCCTAGGACCTCTAGGAACATATGTTGTAATAAAATGTGTCAAAAGGGGTCATAGGTCATCCTATGGCCCCTTTCGATCCATATAAACGATTGTAATATGTTCCTAGGGGTCCTAGGAGCCCTAGCGACATATGTTATAATAAAATGCGTCAAAAGGGGTCATAGGTCATCCTATGGCCCCTTTCGACCCATATAAATGATTGTAATGTCCTTAGGGGTTCTAGGACTCCTAGAGACATGTAATAAAATGTGTCGAAAGGGGTCATAGGTCATCCTATGGCCCCTATCGATCCATATAAACGATTGTAATATGTCCCTAAGGGTCCTAGAACTCTTAGGGACATATTTTATAATAAAATTTGTTGAAAGACATCATAGGTCATCCTATGGCCCCTTTCGACCCATATAAATGATTATAATATGTCCCGAGGGGTCCTAGGACCCTTAGAGACATATGTCATCATGGAATGTGTCAAAATGACCTATGACCCCTTTCAACCTATATAAATGATTATAATGTTCCTAGGGGTCCTAAGACCCCTAGAGACATATGTCATCATATAATGTGTCGAAAGGGGTCATAGGTAATCCTATGGCCCCTTTCGACCCATATAAATGATTCTAATATGTCCCTAGGGGTTTTAGGACCCCTAAAGACATATGTTGTCATGGAATGTGTCAAAAGGGGTCATAGGTCATCCTATGGCCCCTTTCGACCCATATGAATGATTATAATATGTCCCTAGGGGTCCTTGGACCTCTAGGGACATATGTCGTTATAGAATATGTTGAAAGGGGTCATAAGTCATCCTATGGCCACTATCGACCCATATAAATGATTCTAATATGTCCCTAGGGGTCTTAAGACCCCTAGAGACATATGTCATCATAGAATGTGTCGAAAGGGGTCATAGGTCATCCTATGGCCTCTTTTGACCCATATAAATGATTCTAATATGTTTCTAGGGGTCCTAAGACCCCTAGAGACATATGTTGTAATAAAATGTGTCAAAAAGGGTCATATGTCATCCTATGGCCCCTTTCGACCCATATAAGTGATTATAATACTTCCCTAGGGGTCCTAAGACCCCTAGAGACATATGTCATCATGAAATATATTGAAAGGGGTCATAGGTCATCCTATGGCCCCTTTCGACCCATATAAACGATTATAATATGTCCCTAGGGGACCTAGAACCCCTAGAGACATATGCCATCATGTAATGTGTTGAAAGGGGTCATAGGTCATCTTATGACCCCTTTCCACTCATATAAACGATTATAATATGTCCCTAGGGGTCTTAAGACCCTTAGAGACATACGTTGTAATGAAATGTGTTGAAAGGGGTCATAGGTAATTCTATGGCCCCTTTCAACTGATATAAATGATTCTAATATGTCCCTAGGGGTCCTAGGACCCCTAGAGACATATGTCATAATGGAATGTGTTGAAAGGGGTCATGAATCATCCTATGGCCCCTTTCAACCCATATGAACAATTATAATATGTCCCTAAGGGTCCTAGGAACCCTAGAGACATATGTCATCATGAAATGTGTCGAAAGGAGTCATAGGTCATCCTATGGCCCCTTTCGACCCATATAAACGATTCTAATATGGCCTTGGGGGTCGTAGGACCCCTAGAGACATATGTCATCGTGGAATGTATCAAAAGGGATCATAAGTTATCCTATAGCCCTTTTTGACCCATATAAATGATTCTAATATGTCCCTAGGGATCCTAGGACCCCTAAAGACATATGTCATCATGGAATGTGTCGAAAGGGGTCATAGGTCATCCTATGGCTCCTTTCAACCCATATAAACAAATATAATATTTTCCCAAGGGTTTGACCCCTAGGGACATATGTCATCATGAAATGTGTCGAAAGGGGTCATAGGTAATCTTATGGCCCCTTTTGACCCACATAAATGATTCTAATATTTCTCTAAGGGTGCTAGGACCCCTTGAGACATATGTTGTCATGAAATGTGTCAAAAGGGGTCATAGGTCATCCTATGGCCCCTTTTGACCCATATAAATGATTCTGATATGTCCTTAGGGGTTTGAGGACCCCTAGAGACATATGTCATCATAGAATGTGTTAAAAGGGGTCATAGGTCATCCTATGGCCCCTTTTGACCCATATAAATGATTATAATATGTCCCTAGGGGTTCTAGGACCCCTAAAGACATATGTCATCATAAAATGTGTCGAAAGGGGACATAGGTCATCCTATGGCCCCTTTAAATCCATATACATGATTATAATATGTCCCTAGGGGTCCTAGGACTCCTAGAGACATATATCATCATGGAATGTGTCGAAAGGGGTCATAGGTCATCTTATGGCCCCTTTTGACCAATATAAACAATTATAATATGTCCTTAGGGGTTTGAGGATCCCTAGGAACATATGTCGTCATGAAATGTATCGAAAGGGGTCATAGGTCATCTTATGGCCCCTTTCGATCCATATAAACAATTATTATATGTTGTTATAGTAAGAAATACAAATAATATAGTAAAAATATAATAATTTAGTCAAAATAAAGATAATATAGCATAATAATCATATATATAATATTTGTAGATAATAATAATAATAACATAATATATTATTATATATTAATAACATAGGTCATAATAATAATATATATTATATTTATAGATTATAATAATAATAATAACGTAATATATTATTATATATTAATAGTTACGTTATTATATTAAATAATAATAATATAATATAATATAATTTCATATATATATATATATATATATGTTAATATATGTTATATATTTATAGATTAGTCATAACTCATAAATTTATTTTTCATTGCAATATTTTGTGCTGGTCAATATCAGATATTCGGTTTGAAATCGAGTATCTGATCTGAAATCGGATACCCGATATTTACCGGCATTATTTTTCCAAAATATTCCTTGTCACTACAAACTTGAAAACATCATTTTTTTTGGGCCTTTTTCACGTGTTTTGGGAAAAGTCACGTTTTGGGGCCCAAACAATCAAAAAAAGTTTGATAATATATCCCTATGTGTCCGATATTGTCATCTGAATGGGGAGCAGTAGTCATCAAAAGGCTAAACACAAAAGGAAGGTACCCAATGAAGACATTGTGACATATAGGGAAAGGGACAAAATAGAACACCGAAAGAAAAGATAAGGTATGTTAAATGTCAGTCAAGTTGACGATGAATTAGTCAAAAGTGAAATCATAGAGTTAGATAATTAATATGTGTAGTTGGGGAATGAAAATGTACCAATTGAAAATGATAAAGCTAGAATTTCAAATTTAGAGAATGAAAATATCAAGGAGGAAATGCTACTAGGTTATAATGTAAATTGCATAATTGACCATGCCGAACATGACAATGCACAGGAACCTAATGCATAGGAACCTTACATATCTCCTAATTATAATTGACATGAAGATTCTAGAACACCAAAATGGATAATTGAAATTGATGAAATGATCATTACCAATTTGGAAGGGAAAAAAATCAGAAAGAACCGTTTGGTTATGGGCTTCAAGACTATATAAGATGTTTTTCGGCAACCAAATAGTGGTGGAGCAATGTCAACTTTTTATGCACTTATTAAAAATGAAAAATATGAGACCTATGCTTTCCAAATTGAAGATTCATGTCAATAAAAATTTGGAAAGAAATGACATTATTGTGAAGAATCTTTTCAGTGTTCTCAATAGCATTGGAAAAAATAGCAAGGAGAAGGATAACAGAGTTGCTCGAAGGGTTATTACAACCTCTTTGGTAAGTCATAATTTGAGAAAGTGTAGATATCTGAGACAAAATTGTATTGATTTGAACCTAAATCGTTCTACTTTGAGAAGAGCACTTAGTTGACGAGAGAGAATTGATGATCCTCTTCAAAATGAAACATGGGCATTTGGTGGGAGACTTCCATGTTTTGATAAGAAGTTGTCTGATGATGTGAAGGAAGAAATTACACAATTTTGGCACTCTAGCTCACAAGTATCACCCAATGCTAATGA
This sequence comes from Cupressus sempervirens, assembly GCA_028749045.1. Lineage (NCBI taxonomy): Eukaryota > Viridiplantae > Streptophyta > Pinopsida > Cupressales > Cupressaceae > Cupressus > Cupressus sempervirens. The sequence goes on along the minus strand of CM053786.1, from coordinate 839,880,616 downwards.
TGTGTTAAAGTTAAGAATTGGCATTAGAGACCGCACACCACATCCTAAACACTATTTGGAGGTGAGTCAAACTATGTTGTTCAAACAATTTAGAGAGTCATCCAAGTCTTCATCTATCACAAAGGGCTTTTGAATCTTTGAAGACATTTTATTATGTGGCAATTAAAATTTGAAATACATGTTGTTGCAAATATCATGACGAGTTTTCTATGTAGCATGAACTATTACGCTCCATCTATTCTACTTTACATAGTAAAGAAATGTTGGAGAATTGTGGTGATATTGTTCTTCCAAAATCAAGAGACTTGCTAGATCAATTTTTATGTCGTAGAGTTGATTGTTGTTTCTTTTATAGAAATTCTTGCTTAAATGAGAAGTGTTCAGAATGTGGTGGCTTATCTAAGTTTGACACATGTTTCCATTAAAGGTGCGAACAAGATCTTGGAAAGACAATAGTTAAAAAAAAAGGTATATGAAATGGTGAAATACACATTGAAGAGTGGGGGTGAGGGCTCTAGGTGTGAATTGGTTGGAAAAGAAATCAATGTGGCTAGTTTTATTTTAGATTTCAAAGCAAATATTTTCTACAAGTATGCAAGAAATAGTCACAGGTCTCAATGGTTGGATCAACAATTTAGAATGTTGTTAGTACCCGATATGGTCACAATTTCAAATCTTCAAGTTTAGAGTTGTTGAACCACTTCGAACTGAAGTTCAAAGTAGTTCAAAGCAATTCAATGGTTCAGCTGACTCATCCTGCAGGTTCAATACAAATCAAAGTTCAGACTCAACGGTTCAGTGTAGAAATTCAGGCGTCATAGTGCAAAGATGTTCCTCAGCCAAAGAATGAAATAACATCATAGTGAATCTTCAAGTGAGTCAAAGGGTCAGTGAGTTTGATGTTTCAAAGGTTCAACTATTCAAACTTCAAGTACAGAGTTTTTGAACCACTTCGAAGCAGTTCAAAGCGGTTCAAAAAAGTTCACTGTGCTCATGCAGGTTTGACAATCTATTCTGAGAGGTTCACATGTATGATTCAGTGGCTTGCTTCAGAAGTTCAAAGTGGTCCAAAGTGATTCAAAGATAAGGTTCAAATGTTGAGTTCGAATGGTTCAAACAGGTTCAACGGGTTCGATTATTTTGGCAGTTTTATATACCTCCACTCAGTATTCAATAACTTTTGACTGAGATATAATTTTCTCGATCTCTTCGATCAAGTTGTGTGGAATTAGAATCTCTCCAACATATCCAAAATTCAGCAAGATCCAATAGTGGGATAATTATTTATGCCTCTCGTACCGAGACCCATTTTTGCTGACAGAGTTATTTTGAATTCGACCAGTATCAAGAATATTTTTATATTGGGATAATGTAATCATGTGCCACTTGTCTAAGTCTCATTTAATATGTCAAATTATCCTTATAAGACTTTTTTATCAATTTTTTATAAGGTTATTAAAATATTAATGAGAGAACATAAGAAGAGGAAGATGGATAGTCAAATTCCAAGAATCAGTTATGCAAACTGAAAATACACATCAACCAGCTATTTATGAAGGTATTTTCAAACCACAAAGGGTTCCACTTTCTGTTGGGTTTGTAGACTTTGGGTTGCAGAACAGAGGAGTTGGATTGAAAGTTTCATTTGCTGGGAGAGAAAGAGCAGAGTTTTGTCTAATTTTCCAGACTGTGAGCTAGAAATAGGGGATATTTTGATTTTGAATGTATGCAGGGAGAGGGAATGCAGGTTTCCTTTTCAGTTAGTGATTTAGATGTATGATGTAATGAGAACTTTGTTGTTTCAACATTTTTAGAGGAGGGAGACTCAGAAGATAATTGCATACTAGAATTTTGAGTCTGGGCAATTTTCTTTCCACTGAGTGTTATCTTTGTATGACTTTCAGTTTTCTCTAAATGCATTTATGTCATGGCTTTTTGAATATATTTGATTTCAAAGTGTCTTTAAAGCTTTGATTCTTGCTTTCTCAGGCTTCATTCTCCTTGTAATGCTACATGCAAATGGACTTTGTGTCATTTGTTACTTATTTTCCTTTAGTCATCCAGCTTTCCACCTCTACTTTGTATTTACGAGTAGATGTTTGATATCCTTTTATGCTTTTTGGTAAAAGCATTCACATTTAATTCATTGAATACCTTGTACGGGGAGCTGTACCCGATAAAATTCAGAGGAAGGTTATCAATTCAATGATAACTTGTCCAACTGTTAGTGCTGATTCGTTTTCTCATTTGGGCATTCAGGGTTATATTTGTATGTATTTTCTTGGAGGACAATCTGTTCACTAACAGATTTTTGGTGACTCCGCTGGGGAAAGAATCGTAGTTGTAGTGTTTTCTTTTCTCAAAAATCTGAAGGTACCTCCTCGAGGATGGAGGTTGGCGGCTCTATTGAGGAAGAATGCGGAAAAGTCTTCCTTACGAATCAAGAAATCATAAAGGAATGGGTTCCAGCAAAGGATGGAGATACCTCTGAAATCTTCATCTTTATCCCACCTTTCAAAGATAATCCCATCAGAGAAGTTACAAAAGAAGTAGCAAAGCAAGTGGGCTGGTTGAAGTCTTTCTATGGTGCTATCCTCATCAAGAAAAGACCCAAGATGCAATATTTAGAAGAAGAAATCTAGCCAGAATTACTCCAACATCATGCTGATCCAGTTTTACAAGAAGAGAATACCTGCAACAACACCGAAGTAAAGGTAAGCCATAATGATGAAATCTTTTCTCAAGATCTTTCCTCATCTCATGCAAAAATTGGTACATTAGAAAGTCATGGTGATCATTCTTTTCCTAAAGATTCTATTGAGATAATTTCTCCGGGTGGCTTGTCTGAAAATGAATCTTTAAATACCACAAAAGATTGTGAGGGTATTAATCCTTTGAAGGAGAATGTAGAGAAAGAGTCTTTACTTGAATCTTTTCATGCTGAATATGTTGCAATAGCGAACCTTGTAGATGATGCTGCTTTTAATGGAGATGTATTCAAATCTTGTTCTCCACATCCTAAGAGTTTCAGTTTCAACTATGTTGATAATCTCCCTATTTCAGAAGTTCGTATTGATGAGAAAGTTGACAACTTGCCTTCGGATTTTCAATCTTTCACTTTTGATGTTGATCATTTTTTTTTGGAAAACCCTCTTGATGAAAAGATTCAGGATAATATGTAGCCTGAGACTGAACTTCTTATTTCTATGAAGAAAGAAGATGATTCCTTATGCTTGCAAGCTAGTATCAGCACGTGCAAAGATTGTCTGAATTTGATGATGAAATTTGCAACTATGACAAGGTGAAAGTGCATGAAGAAGAGTTTCTTTTTCATTCTGAAAATGCTGAAATCAGCACTCAGCCTGTAAACTGTCCAGCTGAAACATGGAAAGAAATATCATTTGATCAACAAGAAAGGGTTGTTGCTGAATTTTTGCTATGTCTTCAGCCTGAAGATGTCTCTCAAACCAATCCTCTTGATGGTGATTCAATTCTTCATGAAGATGAGACAAAGATGTCTCTAGAGAAAGATGCCCCTATTGAATTTCTTGTTGAGAAAGAATAATATGAAGCTGGCCTTCAATCTAGTGGTGGTTTAGTCGATGTGTTGAAGAATGCGATTCTCAATGGAGAAGAAGGAATCATAGGTACATTTTCTTCATCACTCAAGCTGGATCATTTCTTGGATGAGGCCTCAGGTACTTTTTCAAATCAATTTCAGAATGAAGTATTTATTGGCAATTTTCCTTTTCATCCATCTATGCATGATGTTGTGATTTGGGTAATGCTGAAAAGTGTGATGACATTCTGAGAAGAGAAGGGGATGGAATTTATGATATATTTGATCACAGCTGGTTCCTTGAAAGGAATGAAGAAGATATATATCCAAGGTCTAATCCTATGCTGAAAGAAGCATCATTATGGCTGCAATTTGATCATAACCATGTGCAAGGATTAGATCTTCATGATAGCATTTCAAAACATTGTACACCATCTTTTGGTGAGGCATTTTCATTTCATATTTTTTAGTTTGAAGTGGAGTCTAATCCTGATAGTGTGAAGGATCAATTCTTAAGTGGAGATGAATACTATGATGAGTTATGGCTCTTTGGAAAAGAGAGTTGGATCAACATGTGCATGCACACTGTCAGTTTGAAGTGGGGTATTAAAAGAGTTGTTATCGGGCAATGGTTTGGAGCTAGTCCATTGAGGTACAATTTGCTAATTTAGAAAGGCTCCTATTTCTCTCAACCGGTAAATCGATTCACTTAACTTCTTCTTTCTTCTGGTCTCTTGGTAGGTTCTTTACCTACCTTTGTAAATATTGTAAATAAGTTTTTCTTGTGCGTAGTGTAGTTGGAATAATGTGCAAGCCTCGTGCTTGCTGGTAGTTTAGGTGTTGGTTGTTGGTTTTGTTTGCTGATTTTTCCCTACTCCCCTCCACCCTCTCTGCAAGTAGCTCCCGATTTTCTTCTTGACTCTATTTGCCCAATGGTCAAGGCACTGTTCTTTTCCCAGAGATTACTAGAGTTCTCTGATTTTGCATCAAAATCAGTCCCGCAGTTAGAGCCCCTGTTAGTACCCGATATGGTCACAATTTCAAAGCTTCAAGTTTAGAGTTGTTGAACCACTTCGAACTAAAGTTCAAAGTAGTTCAAAGCAATTCAATGGTTCAGCTAACTCATCCTGTAGGTTCAATACAAATCAAAGTTCAGACTCAACGGTTTAGTGCAAAAATTCAGACGTCATAGTGCGAAGATGTTCCTCAGCCAAAGAATGAAATAACATCATAGTGTATCTTCAAGTGAGTCAAAGGTTCAGTGAGTTTGATGTTTCAAAGGTTCAACTGTTCAAACTTCAAGTACAGAGTTTTTGAACCACTTCGAAGCAGTTCAAAATAGTTCACTGTGCTCATGCAGGTTCGATGATCTATTTTGAGAGGTTCACATGTATGATTCAATGGCTTGGTTTAGAAGTTCAAAGTGGTCCAAAGTGATTCAAAGATAAGGTTCAAATGTTGAGTTCGAATGGTTCAAATAGGTTCAACGGGTTCGATTATTCTGGCAGTTTTATATACCTCGACTCAGTCTTCAATAACTTTTGACTCAGATATAATTTTCTCGATCGCTTAGGTCAAGTTGTGCGAAATTAGGATCTCTCCAACATATACAAAATTCAGCAAGACCCAACAGTGGGATAATTATTTATGCCTCCTGTACCGAGACCCATTTTTGCTGAAAGAGTTATTTTGAATCTGACCAGCATCAAGAATATTTTTATATTGGGATAATGTAATCATTTGCCACTTGTCTAAGTCTCATTTAATATGTCAAATTATCCTTATAAGACTTTTTCATCAATGTTTTATAAGGTTATTAAAATATTAATGAGAGAACATAAGAAGAGGAAGATGGATAGTCAAATTCCAAGAATTAGTTATGCAAACTGAAAATAGACATCAACTAGCTATTTATGAAGGTATTTTCAAACCACAAAGGGTTCCACTTTATGCTGGGTTTGTAGACTTTGGGCTGCAGAACAGAGGAGTTGGATTGAAAGTTTCATTTGCTGGGAGAGAAAGAGCAGAGTTTTGTCTAATTTTCCAGACTGTGAGCTGGAAACAGGGGATATTTTGATTTTGAATGTATGCAAGGAGAGGGAATGCAGGTTTCCTTTTCAGTTAGTGATTTAGATGTATGATGTAATGAGAACTTTGTTGTTTCAGCATTTTTAGAGGAGGGAGACTTGGAAGATAATTGCATACCAGAACTTTGAGTCTGGGCAATTTTCTTTCCACCGAGTGTTATCAGTTTTCTCTAAATGCATTTATGTCATGGATTTTTGAATATATTTGATTTCTTAGTGTCTTTAAAGCTTTGATTCTTGCTTTCTCAAGCTTCATTCTCCTTGTAATGCTACATGCAAATGGACTCTGTGTCATTTGTTACTTATTTTCCCTTAGTCATCCAACTTTCCATGTCTAGTTTGTATTTACGAGTAGATGTTTGATATCCTTTTATGCTTTCTAGTAAAAGCATTCACATTTAATTCATTGAATACCTTGTACGGGGAGTTGTACCCGATAAAATTCAGAGGAACGTTATCAATTCAATGATAACTTGTCCAACTGTTAGTGCTGATTCGTCTTCTCATTTGGGCATTCAGGGTTATATTTGTATGTATTTTCTTGGAGGACAATCTGTTTATTAACAAATGTGTAAGGAGACTTTTCTCATTGGCACTATTATATCAGTTGTTGATTTTGATGAGAACTACACATTGCAACCTCAAAATGAGACACAATCTCAGTATTGAAACTCCATTTAGATTTCTATTTTCATCCACATAACATATAGACATGCCCCTGATAGTGCAAAAGATAATCAAAAGATTATTAGAAAGTATCATATTCATATGAGTGATGATAGAGCTCACTCTCATGAGTTTGTGCAACATTGTTTCTAGAATTATTTTGATTTCTTATAGGAGCATGCAATTGCTATGGATAGACATATAATTTGGTTAGATAACTGTATAGGTCAATTCAAGAATGCTCACATGTTTTATTGGTTGTGTAGGATGCACGTAGAGAGGGGGCTGCCTTATATTTAGAGTTTTTTTGAGTTTGTCTATGGGAAAGGGGAACATGATGGAGCAAGAGCATGTGTAAAGAGAGCTTTAGTTAAGGATCAATTGAAAATTTCAGTAGTAGAGCTTCTTGATGCTCGTAGCATTATTGATTGGTGTAGTTTAGCATTATCATAGGGGGGGACTCTTGATTCAGTGGTACGTAGGTTCTTTTGGTTGGTTGAGGAAGGGTCCATAGGTGATAGATCAGATTGTACTATAGTGAGAGACTCATAAAAAATGCATTCATTTTGAAGCTCTGATTTTAGTACATGGACCATTTGGACACGACAACTAGCTTGCTTTTGTCCTAGTTGTTTTCAGTGTGATTGGGATCACTGTGAGTTGAGTGAGTGGGTGGAAACATGGGCTCCACATTATCTTACTCCATTTCCTATCATACCCTCTATAAGAAATGATGAAATGGAAAATTCACTTGAGCATAACCATCTATCAGATCTTCTTTAGCTAGGATATGTCTTTGTATTGGTTGCACCATAAGGGAATGATGAGAAATCCAATTATTTGTTAGCATGTTGTGTAAGAGGTAAAGAAAAGCTTGCACAACCGATCACAGATGATGATGGATTCACATCTACTGGTTCAGTGGTTGTTGCTGGAACATGGCTGCAGACATACATGCTTAGAAGGAATGGAATTCCTACATTTGAAGACTATTAGAAGCATACAATAATTCTCATATATTCACATCTTATTATAGCAAAAAATGTAAAGTTGTTGAAGGATCAAGGAAGACCAAAAGTAAAAGAACTTTTTACTATTACTAATGCTGATCATGAAGCCCTGTTAGAGACCCTAAAACAGAGAGAGGACCCTACTGGAACACTCGACTAGGTATATTTACTTCTTATGTTATTTTTTTCATAATGATTTAGTGAATCGATGATTATCTTGTTTAATACAATAAGTTACTAATATTTTTTATGATATTGGAATGTAGGTACATCATGAAGAGTGGGGCGGGTGGGCGGGCGGGCGGGGGGGGGGGAGGGGCAGGCAGGTGTTGGGGAGAATTCCTAAGATTTATGATGTAAAATGTGAAGGCTTTTTGTATATGGTTTTTGTAATAATGAAAAAGATAGTTTAAATTAGTTACACATTCTAATTTGTATTTTGGTAGGTTTTTTGTAAGGAATTATAAGAGGAAGATATTGAACAAGTTCTTGCAAATCATATTTGCATGTGATACAAGGCTATAAGGAAATTTTTAAGAGCATTTAAACAAGAAGTGATATTATGATGCTAATATTGTGTAAGCCTTTTACTACAAGTCTTATAAATGCATTTCATTTTTTTTTTATGGTGTGAGGTTTCCATCTCTAGGTTATTATAAACAAAGACTTATCAAACCCTTGTCTTTTTTTCTCTTTACCTATCTGTGACAAGTTCTTGCATACATGTGTTCTTCAGGGTTTCATGAATTTATATTGCTCAAATTCTACAATGGCAAAAAACAAAGCAAGCCTACATGGTGCAGAGTACCTAATCAAAATGTTCATTTTGTTCAATGTAATAAGGCCTTAGGATTAATTAATAAATCTCCTTAAGGCCATCCACCCATGTAATGGATACAAGACCCTAAGGTGTTAATATGAACTTGGGCATCATTTGGTCAAAAAGGTGGAATTTTGGTTTATTTTATGTTTTTTAGGATAGTTTAGGTGTTTTGAGTCTTAGAATAACATTTAGGAATGATTAGAATTGAACTAGGAAGCATTAGCAACTTTTGCTTTTGACAACTTTTTCAAAAAACCACTCCCAATGGCTAAAACTACCATGGGGTGGTTCTACCCATTTGTAATGGCCTATAAAGGCTCTAGACACTAGAGGGGAGAGAAAACATGAAGAAATATATGTACTTGCTCTTTGGAATCAATAAAATTTGTTGTTTCTAGACTATTTTGATTGGTTTTTCCATACAGTATTGCCTGCAGTGATTGGGATGTGAAAAATTTTGTACTGATTTGATAGCCCTACTTATTTATGAAGTTTTGGTTTGATTTCAAGTGTTCATCAGTCAGGATAATCAAGTTATTGATTTTTCTTGGTCACTGCCCTGTGAAACCCTCCAAACAAGGGTTTGGCCAAAGAAATGGCCCTAACTTGAAACTCCACTATTGGAAATTGTTCCATATTTGTATGGAGCAAGTTAGGGAAATGCATTATCATATTTTAAAGGTCTTGACATAGGAGGTTGCAGTAGAGATTTATGGGAGCAAGCCCTAGGTCTAATATTACCCGTGTATTAGAACTTATTTGTGCAATTTGGTTGGGTAAGGTAAAGAAAAGGAGTTGAGGACTTGGTGAATTAGCAAGACATTTTTTTCTGGGTTAGGAGAACACTCTAGAGTTGGAAGATTGATTCCATGAACCCATTCTTGGCCATTACCTTGTAGACCATGCTTGAAGTTGCTAATTAGGCCTGAGTGCATGGTTGGGGTTAAGGCATGCTAGAGTGGAGTGAAGTTTTCAAACTTTGGAGTCTTTTAATCCTTGGAAAAGGGTATCTGAAACTATACTTTGTTGTCCAAGTCCATTGGAAGAGTTTTGAGTTATTGCTGAAAAATTGAACTAGGAGGCCTAATTGCCTAGTAGGTCAAATGCTGTATTCTATTTTGTGGGTTATCAGTAGTAGGTCTGATTAGTGATTTTCCATTTTTTGGTCAAGCTAAGGTTGTCTCAAGCCATCATTGGTGTTAGAAAGGTTGGGAACACCATAAACTCACTTTTGCCAAGTTGGGGGGTAGTAGTCCATTGTTGATCCAAGTAGGAAGAAGTTGGATTCTTGTCTTCTTTGGAGAGTTGAGTTTGTGACCCTATTGGAAAGTTGTAATATTAGAGTAGTATCCATTTGGAAGTGAGTCATAGCCTTTGCATATGCCTTGTGGAGTTTGGAGGTTTTGGGGTAGAAGGTTGATTGTTTGGTGCTTCCTTGTGCTTACTCTGCATCACTACAAGTCACCCAAATTCCAAATTTACAACTCTAAGAAAAAAATTGCACAGGGACCCAAAGTCCCTAGGGAATAGGTTAATTTGGGTCATCCTATTCTAGACTCAGTCAACCTAGGTTAACCTATTCTACACTTAGTCAGCCTAGGTTAAAATATCCCAAAAAGAGAAGATAATGAATTATGATAATAAAATTGAAAAATTAATCCTTATTGGTTATTATGAATCTAGTAAAGCCTATTGGTTGTGTGATCCTAAGGGGGCTGAATTAACATCTCTAAAGATATGTTAAATTAAAATAAGTGTTTCACCTTTCAACCTTTTTCCATGTTGGTTTATTAGAAGAGAGACATGGTAGTGACACATCATCATACTTACCCAAAAATATTGAGCTCAAATTCAAAATTCCTATTGAATCTATGTACAAGACAGAAAAGATATTAATGAGCCAAATTTAGGCTTAATGTACACTCCACAATTGACAAGTATTATCCAAAGGTAACACTTGTAGCAAGCTTGAAAAATAACCTACTCTACCCTAACCAGTAACAAGATAAATGCTAAATAAATTCATTCAGTGGTTGGCTAAAATAGTTGACTTTATTCTTAAAAGTGTCATGATTAACATGCTTAAAGGCAAATACCAAAATATGGATAAATGAACAATATTGAATCATTTGATGCAACATCTATTGAGGAATGAAAATGGTGTGACTTAATTCACATTGTTGATTGAAAGTATCAACGTTTGGGACTGAATCAACATGTTGCATTTGATCCTCTCCATAATCATCTTCATGTTCAAATGCTAGTTTGAATGGTGACTCCTCCCTTGACTTGTGCTCTAAAAAATACCCGATTGCACAGCCTCTTGAAAGCACAAACTTTAAGCTTGATTTGCTAGTTTTTATAGTGTTTCTCCTTTTTGTTGGTTCATCATGGTTACCATGCATTATTACAACCATGCCAACTCTTTCTCCATGGTCAAGGAGTCCCCTCCTTTTGTTAAGGTAGCTCAAAGTTCATAAAAACTATGAACTTGTTGAATGCTCTTCAGAAATGGATCCATCTTGCATTCATGCTTAGAATCATTAGGAAAAATGTATATACTCTAAATTTTCAGTAGCAAGGTTCTCACAAAAAACTTTTACAATACTCTAAAAATAATCTTCTAAGCTTTGGTTAGCTACCATCTCATTCATATATTTTTTCTTGGCTTCAAATCATCAGTGCCATTGGCTCCGGATGGGTGGGTGAACCCTAGTGACACTCTTGTTCCGATTATGGAGACCCTCCATCATCCATGGCCACCCCGTACTGACTAGTCTCCAAGGTGCTCTAAGTGCATTTTGAGGTCAATCTTCCAAGGGTCATAACTCAAATCTCGTGAGGGCTATCGATGAAATGTCAAATTCTACAAGATGGTGATGCCAAGGCCTAAAATAACCTATCTCATTTTTGAGAGATCACATTTCGTTTGCATTCGACACAATGATCTTGCTCGATGCTAAAACTCGTAGTGTGCCTTAGTTCATAGGTGCACCACAACATAATTTTGAAACCACTAATCTTGGCATCGAATCATCAATACCATTAGCTCTAGATGGGTGGGTGAACCCTAGTGACACCCTTGTTTTGGCCACAGAGACCCTCCATCATCCGTGGGTAGCCCATACCAAGTAGTCTCCAAGGTGCTCTAAGTGCATTTCGAGGTCGATCTTTCAAGGGTCGTAACTTGAAGCCCATGAGAGCTATTGATGAAACATAAAATTCTATAGGATGGTGATGCCAAGGCCTAAAATAATCTATCTAATTTTTGAGAGATCACATTCCATTTGGATTTGGCACATCGATCTCACTTGATGCCAAAACTCGTAGTGTACCTCAGTTCATAGGTGCACCACAACGTAACTTTGAAACCACTAATCTTGGCATCAAATTGTCAGTTCAATTAGCTTTGGATGGGTGGGTGAAACCTAGTGACACCCATGTTCCAGCTACAAAGATCTTCCATCATCCATGGGCAACCCATACCAAGTAGTCTCCAAGGTACTCAAAGTGCATTTCGAGGTCGATCTTTCAAGGGTCGTAACTCAGAGCTCATGAGGGCTATCAATGAAACATCAAATTCTACAGGACGGTGATGTTGAGGCCTAAAATAATCTATCTCATTTTTGAGAGATCACATTCCCTTTGGATTTGGCACAACGATTTCACTCGATGCCAAAACTCGCAGTGTGCCTCAGTTCATAGGTGCACCATAGTGTAACTTTGAAACCGTTGATCTTGGCACCAAATCGTCAGTGCCATTAGCTTTAGATGGGTGGGTGAACCCTAGTAACACCCTTGTTCTAGCTATGGAGACCCTCCATCATTCATGGGTAGCTCGTATCGAGTAGTCTCCAAGGTGCTTTAAGTGCATTTTGAGGTTGGTCTTCTGAGGGTCGTAACTTGGAGCTTGTGAGGGCTATCAATGAAATGTCAAATTCTATAGGATGGTGATGTTAAGGCCTAAAATAACCTAGCTCATTTTTGAGAGATCACATTGTGTTTGGATTCAGCATAGCAATCTCACTTGATGCCAAAACTCGCAATGTGCCTTAGTTCATAGGTGCACCACAACGTAACTTTGAAACCACTGATCTTAGCATCAAATTGTTAGTGCCATTAGCTTTGGATGGGAAGGTGAACCCTAGTGACAACCTTTTTCTAGCCACGAAGACCCTCCATCATCCGCAGGCAGCTCCTATCGAGTAGTCTCCAAGGTGCTCTAAGTGCATTTCAAGGTCGATCTTCTGAGGGTCGTAACTCAAAGCTCGTGAGGGCTATTGATGAAATGTTGAATTCTATGAGATGATGATGCAAAGGCCTAAAATAAACTATCTCATTTTTGAGAGATCACATTCCATTTAGATTCAGTACAACGATCTCGCTCGATGCCAAAACTCGTAGTGTGCCTCAGTTCATAGGTGCACCACAGTGTAACTTTGAAATTGTTGATCTTGGCATCGAATCGTCAGTGCCATTAGCTCTAGATGGGTGGGTGAACCCTAGTGAAACCCTTTTTCTAACCACGGAGACCCTCCATCATCCGCGGGTAGCCCGTACCGAGTAGTCTCCAATGTGCTCTAAGTGCATTTCGAGGTTGATCTTTCGAGGGTCGTAACTCGAAGCTCGTGAGGGCTATCAATGAAATGTCAAATTTTATAGGATGGTGATGCCAAGGCCTAAAATAACATATCTCACTTTTGAGAGATCACATTTTGTTTGGATTCAGCACAACAATCTCATTCAATGCCAAAACTCGTAGTGTGCCTTAGTTCATAGGTGCACCACAACATAACTTTGAAACCACTGATCTTGGTATCAAATTGTCAGCACCATTAGCTTTGGATGGGTGGGTGAACCCTAGTGACACCCTTGTTCCAACCATGGAGACCCTCCATCATTCATGGGCAGCCCGTACCGAGTAGTCTCCAAGGTGCTCTAAGTGCATTTCGAGGTTGATCTTCTGAGGGTTGTAACTCAGAGCTCGTGAGGGAAATCAATGAAATGTAAAATTCTATAAGATGGTGATGCAAAGGCCTAAAATAACCTATCTCATTTTTGAGAGATTACATTCTGTTTGGATTCAGCACAACAATCTCCCTCGATGCCAAAACTCGTAGTGTGCCTTAGTTCATAGGCGCAACATAGCATAACTTTGAGACTGCTAATCTTGGCACCGAATCGTCAATGCCATTAGCTCCAGATGGGTAGGCGACCCCTAGTAACACCCTTGTTCTAGCCATGAAGGCCCTCCATCATCTACAACCACCTCATACCGAGGAGTCTTGAAGGTTCTCTAACTGTGTTTTGAGGTAGATCTTTCAAGGGTTGTAACTCAGAGCTCATGAGGGCTATCAGTAACCCCTAACCAAGTTTGGTGAACTTATCCAATCAGGAATTTAAAGTTATATAAAAAATTGTTCAAAATTACAAAAGTTGCAAAAGTTGCAACTTTTTCTTGAAAAGTGAAAATGAGTGCAAAGAGTCAGTTAGGGGTTTAAGAACAACCATAAAAGGTTGGAAACATGTATATAAGGTGTGAAATTATAGCAAACATTAATGAAGCCAGTTTTGTTAAGTGGATAAGTATGGGTTATGTGAACCTTGTGTACGAGGTTAACAAGTGTCTTTATGTCATGATAGCACTTCAAATTAAACATTGCATCCAAATTTGATAATAAAAGATGTTAAAATGTTATTCAAAAATTATTGAATTTGAATCAAATATAACAAACCTGATCAAAATTAGTGATATTCCATAAACATGAACGATACACATGATCCATGATAAATTAAATAATACTAGATACTAAATTAATATGTATATCATTGTGCACATAAATGACAAAAATATATATCAAAATACATGTATCCATAGACAAATTACACAAATATATATCAAAGATCATGTATCCATAGACAAAGTACACAAATATATATCAAAATACATAGATCCATATACAAAATGTGGCTGATTATGCCATCAAAATGTGTATAATATCAATGTTTTTGTAAACAATGTCACATATGCCATCTCAAAATGTCTCATGATGTATCCTATGACAACTATACTATCCTAAGGTGCTAGTGGATCATCAAGATGCAACCTCTTCGCTACACTAGGTGGATCGAATGCCTCCTACATAAACAAAAAAGGAAAATCCAAAGTTAGACTACTAAATTTATATGATTCTTTGTATCTAACATTGAATTACTCAAATGCATATTGATCTTTTTTTAATGAATATTTATACTATTAAACTTTCATAATAAATACCTCTCTTGTTGACCTCCTACATCGTTCAGGAGTCGTCTCGTATGCCTTGGGTAATGCTCATACCTCGCTAATTGTGGGCTGTGTATGTTCAAATATGTTTGACAGATGAATCTACAACTTAAACTATAACATTATAATTCATAGCATGCTAAATTTATAGCATATTTAATCATTAATTCAAACTATGACTTACTAGTGTAGGCTTCTCCTTAGGATATAGTGGCTACATCATCAAATCTACATAACTCTCCCGTTGAACCTCATGTACACTAGGAGTCTCCTATGAGATACAAAATAGTAGTTGTTAATATCATGGAAATTAGTTTTGAATTTATTTATGAAGATAAGGAAAATTAAAAATAAATGATACTTATACATACAATGGGGCTCTCAGTGCAAATGGAAATGCTTGAGCATCTACGACGCAGAATCTGTATGGGTTCATCGCCAGTAGGCACAGCCTATATACAATAAAGAATGTAATTAAATTTCATTACCACAAACATTTTACAAGAATTCATCAATATTTAATTAAGTAGAAAGCACCTAATTACCTTTCCTTTGTCAATGCGTGCTGGCTCATCCCCCGCACTTTGTCCCCCCGGGACAGATGGTACCTACAAGATAAAAGAAAGATTAGCAACCATATATGCTACAATATCAAATAGAAAAAAAAATGAGAACACAACATAATGTACCGTAGATGTCTCAAGGCCAAATGAAATGGCCAAGAGCATGACATCATCAATCTATCTGAGCTCCTCCTTGGTCATCAACTAAACATGAATGAAGATCACATACATGTATAAGTCAATATGGCTTAAAAATTAAAATTAATCTATTATAAAAATTAACTTTAAATTGCATATGTCATAACAAAAACATGTATACACATACCGACACTAAAGGAGTCCATGCCTCTACATTCCCCTCCTCTCTTGCATCAGGGTCTGTAGCCTCTGCATGTGTGTTTAGTGTATCCTCATCTAATACAAAATGATACTCAAGAAGATCACCTATGGGAACCAGGCAAATATTCTTGCATGTAATGCAAGTGTGAGGCACACAAACGTGTGATGAGCTAGCTGATGATGAACTGGCACCAGCATCACCAACATGGGGAGATAGGATTGACCTAGCCTGAGATATCAATAGGCTACTCAACTTATGAATGGCTCTGATGGTCTAAGAGCTAGCCTCTGCCATAATATCAGGATGTTGCACCCGAGGAGGGGGGATAAAAGTGCCATCTTTCTTCCGTTGGGAAGAGGGTCTATCCTAAGGAGCTCCTAGTCCTACACCCATGTTGGGCTTCATGCTCCAATAGTTCACTTTGAGTTTCAACACAAATTTTGCATATAATTTTCTAAGGAAATAAAATGGCACCTTTAAATTGCTATGTGGAGGGATATCAAAAACCATCCACCAATGATCTAAAAAGTTTGCACGTATGGCATCATTTGTGCACCATTTAATCCATAGTTTGAGTTTTTTTTTGTTGACTGGTATACCCATTTTTGGGTTCACAAAAAGGCTAGCCAAATCCTCTTTGGTTATGTTAAGGGCCGCAACCTCATCATAGTCCAAGCCATCGTCAAACATTTGATGCATTTCATCATGCTGACAAAGAGCGACATTTTGTTGGTTGGTAAGGGATTGAATGTTATCCATTATGGTGTTTAACATGGATAAAATAGGAGCCAATGCGGGTACATTATTATATGTTCTTTCCAAAGTCCTCAATTGGGTGAGATTTTCACTTATCAAATCCTTGATTCGAGGAGGGTTTTGAGGGGGTAAAGATCATTTGGTGGATGATTTTGTGGGGGCACTGGATTGTTTGGTGGGGGGTTACGAGAAATATTATTCCTTGCCTCAGTGTCATCATTTTGATTAGCCATTCCTATTGATTTGCAAAACATAATATATATTAAAAAAAACCTTAATTTTAATAATTTTTATCAAAACAACCCTAAATTCAACTAAAACTAACAAATTCATGATAAAATCTATTAAATTTATATTAAAATCGATAAAAAAACCAAAAAAAAAACCTAATATCATATATCCGATCTTGAATTTGATATCCGAGTACTGAAAACCCTATGAGAATAAGCCAGCGGGTTGTGTGTTTTTTATATAACTACTAATAGATATCGAGTATCTGATATTATATCAGATATCCGATATAATATCGACTATCCAATATCTACCACGTTATCTCGCCATTTGAAACACCCTGTGGGTCAAGTAGTGTATTATATTATATTACTATATATTATATTTTATATTATAATATATTACTATTATATTATTATATTATTATATGATATGATATTATATTATATTTTATATTATATTATATAATATATTATATTATATATATTATATTACATTACTATATATTATATTTTATATTATAATACTATATATTAGGTAATGTATTATATTATATTAGACTATTATATTATACTATTATATAATATAATATTATATAATATATTATACTATACTATACTATACTATTATAATATTATATTATACTATTATATTATATCATATTATAATATTATAATATAATATTATATTATATTATACTAAATTATATTATATTAGACTATACTATTAAATTATAATATTATATTATATTATACTATTATATTATATTATATTTTACTCATATTAATATTTGTGAATGATTTTTGAAATATAAAAATATTAATCTTCATAAATAATATAATATATATTTATTATTTGATAATTATAGAATGTAATAGCTAATTTATTATTTCATATATATTTCAAATAAAATATTTTTAAGTGTAATCGATATCGAGTATCCGATAACATCAGGTATCCGATAAGGGTCGAGCCTTACTTTTCAGGTTTGGTACTTAGATAGGTGAGAAAAAGTCAGAGTGGATTTTGAAGCACTTTTAGATGTTTTCAAACTCTATTTTTTTCACATCACCATTTTTGGCAAACCATGATCCTACACATACCCTTAGTGCACTTGTTACATCTCTTAGCTTTCCTTTTATCATTCATCTTCATTATGACCTCTTATGCTTTTTCTTCAAGGTGTGCACAGTGATCTTTGAATGAGTTTGTCAGTAGTTTCATTTGCTCTTCCAGGGTAAAAGATGCATCAATATGAATGTAAGGCATCATGAATAATCTTCACCATGTCATCAATCATACTTTTTTTCCTCAACAATTCATTTTCTTACCTCATAAGTTTGAGGAGTTGGTTTGCATCATTCAAGGTCTTCTTTAGAATCACATTTATTGTTTTAACAAAATTTACAAGGATAGCACCTATTGTTTTGTATAGGTTACAAGATTGATATATACCAATTCTAGTGTCTCTCTTTTAGCATTGGCATCAAATGCACTCCAAAAATTGTGGAAATGGCCATGGAATGAGCGAAATCCATCTAGAAAGGTGATGCTCTTAATTTGGAAAGAATTTCTATGTGCTTCTTAGAAAATTATCTTTTAAGTGACTAAGACAATGATCTCCTCCACAATCTATTTCCAATCTTCAACCACAAATGTGGCAGCCAACTAGTGGGATTCTAATGACTAATGATATCGGTGCTATGAATCTAGAAGAAGTTGATTCTTGCATAGCTTTGTCTAAGAATGATTTCGATGTAATGTCTGCCTCTGGTGGAAAGGTCTCCTAATTCAATATGATGACATTCAAGGTGCATCTTTTGAAAATATGTTCCTCTTCAACATGATTGTTGAGCTAGTCAATTTAGAAGTAATATTCTTACTTGGGTTCCTTATCAAGTTTTTTGTTTCCTTTTTTCAATCAAAGTTTTGAGAAAATATTCTGTGGCATGCTTGCTAATGAGTGTTTATAGTAGGTTATGACTACCTTCATGGAACCTCCTCCTGTAGCTACTTTTCTAGCTTATCACCCTCAGGATAATAAAATCATTGCAATTGGGATGGAAGATTCAACAATCCAGATATACAATGTCCAAGTAGATGAGGTGTGATCAATGAGTCTCTTTCTTGCTCACTCATTTAGTGCATCATTAAAAATGGTGACTTCTAACTTGTGTCTTTTCAAAACTTTTTTAAACTAACCAAGTAAAAATGAAGCTTAAAGGCCACCAAAAGAAAATTATAGGCTTGTCATTTTCACACACTTTGAATGTATTGGTATCTTCTGGGGCGAATGCCCAGGTTTGTGTTCTTTTTGTATATCCATTGCCATCTTATTTTGTACATTCACATGTTTATAGATTCAAATTAGTAAATGTTTGGTCAATGTCCTAGCAGCTTTGTTTTTGGAGCATTGATAGATGGGAGAAGCGAAAGTCAAAATTTTT
This sequence comes from Cupressus sempervirens, assembly GCA_028749045.1. Taxonomy (NCBI): domain Eukaryota; kingdom Viridiplantae; phylum Streptophyta; class Pinopsida; order Cupressales; family Cupressaceae; genus Cupressus; species Cupressus sempervirens. Next base: position 839,861,848 of record CM053786.1, on the reverse strand, counting down.
ACAAGTGTAGACAGGAATATCATCACCACTAGTTCGGGATATAAGAGTACAGTGCCATAATGATCAAGTTCAATTGTTGGTTGTTCATGAGAGCCAACTTGCTATTTATGATGCTTCTAAGTTTGACCATTTGCATTATGTAAGTCTTTGTCAGTAATTTAGAATTCAAATTTAGTAAGTGATATTGATATAAGCTACCTTCTCTATACAAGTGTAAATCGATATCACATTTGTTTGTATTGTGGTAGACATCTCATGATTCTCTATCTGCTCCCATATCAAGTGCAGTAGATTCATGCGACAACCTTCTCATAATTGCAAGCTCCTGTGATGGTGCTATTGGAGTATTTGATGCAGAGAGCTTGAGGCCATGCTATCATATTGCACCTTTTGCATATTTAGCTTCAAGCATGAATAGGTAAGTTGGCCTAGGGAGGAAAAATTTATGTTATGTATGGATAAATTGATCCCCAAGTATTTTATGATTTAAGTCAAAATGTATCCTTTGATTATACATGCAATGTCTATGCTCTAGTAATTACATCACATCCATCTAACTCAAATCAGTTCACTCTTAGAATTACTGACGGAGGAGTTTATGTCATTGACCCTTTAGAATCAGAAGGAAAGTGGGGTGTGGGACCTCCTCCAGATAATGGTACCGTTGGATCAAATCCAACATTAAGCAATCAAGGTTAAGAACCAGCTCCAATGTAGTTCATCATATTATAACATGGAAAATGGTGCCTTGTACTACCTTTTTATGTTTATCACATACCTATTTGCAACTCCACAATCAATATTGATAGTCTCTTGCCCTCACCTTGCTCCTTTCAATATATCAGTCTTATAACCTGTATATATATCTTCAAGAGCATGATGCTTCTTTGTGCATAAGTTTGAGCTTTTAGAGAAAATCATTCACTTATGAACATTCCATCAAAGATGATGTATATTGAGGATATGGCTTTTCTAGCTATTAAGTGGAAGTTTCACATTTTTTGAACATTTAAATAAATTTACCTTTATTGATGCAGCTAAACTACGAGTGCCTTTTGTGTTCTTGAAAAATGGTAAGATTTCAACTTTTGTGAAGCCATTACAGATGCAAATAAACTACAACTGGCGAGGTGTCAATTTTAAGGCAATTTTTGTTTCATTAGTACATTTCAATTGCTAGAAATATTTCATCTAGAGGTCTCAATTGATAGATTGTTAACTTTTCATGTCATTTTCTACTTTGGTTAGGTAGTTCTCCTTGCATTGTAAATCTTGCTGCAGTCTTTAGCCTGATGACAATTTGGTATTACATCCAGGGTGATAACATAGTTGAGTTAAAACTTTGCATTAAAGAAACCATCAAGAGATAAAATTTGGATTATGGATATTTGTAAATTATGTTGGTTTTAGACATAGTTAGATCCTAGGTTGCTATGTTCCAAACTTGGTGGTAGGAAGGGGCTAATAGGCTCAGTGATTGATTAAATTTTAATATTATGTCCTAGATGCTCTTGCTAAGGAATTGATCAACAAGTAGCTAAATAAGGGATTATAGTTATATATGCACTCTTATGATGATGTGATTGGGATTGTAAGTTTTTTTGTCACATTTATCTGTTTGAAAAATAGAGATTAGTTAGTGTTATTGGCTTTCATTCTTGATAAATAATTCTTTCCTAATTTTATTTTTCCCTACAGTCTTCACAAGAAATGGTGTCTCAAGAACCAAAATTTAGATGGGCTGTGCCAATTATTGCAAAGGCTTGCTCTCCCAGGAGCCTTCTAAACTGGACAAAATTTGATTCTAAAGCATAATTACTCAGTGGAGACTCAGGATATCGGGCACATTTCTTCCTCCTTCCCATTATTTTGTATGAAATAAATCATGTGATGAATGAAACAATGGTGTGGAGTTAGCAATGTGCACAATACCCTGAGTCTCATGCATCGAGCAATTATGTTTTAGAATAAAATTTTGTGTAGTTTAGAAGGCTCCTATGAGAGCAAAGCTTTTCCAATAATTGGCATAGCTTGTCTAAATTTCTACCAAGCATTGGTCTCAATTTTGATACACATGTCTTCCCTTTTTTGTCGAATGTATGGCACCATTGTAGAAAATTAAGGGGTCTTAGTTGCAATTTTGACGACGGTTGGTCGATTCTACCGTCCATGGTATGGCACCACCGTAGAAGATTAAAGGTGTTAGAATTTCTTTAGAATAACTGAGAGGTGGGGGGGGGGGGTGTGAATCAGTTATTCAAAGTCCAAATGTCCTATTCAAACTTTTCACTAAGTGTAGTGAACTCATTCAACCATTCATTCATCCAAGCTTTAACTTATCTAATCAACAAGTTACTATAAATCAACATGCAAGCATAACATATAAGAAATCAACACATGACATAGTGATTTATGTGGAAACCCAATTTGGAAAAAATCACTAGTAACATGCTACTCAATTCTCACTCTTTTGAAGTGATGCCTTGTGAAAGGCCTGCCCTATTAAAGGCTTACAACACACTATTAAATGTGACCTTATTAGAGGATTTAACCACCCTATTAGAAGTGGGCCTAGTTAAAGGACTTTAGAACATTCACTTGGAATGCCACCCTGTTAAAGGATTTACAAATGGCTATTAGGCCAACCTAAGTTTATAGGATTTTCAGATCTAATACAATTGCTAGAGAGTATTAAAAAATCTTGACCTAACTACATCATACAACTTATCTTGCAGATCTTAGATCACTTCTTAGCTCATACCCTTTCCTGGCCTTCAATCTCTGCAACTCTTGATAGCTTGCCCTCCTTTCAAGCTTTGTCTCCTTGAGTCTCCACACTCAATGTACTAGTCCAATCATCTCTTCATGACCACTCATAGAAGTAGAGCCTCTGTGCTCTTCCTTCTCCTAGATGTCTCCTCTTTGACACCCTTCTAACTACTTCATAGATTTGGCTCTTTAGTAGCAACAGTATCAGCAACTCTTTGCTTCTTGGTCTATGACTTCTTAAATAGAAGTATTGGAGTACCATTTCTACCTTTATTCTTTCATTTTTCAATTTCCTTTTGCATGTATTAGGTAGGATTCATTACATCTAACCCATCTTCTGTTTCCTCTCGAAACTTCTTGAATAATCCTTTAGAATTTGCCAAAAAATGGTTTACATAGGATTCTGTGTCACCAACTCATCATCCTTATCCTCCAACTCATTCATAAAATTCAATGTAACCATTATGTCGGCTTATATTTGGTGAATCTTCATCTTTTGAAATAATGAAGTAGCTTGACACTATTGAAAAACTAGTGCTCGACACACATTGTGTTACTTGGCATCAACTGTGTTTTTCATGATGCTCAACACTTGAAGATCACTCAACACCAACTGAAAATTTTCTGATACTCAGCACCTGATCTTTACTCGGCACATGAAGATCACTTGGCACACACTAGAAATGTCTATTACTCAGCTTCTACTGAAAATTTTCTCAGCTTCAACTAACTTACTCGACACCCACTTATGATCTTAGTTTAAGCTTTGCAGTCCACCTTGTTACAACTTCTTCCTTCAATGTTTCTAAGTGTGACCAACCTTTGTATCTTTGAGTATGTCATCAATACATTACTTAACCATTCTCTTAACTGATCCTTGCACTTAATTACGACATCATAACCCAACCTTTCCCTTAGGTGCTCTTGTTACATCTTGTTAATCATATCCTCTTAATCAATCAACTAAGTGATAGTACTTGGATCATATAAGCAAATATCATCCCTACAAATAGCAGGTTTGACATCAATGAAAAAATAATGATTCAAAACATTCTTTTACAACAATGAGCTTTTCAATTAGATTTCCAACAATCTCCTTTTTTTAGCATTGATGGAAAATCAAACTGATCAACCATTAGACTAAACTATTGAACCATAATTTAGCTACTTTAGAACAATACGTCAAATGCCAAAAAGTAAATTGTAACATCACTTCTCTTTCTACTATTCTAATTGCTTCATTTCAGCTTCTCCCTCTTTGCTTCTATATCCTTGTTCTTTGTCTTTCTCCCCCTGTATTGCTCAACTTTTTCTGTTCTATAACATCAAACATCTTTTACCTCATATTGTTGATCAGTTGTCTACTTCTCCCTCTTTGACAACAATGCCAAAGACATATTAACATCTTTAATATGCAAGTGTAGCCATTACAGGTTTATTCAATGTCTCCCTCTGTCACCATGGTTCTGATTGATTTGGGATTACAAAACTTCTACTACTTTAGGCATGGATCCCAAAGTAAAAATCCTCTACATCAATGTGTAAAATCTTCAACATTCTATTCCTTTGATGTAGGACATACTTACTTTTTGGTTCAAGTAGCCTTAGCTAGGGGTATCACCCCCAACTTACCTCTAAGATACTCAAAAGCATCTTTTGGTAGTGCTTTTGTGAAGATATCATCAATCTTTTCCTTTGAGCTAACATATTCCATCTTCACTTGTTTGTCTTCCACCAACTCTCTTGCATAGTGATACTTGATTGCAATATGCTTAGTTTTACCATGCATTACTAGATTCTTTGATATATTTATGGCACTTGTATTATCACAATAAAGTATCATAGGATCATTTACTTCTTCCTTCATACCTTGTAGCAAGTGTTTGATCCTTACAATATTTATGCAATTTATAGTAGCTATCACATATTCATCTTCAGCAGTAGACTGTGGGGTGCAGCTTTGCTTTTTGCTTGTCCATGTAATCAACCTATTTCCTAAGAAAAGTGCTCCTCCACTGGTGCTTTTTCTATCATCAATGTTACCTCCCCAATTTGCATTAGTGTAGGCTTTCAATTCAAACTTCTCATTTCTCTTGTAGTATAAACCAAAGTTATTAGTTCCTTTCAAGTATCTCAATATTCTCTTCATTGCCATTAAGTGATTTTCTCTAGGATTTGCAAAAAATCTTTCTACTATTCCAACAGCTAATGCAATGTCTGGTCTACTATGTACAACATATTGCAGCTTGCTAATCATTGACCTATACAATGTCTGATTTACTTTAGTAGACTCATCATTCTTGGATAGTTTATGGCCTGTTGCCATTGGTGTGCTGACTGGTTTTTAGTCTCCTAGACCAAATGTTTTGAGTACTAACTTGATGTATTTGGATAGGATCAAAAATATGCCATGCTTCAACTAATGTACTTGTAATCCAACAAAGAATTTTATTTCTCTAAACATTGACATCTCAAATTCATGCTTCATTTGATCAGCAAAATCTTTGCATAAAACATCTTTTCTTCCAAATATTATATCATCAACAAAGATTTCTAATATCAAAATGTCTTTACCTTCCTCAACTTTGATGTACAAGTTGCTATTGTCATCTATTCTTTCAAATCCTATTTTCACAAGATATTTGTGCAACCTCTCATACCATGCTCTAGGTGCTTGCTTCAATCCATAAAGTGCTTTTTGTAGTTTGCAGACCATGTCGTTGTTCTTCTCATCAACAAATCTCTCTGGTTGTTCTATGTAGACTTCCTCTTCCAGTGTACCATTTAGAAAAGAAAACTTCACATCCATCTAGTAGACTTTGAAACCTTTGTATGCAACATATGTAAGTAATGTTCTTACTCCTTCCATTCTTACAACATGGGCAAATGTCTCTCCATAATCTAGTCCTTCTTCTTGTGCATAGCCTTTGCAAACTAGTCTGGCTTTGTTTCTTGTTATCTCACCATTCTCATCAAGTTTATTTCTGAACACCCATTTTTTACCAATCACATTCTTATTAACTAATTTGGGAACTAGAGACCATGTTTTGTTTTTGTCAATTTGATCTATATCTTCTTTCATGGCTTTATACCAGTCATCATCTTGTAGTGCATCTTTCACTATTTTGGGTTCAACCTTGCTTAGTAGACATGATTAATTCCTGAGCCTATTCCTTGTCATTGGCCTTGCATCCTTGTCACCAATGATTTTATCTATAGGGTGATGTCTTCTGACGTACTTGGCTACTATGGGTTCAGTCCTTCTTTCCATGTTTGATCCTTCAGCATCAGAGTCATTCCATTCTTCTTCATCTGGCATTTCATCATTCCTTTCTTGCATATTATTTTCAGAATTAGAATGTGCATTTTCTACATTCTATAGCTCAGAATTCACAGGCTGAGACTCGATAGATACTGAAGTTTATTGCTAACTCCCAACTTGATTTGCAGCATTGTCTTCAACTGTAATTCTTTCATAGAAGTATACAAAGGATCTATAATCCTTTTTTTGCTTTGACTCATCAACCTAAACTTCTACATGCTCATCAAAATTTACATTTGCACTCTCCACAACTTTGTTAGTATTAGTATTCAAACACTTATATGCCTTACTTCTAGTGGAGTATCCAAGGAATATGCCTTCATCACTTTTTGCATCAAACTTTCCATTTCTAGTATCTTTTAGAATATAGCATTTACAACCAAATACTTTGAAATGTTTAACATTAGGTGAATGACCATACCATAATTCAAAAGGTGTTGCATTTGTACCTTTCTTGACTTGAACTCTATTTAGTGTGTAGATTGCAATACTTATAACTTCTCTCCAGTAGTTTAGTGCAACATTTTTCTCCATCATCAAGGTTCTAGCACTGTCAATCATTGACATATTCCTCCTTTCAGCAATACCATTCTGTGGTGGAGTTCTTGGTGTTGATGTTTTCCTTTTGATACCTTTGTCATTGCAGAATATTTCAAACTCTCTTGATGTGAACTCACCTCCTCTGTCTAACCTTAAGCATTTCAAGTTCTTTCTTGTTTCCTTCTCAACTTTGGCCAAATACCACTTGAACATTTGGAATGCATCAGATTTTTGTTTTAAGAACATAACAGTCATCATATTGGAATAGTCATCTAAAATAACATCATGTATCTATCCCCTAGGTAGCTTTGCACTTCTATTGGGCCACATAAGTCTGTATGAACTAACTCTAGTACTTCATTGGAAGTGTATGTTTTACTTTTGAAACTAGACTTAGTCATCTTCCCTAGTTGACATTGTTTTCACATTTTGTTTTCAAATTTCTTCAACTTGGGCAACCCTCTGACTTTCTTTTTCTTGCTAATGCTAATCAGATTATCAAAGTTAACATGACACAACCTTTTATGCCATAACCACACATCATCAAGTCTAACAACAAGACATGTTGCATCTTCCATATCTAGATGAAATAGATTACTCCTAGTTTGTTCACCTTTTCCTATCAGATTTTCATCAGTGTCATAGATCTTAGCAGTTTTGTTTCCAAATTCAACTTTGCAACCTACATTGCCTAACTATGATACACTCAACAAGTTGTAGTTCAATCCTTCAACATAGTATGCATTATCACATGAAATTTTCTCTATAAGTATGATAGAGCCTTTTCCTTTGATTTGACATGGAGCATCATTACCAAATCTAACACTATTTCCATCATATTGAGTAAAGGTAATGAACTTACTTTTATCTCCTATCATGTGATGTGAGCATCCACTATCTATGATCCACTTGTCATTCTTATTCACATAGGTAACCAATGCTATTGCTTCATCTTCATCTTTGTTTGATTCATCTTTCATGGCTACATAGACTACTTTATCATCATTCTCATCAGAATCTTCTTCAACAATGTAGCATCTCTTGCCTTTCTCCTTGTGATCTTTGCTTCCATCTTCTCTTTTGTTCCTGTACTTGTTTCCTTCTTTGTAGGTCTTCTTCTATGGACATCTTGTATCTATATGACCTACTTCATTGCAATTCAAACATATGATAGGGAGCTTACCTTTTATTTTTCCTTTACCTCTATGGAATCTCCTAGCTAGTAGTGCTTCTAACTATTCCACATCTTCCTCATCTGTGCTGCTATCACTGGATGCATGTTTTCCTTTTCTTCTTTTCTAGCATGATGTGTCCTCCTCAGTATCTTTTATTTTCATCTTGGCTTTGAAAGATGATTCAAGGTTCTCAGGTCTGTAGTTGTCAAAATTGGATAGCTCAAATGCAGTAAGTCTTCCCACTATTCCTTCAAAGGTTAGTGTGTTCCCTTGTACACACCTCAGCACTTGGATGGCTGAAACTCTTATAGCATAGATAGGGAGCAGAATTCTTAAGTATTTGTTGATAGCTACTTCTTCTTCCAATTGTCCACCTAGACTTCTTATTGCACTCACCACTTCTTTCATTCTTGTAGCATACTGAGTAGCATTTTCACCTTCCTCCATCTTCATGTCATCAAACTTTCCTCTTAGACTTTCTCTCTTTGCTGTCTAGACATTCTGATCTCCTCCATAGATTTTTGATAAGATTTTTCACATCTTGAATGCAGTGTCACAATATTTGATGTCATCATATTCTGCATAGCTGAGTGCAGAGGCAATCTCCAACATTTCTTGGTTATGCTCCTTCTTTTTGTTCAAATCATTTGAAGTGAGAGGTCCTTCTGGAGTTGCATGTTTTGTTTCAATTGAAGTTTGTCCATAGTCACCTATTGAGCCAAGGTGCAATTTCATCAGACTTTTCCATGTAGCAAAGTTTGGAACTTCTCTCTTGGACATTTTGATCTTTCTGCTTCTAGTACCTTGAAACTAAATCAATAGATGGCTCTGATACCAATTGTTAGAATTTCTTTAGAATAACTGAAAGGTTGGGGGGGGGGGGTTTGAATCAGTTATTCAAAGTCCAAATGTCCTATTCAAACTTTTTACTAAGTGTAGTGAACTCATTCAACCATTCATTCATCCAAGCTTTAACTTATCTAATTAGCAAGTTACCGTAAATTAACATGCAAGCATAACATATAAGAAATCAACACATGAAACAGTGATTTACATCGAAATCCAATTTGAGAAAAACCACCAGTAACATGCTACTCAATTCTCACCCTTCTAAAGTGATGCCCTATGAAAGGCCTACCTTGTTAAAGGCTTAAAACACACCTTTAAATGTGACCTTGTTAGAGGATTTAACCACCCTATTAGAAGTGGGCCTAGTTAAAAGGACTTTAGAACATTCACTTGGAATGCCACCCTGTTAAAGGATTTACAAATGGTTGTTAGGCCAACCTAAGTCTATAGGATTTTTAGATCTAATACAATTGCTAGAGAGTATTAGAAAATATTGACCTGACTACAACATACAATGTATCTTGCAGATCTCAGATCACTTCTCAGCTCATACCCTTGCCTAGCCTTCAATCTCTGCAACTCTTGATAACTTACCCTCCTTTCAAGCTTTGTCTCCTTGAGTCTCCACAATGTACTAGTGCAATCATCTCTTCATCACCACTTGTAGAAGTAGAGCCTCTATGCTCTTCCTTCTCCTAGATGTCTCCTCCTTGACACCCTTCTAACTACTTCATAGATTTGGCTCTTCAGCAGCTCTTTGGTTCTTGGTCTATGACTTCTTAAATAGAAGTCTTGGAGTACCATTTCTCGCTCAATTCTTTCATTTTTAAATTTCAATTCACATAGATTGGGTAGGATTCATTGCATCTAATCCATATTCTGTTTCCTCTAGAAACTTTTTGAATAATCCTTTAGAATTTGCCCAAAAATGGTTTACATAGGATTATGTGTCACCAACTCATCATTCTTATCCTCCAATTCATTCACAAAATTTAATGTAACCATTATGTTAGCTTAGACTTGGTGAATCTTCATCTTTTGAAATAATACAATAGCTTGACACTATTGAAAAACTGGTGCTTGGCACACACTATATTACTTGACATCAATTGTGTTTTTCCTAATGCTCAGCACCTGAAGATCACTTAGCACCAACTAAATTATTTCTGATGCTCGGCACCTGATCTTTACTCGACACATGAAGATCACTCAACACACACTAGAAATGTCTGTTACTCGACTTCTACTAAAAATTTTCTCAGTTTCAACTAACTTTCTTGGCCTCCACTTATGATCTTAGTTTATGGTATGTGCAGGATCATGGTGAACCAAACTATGCCTTAAGTGACAGTGAAAAACCAACAAATCAGGGTTATGTCAACTTGACACATAATTTTTAAGTGGTTATGGACTTTAAATCAAAAAGTTGTAAGAAAATAATCTATAGGAAATTGAATGTAGTTTCTAAACTACTAGGCCTTATCTGGAGAAAAAAATAATTGATTGGTCAAAAGTTTAAATTTTAATGCAGTACTATGAAAATTTCAAGGCGAAAATAAAAAGTAGGTGTATGTCTAACCACCTTAATAAAAATTAAATGATAATATTTTTTTAATATAATTATAGATATAAAAAGTAGACTCATGCCTGGATGTGATGCATATTTTTGGGTATTTTTATTCTAAATAAACAATTAAATATGAATTTTCTACTAAAACTTTTTTGAAAAAAAAAACTCCCGTGTCTAACCACCTTAACTAATAGAAAATTTTACCAAATAATTTTTTTTTTCTTATACTAGGCGAAGCATAGAATGTGACACAACATTTGGATTTAAATTTTTTTATACCATTCGAAAGTTATAGCTATTTTTCAATCAGTATGTCAATCAACACTTTACAATAATCTTCATTGAAAATTAACTAATAAGTACTTATCGAACTCAGAATTTGATAGAAATTATATCAATGGAATCTCGAGAGTGATATAAAAAAATCCTTTTCGTTTCATTCAATTTCGATGAAAATAACATTGTTAGATGGCTACCTGAAGTCTGAGTGTCAGAGAAACCCTTCTCAAACATGTTTTTTGGGTTGACCAAAAAGGCTTGGTAAATAACAAGACTAATCGGATATTCGATTACGTCCAAACATTTTTCACACTAATTTGAAGGGAAATTTGAGAGGGGAGATTTTTTTGAATTTTAAATTTGGAGGGAAGGAAATTTGAGAGGAAATAAATTTAAGAGGGAAACTTTAGACTATTTTAGAGGGAAATTTATTTCAAAAAATTGTGGACATTGATATTATTATTATTATATATTATTATAATTATAATTATAATTATATTATAGTAATATGTATGATTATTATTATTAAATATAATATAGTTATAAATATAAATATTATTATTATAACTAAATATAATATAGTAATATATATGATATATATTATTATTATTAAATATATATAGTAATATTATATGACTAAATTATTATATATAATAATATATATGGTTATTATTATTATTAAATCTATAATCTAGTAACATATATGATTATTATTGTTATATAGTCTAATAATATATTATTATTATATTAAAATATACAATATTCTATAATTATTAAATATAATATTGTCATAAAATGCCTCCTTTCGATGTATTTCATGACAACATATGTCTTTAGGGCCCCTAGTGACCACTTTCGACGCATTCCCAATGGGTCCCTAGGGGTCCTAGGGGTCTTAAGGATATACATTGTCATAGAATGTGTCGAAAGGGGTCATAGGTCATCCTATGATCCCCTTTAACCCATATAAATGACTCTAATATGTCCTTAGGGGTCCTAAAAACCCTAGAGACATATGTCATCATGGAATGTGTTGAAAGTGGTTATAGGTCATCCTATGACCCCTTTTGACCCATATAAATGACTCTAATATGTCCCTAGGGGTCATAGGACCCCTGGCGACATATGTCATCATAGAATGTGTCGAAAGGGGTAATAGGATCATAGGATGACCTATGACCCCGTTCGACCCATATAAACGAGTCTAATATGTCTTTAGGGGTCCTAGGACCCCTACGGACATATGTCATCATAGAATGCATCGAAAGGGGTCATAGGAAATCCTATGACCCCCTCTGACCCATATAAATGAGTCTAATATGTCCTTAGGGGTTCTAGGACCCCTAGGGACATATGTTGTCATGGAATGTGTCGAAAGGGACCTATGACCCCTTTCGACCCATATAAATGATTATAATATGTCCCTAGGACCCTTAGGGGCATATGTTGTCATGGAATGTGTCGAAAGGGGTTATAGGTCATCCTATGAGCCTCTTTGACCCATATAAATGATTGTAATATGTCCCTAGGACCCCTAGGGACATATGTCATCATGGAATGCGTTGAAAGGGGTCATAGGTCATCCTATGAACCCCTTCATCCCATATAAATGAGACTAATATGTTCCTAGGGGTCTTAGGACCCCTAGAGACATATGTCATCATGGAATTCATCAAAAGGGGTCATAGGTCATCCTATGACCTCCTTTGACCCATATAAATGAGTCTAATATGTCCCTAGGGGTCCTAGGACCCCTAAGGACATATGTCATCATGGAATGCATCAAAAGGGGTCATAGGTCATCTTATGACTCCCTTCGACCCATATAAAAGATTCTAATATGTTCCTAGGGGTCCTAGGATCTCTAGGGACATATGTCGTCATGGAATGTATCGAAAGGGGTCATAGGTCATGTTATGACCCCCTTCGACCCATATAAACGATTCATATGTCATCATGGAATGTGTCGAAAGGGGTCATAGGTCATCCTATGATCCCTTTTGACCCATATAGATGATTGTAATATGTTCCTAAGGGTCTTAGGACCCCTAGGGACATATGCTATCATGGAATGCATTGAAAGGAGTCACAGGTCATCCTATGACCCCCTTCGACTCATATAAATGAGTCTAATATGTCTTTAGGGGTCTTAGGACCTCTAAGAACATATGTCATCATAGAATACATAGAAAGACCTATGACCCCCTTGACCCATATAAATGAGTCTAATATGTCCCTAGGGGTCCTAGGACTCCGAGGGACATATGTCATCATATAATGCGTAGAAAGGTGTCATAGGTCATCCTATGACCTTCTTTAACCCATATAAAGGATTCTAATATGTACCTAGGGAACCTAAAAATCCTAGGGACATATGTCATCATGGAATGCATTAAAAGGGGTCATAGGTCATCCTATAACCCCCTTCGATCCATATAAATGATTCTAATATTTATGTAGTCATGGAATGCGTCGAAAGGGGTCATAGGTCATCCTATGACCCCTTTCAAACCATATAAATGATTGTAATATGTCCCTAGGGGTCCTAGGACTTGTAGAGACATATGTCATCATGGAATGCATCGAAAGGGGTTAGAGGTCATCCAGTGACCCCCTTCGACCTCCTTTGACCCATATAAATGATTGTAATATGTCCCTAGGGGTCATAGGACACCTAGGGACATATGTCATCATGGAATGAATCAAAAAGGGTTATAGATCATCTTCTGACCCCCTTCGACCCATATAAATGATTCTAATATGACATATGTCATCATGGAATGTGTCAAAAGGGGTCATAGATCATCCTATGACCCCCTTTGACCCATATAAATGAGTCTAATATGTCCCCGACACATGTCATCATGGAATGTGTTGAAAGGGGTCATAGGTCATCCTATGACCCCCTTCGACCCATATAAACAATTCTAATATGTCCCTAGGGGTCTTAGGAGACCCCTAGGGACATATGTCACCATGGAGTGTGTTGAAAGGGGTCATAGGTCATTCTATTAACCCCTTTGACCCATATAAATAATTCTAATATGTCCTTATGAGTCCTAGGACCCCTAGGAACATATGTAGTCATAGAATGTGTCAAAAGGGGTCATAGCTCATCGTATGACCCCTTTCAACCCATATAAATGATTGTAATATGTCCCTAGGGGTCTTAGTACCCCTAGGGACATGTCATCATGAAATGTTTTGAAAGGAGTCATAGGTCATCCTATGACACCCTTCGATCCCCTTTGATCAATATAAACAATTGTAATATGTCTCTAAGGGTCCTAGGAACCCTAGGGACATATGTTGTCATGGAATGCATCGAAAGGGTTTATAGGTCATCCTATGACCTCCTTTGACCCATATAAACAATTCTAATATGTCCCTAGGGGTCTTAAGACCCCTAGGGACATATGTCACCATGGAAGGTGTCGAAAGGGGACATAGGTCATCTTATGACCCCCTTCGACCCATATAAATGAGTCTAATATGTCCCTATAGGTCCTAAGACCCCTAGGGACATATGTCATCATGAAATGCATCGAAAGGGGTCATAGGTTATCCTATGACCCCCTTCGACCCATATAAATAATTCTAATATGTCCCTAGGGGTCCTAGGACCCCTAGAGATAAATGTATCATGGAATGCATTGAAAGACCTATGACCCCTTTTGATTCATATAAATGATTTTAATATGTCTCTAGGGGTTCTATGACCCCCTTCGACCCATATAAAAGATTTTAATATGTCCCTAGGACCCATCCTATGACCCTGTTCGACCCATATAAATGATTCTAATATGTCCCTAGGGGTCCTAGGACCCCTAAGGACATATGTAGTCATGGAATGTGTCGAAAGGGGTAATTGGTCATCTTATGACCCCTTTTGACCCATATAAATGATTGTAATATGTCCCTAGGGGTCATAGGACCCTTACAGACATATGTCATCATGAAATTCACTGAAAGGGGTCATAGGTCATCTTGTGACCCCCTTTGACCCATATAAATGATTCTAATACATCCCTAGGGGTCTTAGTCATCATGGAATGTGTCGAAAGGGGTCATAGGTCATCCTATGACCCCCTTTGACTCATATAAATTAGTCTAATATGTCCCTAGGGGTCCTATGACCTCTAGGGACCTATGTCGTCATGGAATGTGTCGAAAGGGGTCATACGTCATCATATGACCCCTTTTGACCCATATAATTGATTCTAATATGTTCTTGGACATATGTCATCATGGAATGTATCGAAAAGATTCATAGGTCATCCTATGACCCCCTTCCACCCATATAAATGATTCTAATATGTCCCTAGGGGTCCTAGAACCCCTAAGGACATATGTAGTCATGGAATGTGTCGAAAGCGATTATAGGTCATCTTATGACCCCTTTCAACCCATGTAAATGACTGTAATATGTCCCTAGGGGTCCTAGGACCCCTAGGGACATATGTCATCATGGAATGTGTCGAAAGGGGTTAGAGGTCATCCTGTGACCCCATTCGACCTATATAAATGATTGTCATCATGGAATGCGTCAAAATGGGTCATTATGGAATGCATCAAAAGGGGTCATAGGTCATCCTATGACTCCCTTTGATGCATATAAAAGATTCTAATTTGTCTGTACATGTCCTAAGACCCCTAGGGACATATGTCATCATGGAATGTGTCGAAAAGGATCATAGATCATCGTATGACCCCCTTTGACCCATATAAATGATTCTAATATGTCCCTAGAGGTCTTAGGGACATATGTTGTCATGGAATGTGTCAAAAGGGGTCATAGGTCTTCCTATGACCCCTTTCTACTCATATAAATGATTGTAATATGTCCTTATGGGTCCTAGGACCCCTAGGGACATATGTCATGATGGAATGCATCAAAAGGGGTCATAGGTTATCCTATAAACCCCTTCGACCTCCTTCAACCCATCTAAATGATTTTAATATGTCCCTAGGAGTCCTAAGACCCATAGGGACATATGTCATCATGGAATGCATTGAAAGGGGTAAGAGGTCATCCTGTGACCCCCTTCAACCCATGATATAAACAATTCTAATATGTCCCTAGCGGTCCTAGGACCCCTAGGGACATATGTCATCAATGACATATAAACGTGTCTAATATGTCCCTGACATATGTCATCATGAAATGCGTTGAAAGGGGTCATAGGTCATCCTATGACTCTGCTTGACCCATATAAATGATTCTAATATGTCCCTAGAGGTCCTAAGATCCCTAGGGACATATGTTGTCATGAAATGTGTTGAAAAGTGTCATAGGTCATCCTATGACCCCCTTCGACCCATATAAAAAATTCTAATATGTCTCTAGGGTTCCCCTTACGACCCATATAAATGATTCAGGGGTCCTAGGACCCCTAGGGACATATTAGAATCATTTATATGGGTCAAAGGGGGACCCCTAGGGATATATTATAATCATTTATGTGGGTCGAAAGGGGTCATAGGATGACCTATGACGTATGATCCCTTTCAACGCATTCCATGACAACATATGTCCCTAGGGGTCCTTGGACCCCTAGGGACATATGTCGTCATGGAATGCATTGAAAGGGGTCATAGGTCATCCTTCAACACCCTTCGACCCCCTTCGACCCATATAAATGATTATAATATGTCCCTAGGGGTCTTAGGACCCTTAGGGACATATGTCATCATGAAATGCTTCGAAAGGGGTCATAGGTCATCTTGTGACCCCCTTCGACCCATATAAATGATTCTAATATGTCGCTAAGGGTCTTAGGACTCCTGGGGACATATGTCATCATGGAATGCATCAAAAGGGGTCATAGGACCTTTCAACCCATGTAAATGATTTGAATATGTCCCTAGGGGTCTTAGGACCCCTAGGGACATATGTCATCATAAAATGCATCAAAAGGGGTGATAGGTTACCCTATGACCCCTTTTGACCCATAAAAATGATTGTAATATGTCCCTAGGGGTCCTAGGACCCCTAAGGACATATTTCATCATGGAATAATTCAAAAGGGTTCATAGGTCATCTTGTGACTCCCTTTGACCCCCTTTCGACCCATATAAATGAGTCTAATATGTCCCTAGGGCTCCTAGGATCCCTAGGGACATATGTCATCATGAAATGTGTCAAAAGATGTTATAAGTTGTCCTATGACCCCCTTAGACCCATATAAATGATTCTAATATGTCCCTAGGGGTCCTAGGACCACTAGGGACATATATCATCATGGAATGTGTCGAAAGGGGTCGTAGGTCATCCTATGACCCCCTTCGACTCATATAAATGATTGTAATATGTCCCTAGGGGTCCGAGGACTCCTAGGGACATATGTCATCATGGAATGTGTTGGAAGGGGTCATAAGTAGTTTGACCCATATAAATGATTGTAATATGTTCCTAGGGATCTTAGGACCCCTAGAGACATATGTCGTCAAGGAATGTGTCAAAATGGGTCATAGGTCATCCTATGACCCCCTCCATATAAACAATTGTAATATGTCCCTAGGGGTCCTAGGATCCCTAGAGATATATGTCATCATGGAATGCGTTGAAAAGGGTCATAGGTCATCCTATGACTTGCTTCGACCCCCTTTGACCCATATAAATGATTGTAATATGTCCGTAGGTGTCCTAGGACCCCTAGGGACATATGTCGTCATGGAATGTGTCTAAAGGGGTCATAAGTCATCTTTTGACTCCCTTCGACCCATATAAATGAGTTTAATATGTCCGTAGGGGTTTTAAGACTCCTAGGGACATATGTCATCATCGAATGTGTTGAAAGGGGGCTATAGGACATCCTATGACTGCCTTTGACCCATATAAACAATTGTAAAAATATTAATAATATAGTACAAATAATAATAATATAGTATAATAATCATATATATATATCTTAATATATATATTATATTTATAGATTATAATAATAATATCATAATATATTATTATATATTAATAACATAGGTCATAATAATAATATATTATAGATTATAAGTTATAGATGATGATAATATATATATATATATATATTTATATATTACGTTATTATATTTATTAAAAATATAGTGAAAATAATAATATAATATAATAATATATATTATATTTATAGATAATAATAATAATAATAACATAACATATTATTATATATTAAAATATTATATATTATATCTTTATGTTAAGTTATTATATATATATTATATATTATATAATATTATATTATTATATAATATATAGATTATATATTATATTATATATAATTGATACATTATTATATTATATATTTATAGATTATATATTATATCTTTATATATTTCATAACTCAAATTAGTCATATAACTCACAAATTTGTTTTTCCCTCCAATTTTTTTGGGGCCAGTATCGAATATCCTATTTGATATCGAATATTCGATATTACTGACATGATTTTCCCCAAATATTCCCTGTCACCACAAACTTGATAACATCACTTTTTGGGGGTCTTTTTCATGGGTTTTACAAAAAGTCACGGTTTGGGGCACAACCAATCGAAAAAAGTTTGGTAATATAACCCTAGGTGTTCGATATTGTCATCTGAATGGGAAGCATCAGTTGTCGAAATGCTAAACGCAAAAGGAATGGATCCAATAAAGACATTGTGGCATATAGGGAAAGGGACAAAATGAAACACCGAAGGAAAAGACATGGTATGTTAAATGTCAGTCAAGTAGACGATGAATTAGTCGAAGGTGAAATCATAGAGTCAGATAATGAATATGTGCAGTTGGGGAATGAAAATGTACCAATTGAAAACGATAATGCCGAAATTGAAAATTTAGAGAATGAAAATTTTGAGGACGAAATGCTACCAGGTCATAATGTAAATTGCATAATTGACCATGCTGAACATGACAATGCACATGAACCTAATGCACAAGAACCTTACATATCTCCTAATTATAATCGACATGAAGGTTCTAGAACACTAAAATGGATAATTGAAATTGATGAAATGATTATTACTAGTTTGGAAGGGAAAAAATCAGAAAGAACCATTTGGTTATGGGCTTCAATATTATATAATATTTTTGTCGACAACAAGACAGTGGTGGACCAATGTTAGCTTTTAATGCACTTATTAAAAATGCAAAAGATGAGACCTATGCTTTTCAAATTGAAGATTCATGTCAATAAAAAGTTGGAAAGAAATGGCATTATTGTGAAGAATCTTTTCGGTGCTCTCAATAGCATTGGAAAAAATAGCAGAGAGAAGGATAACAGAGCTTCTCAAAGGGTTATTAAAATCTCTTTGGTAAGTCATCATTCGAGAAAGGGTAGATATATGAAACAAACTTGTATTGATTTGAACCTAAATCGTACTACTTTGAGAAGAGTACTTAGTCGATGAGAGATAATTGATGATGCTCTTCAAAATAAAACATGGCCATTTGATGGGAGACTTCCACATTTTGATAAGAAGCTATTTGATGATGTGAAGGAAAAAATTACACAATTTTAGCACTCTAGCTCACGAGTATCACCCAATGCTAAAGATGTGTTAAAGTTGAGAATGGGCATCAGAGACCACATGCCACATCCTAAACACTATTTGGAGGTAAGTCAAACTATGTTGTTCAAACAATTTAGAGAGAGCCATCCAAGTCTTCATATATCACAAAGGGCTTTTGAATCTTTGAAGCCATTTTATTGTGTGCCACTCAAAATTTGAAATAGATTTTGCAAATATCATGTTGAGTTTTCTATGTAGCATGAACTATTATGCTCCATCCATTCTAGTTTGCATAGTAAAGAAATGTTGGAGGATTGTGGTGCCAGTGGGCTTCCAAAATCATCAAGAGACTTGCTAGATCAATTTTTATGTTGTAGAGTTGATGGTAATTTCTTTTATAGAAATTCTTGCTTAAATGAGAAGTTTTCAGAATGTGGTGGCTTGTCCAAGTTTGACACATGTTTCCATGAGGGGTGTGAACAAGATCTTGGAAAGATAATAGTAAAAAAATAGGTATATGAAATGGTGAAATACACATTGAAGAGTGGGGGTGAGGGCTCTACATGTGACTTGGTTGGAAAAGATATTAGTGTGGCTAGTTTTATTTTAGATTTCAAGGAAAATATTTTCTACAAGTATGCAAGACATAGTCATAGGTCTCAGTGGTTGGATCAACAATTTAGAATGTGCAAGGAGACTTTTCCCATTGGTACTATTATATCAATTCTTGATTTTTCTGAGAACTACACATTGCAACCTCAAAATTAGACACAATCTTAGTATTACAACTCCATTCAGATTGCCATTTTTGTTCACATAACATATAGACATGCCCTTGATAGTGCGGAAGATAATCGAAAGATTATTAGAGAGTATCATTTTTATATGAGTGATGATAGATCTCACTCTCACAAGTTTGTGCAATATTGTTTCAAGAATTATTTTGATTTCTTATATGAGCATGCAATTGCTATGGATAGACATATCATTTGGTCAGATAACTATATAGGTCAATGTTACATATTGTGCCCCCTGCCAAATATTTGAATTTTAAATACTTTCCCGCCCAACGGTCACTTTCTGATTTAATGTTATTTTAAACATCCCAGGAATATCGAGAAAAATAAATGCTAACCTTATGATATTTCTTCCCTGCACATTTTAATATTTTTGCGAGCTCGCAAGTCCCCATCGTTGGATCAATCTAGATCAACGGTTGGTGCTATCTCGCTATGAGAAGTTGCATGTTGTCTTTCCATAGTGACATAGTGCCTTTTGGCCACATGGTTGGTGGGTCCTCCTTTTCCCTGTTGTTTCTTTGGTGCCGAGTTTTGCTAGATCCACAGTGGGCGCTATGGCGCTATCAAAAAATCTGTGTTCCTCGCCATTAGCGACATAGCGCCCAGATGAAAAATGATACTGCGATGACATTAGAAGGAAGGTGGGTCCCAAGCATGCCACGTTGAATATCAGTGATGAAATTTGGCACATACGATGGGACCTCAAGCAACGTTGAAGGATGACTGTGCTTGGAACGAGGCTTTGATTCATATCCAGCTGGGAAGTTCATTGATGTTAGTAGTTACCTGGACCCACGTCCCTTTCGAATGCATGAATATTTCCTCACCCTCGGATCAGTCTGGATCAACGGTGGGCACTATCTTGCTATGGAAAATTGTTAGGATATTACCCATAATGACATAGCGCCTTGGCAACACATAGCAGGGTGGGGCTGAGTGTTATGAAATCGCAGGGATGGTACCCAATTGGGTCGAGTCAGATGCCAGGTGTGCTGAGTTGGTTCATGGGCCCATAAGTTTTAAGGGCAAAGCACAGTAATATGACGAGTCTTCATGATCGTCAGATTAATCTGGATCAACGGTGGGCACTATCTCGCTATGGGAAGTTGCTTGGAGGTTATCCATAGCGACATAGCACCTCGACGACATGTGGCACATATGACATCATGGGCCCGCCCTTCAAGTAATATTATGGCATGTCCTTGGTGGCAGTTGTCATGTGGGTCATAGTACAATGGTGGTATTTCATTGGTCCACTCAGCCAACTCGATGTGCAGTCATACATTTTTGTTGATCGCCATAGATCTAAGGAAAATCGACGGTAGGCGCTATCTCGCTATGGAAAACTGTGAGGATATTACCCATAGAGACATAGAACCATTGTGCCATGTGGATTGGTAAGGCTAGGTCATGCCAAGATAAAGATGCCAAGTAGTTGCCAAGTGGTTCGTGGGCCCAAGTTTTCAAGTTTCTTTAAGGAGATAGCGCAATAATATGGCGAATCTTCATGATCATCATATCAGTCTAAATCCATGGTGGGTGCTATCTCGCTATGGGAAATTGGTCGAAGGTTACCTATAGTGACATAGTTCCATTGTGCCACGTGTCCCAGTGGGTCTGGTGGAGGCAATAATGGTTAGATGCATTGGCAGTTAATGTGACCGTCGCAGTTGGAGTTTGAGGAATTGGCGTAGTTAGTAAAGAAAGATTGGTCAACCTCGAGAAGACCATATGAGGTGGCAAAGTGAAAAGAGATTGTTGGTCCACATGGCTCATTTCGGTGCTAGGGTTATGTTGACTTGCTAACCACGTTGGTTCATGAACTGGGAGCAGGGGATACCAAGGTTTTTTGCATAATTCGATCTTATGATCGATTCCAACCACCCTAGAGTAAATACAAAACAAAGAGGAACACTCTACCCCCCGATCCAACCTATCTACTTGGTCAAAGCATAGTTATGGTGCCATTTCTATCTTTTTGTTAGATTTCATGGTACTAAAAAGCTATATTCAGATCAAATTTCTTCAGATCTCCATGATTGTTCTTGGCAGAGCCTTGATGGCAGTGGTTGCAAGATAGTTTTGGAGGGAAAATCTCAATTATGCCTGAACTATAAAGGCAATTTTTGTGAATTTTGTAGGTTGAACCTTCTCTATTTTCTCTGTTATTGCTTTATAGATTCTTAGTGTAAATTCCCCTTTTCCTCTGAGCTACATGATTTTCTTCCATATCTCTTTTAGCCATTGGTATGAAAGTGCAAGAACTCTTTGCCTCTTACTAGTGTTCTGTAGAGATCTATGATCTGCATGACTGTATCTCCTTGGCCTATGAATGATAATATAAGTGAATCTCTCTTTCCTTGTGTCATTCATCTTGGTCTTTTGATCTGCATGTGATTATTAGATTAAAGAAAGTCTGAATGCGTATATCCTTAGTTTCATTCTGGTTCAATAGTGCATATATGGGCAAAGATTGGTCTGAACACTCTATTTTGGTGCATCACCTCTTTAGATTAGATTAGGTAGATTTTCTTTCATGCTTTCCTTCTCCCTTTTCCTCTCCAAGAGTAGTTAGGTGCACCCTAATAGTAAGAGGAAGCCGGCCTTCTCCGGAGACTCAACCTCATAGTTCAAGTCCCACAGCTTGGAGGTTGTTTCCATGTTTCAGTAGGTTGTCCTCATGCATAGGCTTTGGAGAAGGGTGCAAACCTCAGTGACAACAATCAATTCAAGAATGCTCGCATGTTTTATTGGTTGTGTAAGATGCATGTAGAGAGGGGGGTGCCTCATAGTTGGAGTCTTTTTGAGTCTGGCCAATGGAAAAGGGGAACATGATGGAGTAGTGGCATGTGTGAAGAGAGCTCTAGTTAAGGAATAGCTAAAGATTTCAGTAGTAGAGCTTCTTGATGCTCGTAGCATTTTTGATTGGTGTAGTTTAGCATTATTATAGGGGGGACTCTTGATTTAGTGGTATGCAGGTTCTTTTGGTTGGTTGAGGAAGGGTCCATAGGTGATAGATCAGATTGTGCTACAATGAGAGACTCATAAAAAATGCATTCATTTCAGAGCTCTGATTCTAGTACATGGACCATTTGGACACGACAACTAGCTTGCTTTTGTCCTAGTTTTTTTTAGTGTGATTGGGATCACTGTGAGTCAGGTGAGTGAGTGGACACATGGGCTCCACATTATCTTACTCCATTGTCTATCATACCCTCTATTAGAAATGATGACATGGAAAGTTCACTTGAGCATAACCATCTATCAGATCTACTTCAAGCAGGACATGTCTTTGCATTGGTTGCACCATAGGGGAATGATGAGAAATCTGATTATTGGTTAGTGCATTGTGTAAGAGGTAAACAAAAACTTGCACAATCGATCATAGATGATGATGGATTCACATATCCTACTGATTTAGTGGTTGTCGCTAGAACATGGTTGTGAACATACATGCTTAGAAGGAATGGAATTCCCGCATTCAAAGACTATTAGAAGCACAAAATAATTCTCATATATTTGCATCTTATTATAGCAACAAATGTAAAGTTGTTGAAGCATCAAGGAAGACCAAAAGTAAAAGAACTTTTTACTATTACTAATGCTGATCATGAAGCCTTGTTGGAGACCCTAAAATAGAGAGAGGACCCTACTGGAACACTTGATTAGGTATATTTACTTCTTATGTTATTTTCTTTAGAATGATTTAGTGAACCACTAATTATCTTGTTTAATACAATAAGTTACTAATTTTTTACGACATTGGAATGTAGGTACATCATGCAGAGTGGGGGGGGAGGGGTGTTGGGGAGAATTCCTAAGATTTATGATGTATTATGATGTAAAATCTGAAGCTTTTTTGTATATGGTTTTTGTAATAATGAAAATGACAAGTTATTCAAAATAACACATACACATTCAAATACATGCAAAAGATTTGAATTATTCTATTTTTATTTATGATGAGTGGTCTAAATTACATGATATAATTTAGTACTTGAAAAAAAAAGATCAATTTAATTTTTCCCATGATTGTCTCTTTTACATCATTGTGATATATTAATTTCATAGAGAGGTGGTTTTTCAATTTTTATAAACTTTCTATAAGATTTTTACTCTTTAATTACATTTCAAATTTTAATTTTTACATATGAAGGGGTTGGTAGGCCCTTGAAACCATTTATAGTGAGAAGATCCTTAGAAGAACAACACAACATAGAAAGAAACTTAGTTGAGGAGGTAGGCCTCCAAAGACAAGTCCAATGGATTTTTGAAAGGAACCTAAAACCTTGTAGGGTTTTGAAAAGTACTCTGAACATTCAATGATTTTTCTAAGGATCCTAAATGTTCCAAGTCTACCAAAATTGCTGTCTTCCGAACCAAAGAAAACATATATCTAGAAAATGCCCTTTTAAACTATCAATGAGAAGCATGAAAACCTCATTATTTCTCTTCTTTGAGCCAATTTCCTAGTGCAAAAATCATATCATGAAAAAAAAAATGATCTTCAACCATACAACCTCTAGATATCCAAAAAAAATGCTATTAAATAAATAGAACACTTCCCACCCTTTAGAGGGGAGATCTCCACCACGCAAGATGATCCACCAAAAACAACCATAAGAAATTTAATCTTCTGAGAAGGATGAGAAATAGAGACACTATAGAAGAAATGAAGAGTCCTTATAGAGAATCCCCAAAAAATTCTCAACATTTGTATGGAGAAAAATCAAATGGAGGAGAAAGACACATACTACTACACCATACTTACTATTAAAGTTGCATCCCAACTACCACAAACATAGATTTTAAAAAAGAATAAACCTTGAAGCACAAAGGGTATTCAAATATCATCACCAAGATAAAGAGAGAGGGGGCCAAAGAAACTACATAGAATCTTGATCTTTCACAAATTGCCTAACATTAGTCTCACATATCAACATAGCCATTCACCATAGGTAAGAAAAGAGAATAATCAGGAGTAAGAGAGAATAAAGTCACCATTAAGAGAAGAAGCAAGAGATTGAACATAGAGCTAGGTTGTATTGGGAAACACAAAACCTATCTCAAGCACTCCATCATGAAGACACACTCCAAGCTAGAAAGTTAAACCCTATACAAAAAATTGTGTCGCTTACATAAGCCAAGACCCCAACCTAGTGAACACTGGTGTAACCCAACCTAGCCAAGACCCATGATGGTTCTGAAGACAACTTGATCAAAAAGCTAGGGTTGATGTTAACATAAATTAAATGTATGAAATATTCTTTTTTTCCTTCTTATAACTCCATGCTTTTGTAGCCACATGTTATACAACTTTCTCTCTAAATGATTAATGCATGTGATTATTTGTTATGGAATATGTTTATTGCAAGTAATAATCTCAAGATTTTGTTCTAGAAAATTATAGAATCTTTCTTGTAGTATCACAAGAGATTGATGCAATGCATACATTTTTTTAAAAAGAATTTACAATAGAACATAGTGTGCATAAGCTTCATTAAATAAGATCCTCCATTTTTACTCAAAATTTTTGGCTTTGAATGTTCTTTAACAATAAAAGGGGCATTCATCAAAAGAAACATCTAGAATTTACAAAACATTTGTAGGTATCCAATTATATCAAAAAAATAAAGAAAATTACACTTTTTAATATTAAACATTAGATAATATTAATATTATTAAATCTTTAATTAAAGAGTTGAATTGTTGTCATCAAATTACACTTCTAATGTTTTCTTCATTTCGTACGTAGTTCAAGAAATGGGCATGTGGGAAATGTTTATTCTCTTCATGAAGAAAACTAAGCATAGTAAATTCCCCTTGGTAAGTTGTTATAGCCACTGTCTTTATCAATACACCCACCTAAAGAGATTTATACACCCATCTAAAGAGATCTATAATATAATATTGAACTGACTAGACTACTTAAGGATTAGATTCATACCTAATAGTCTTTATCTTCTAAACATGAGACATTAGTTTCCATGTTTTTTAATTATTCAATTTGCAAAATTTATTCAATTTCCAAATACACATCCATAAAAGTGCATAAAAATAACATTCTAACATTAAAGGATCACCAGAGTGTAACTTTGAAACCACTAATCTTGGCATTGAATTGTCAACGCCATTAGCTCTGGGTGGGCGGGTGAACCCTAGTGACACCCTTGTTCTGGCCACAGAGATCATCCATCATCTGCGGGCACCTGGTACTGAGGAGTCTCCAAGGTGCTCTAAGTGCATTTGGAGGTCGATCTTTTGAGGGTCATAACTTGAAGCTCATGAGGGCTATCGATGAACTATCAAATGCTACAGGATGGTAATGCTAAGACCTAAAATAAACTATCTCATTTTTGAGAGATCACATTCCATTTGGATTTGGTACAACAATCTCGCTTGATGCCAAAACTCACAGTGTGCCTCAGTTCATAGGTGCACTAGAGCGTAAGTTTGAAATTGCTGACCTTGGCATCGAATTGTTAGTGCCATTGGCTCTGGGTGGGCAGGTGAACCCTAGTGACACCCTTTTTCTAGCCACAAAGACCATCCATCACCCACGACCATCCCGTACCAAGGAGTTTCCAAGGTTCTCTAAGTGCATTTCGAGGTCAATCTTTCGAGGGTCATAACTTGGAGCTTGTGAGGGCTATCAATGAAATGTAAAATTCTACATGATGGCGATGCCAAGGTCTAAAATAACCTATCTCATTTTCAAGAGATCACCTTTTGTTTGGATTCGGTATAGTGATCTCGCTCGATGCCAAAACTTGCAGTGTACCTCAGTTCATAGGTGCACCATAGCGTAACTTTGTAACCACTGATCTTGTCATTGAATTGTCAATGCCATTAGCTCTGGGTGGGCAGGTGAAACCTAGTGACACCCTTGTTCTGGCCATGGAGATCATCCATCATCTGCGACCACCCCGTACTGAGGAGTCTCCAAGGTGCTCTAAGTGCATTTCGAGGTCGATCTTCTGAGGGTCATAACTTAGAGCTCATGAGGGCTATCAATGAACCATTGAACGCTATAGGACAGTGATGCTGAGGCCTAAAATAACCAATCTTATTTTTGAGAGATCATATTCGATTTGGATTCGGCATAGAGATCTTGCTTGATGCCAAAACTCGTAGTGTGCCTTAGTTCATAGGTGCACCAAAGTGTAACTTTGAAACTGTTGATCTTGGCATCGAATTATTAGTGCCATTAGCTCTGGGTGGGTGGGTGAACCCTATTGACACCCTTGTTTTGGCCATGAAGACCGTCCATCATTTGTAGCCACCTCATACTGAGGAGTCTCCAAGGTGCTCTAAGTGCATTTCGAGGTTGATCTTCCGAGGGTCATAACTTGGAGCTTGTGAGGGCTATCGATGAACCGTTGAATGCTATAGGATGGTGATGCTGAGGCCTAAAATAATTTGTCTCATTTTTTAGAGATCACATTTCATTTGGATTTGGCACAACAATCTTGCTTGATGCCAAAACTTGTAGTGTCCCTCAGTTCATAGGTGCACCACAACGTAACTTTGAAATTACTGATCTTGGCATCAAATCATTAGCACCACTAGCTTCGAGTGGGATGGTGAACCCTAGTGACACTCTTTTTTGGCCATAGAGAGCATCCATCCTCCGCAGCCACCCTGTATCGAGGAGCCTCTAAGGTGCTCTAAGTGTGTTTCGAGGTCTATCTTCCGAGGGTCATAACTCAAAGCTCGTGAGGGCTATCGATGAATTTTTAAATGCTATAGGAAGGTGATGTTGAGACCTAAAATGACCTATCTCATTTTTGAGATATCAAATTCTATTTGGATTCGGCACAATGATCTCGCTTGATGCCAAAACTCGTAGTGTGCCTCAGTTCAGAGGTGCACCACAATGTAACTTTGAAACCGCTGATCTTGGCATCGAATTGTCAACGCCATTAGCTCTGAGTGGGCGGGTGAACCCTAGTGACACCATTGTTCCAGCCACAAAGACCATCCATCGTCTACAACCACCCCATACTAAGGAGTCTCCAAGGTGCTCTAAGTGCATTTCGAGGTCGATCTTTCGAGGGTCATAACTCAGAGCTCGTGAGGGCTATCGATGAACCGTCAAATGCAACAGGACGGTGATGCTGAGGCCTAAAATAACCTATCTCATTTTTGAGAGATAGTAACAAAGTGAAAAAGGTTTGATCCAATAAAGTCTCTTAAGTTGGGATATTTTGAGGCTATGTTGAAATTGAAAAGTTGTAGTATGAGGATAGTAACAAAGTGAAGTGCTAGTTATCAAAGATTATGAGTCTAGGAATGAGTTCATGGTTGGGAATAGAATCCATGGTTGAGGAGTGGAGTCCTTAACTCTGTTGAGATTAGATTTGAAGCCAAGAGTTAGTTTCAAGGTTGAAGGTGGAGTTTAAAATCAGATTTGGGGTTATTTGAACCTTGTGTAGGAGGTTAAAAAGTGTGTTTATGTCATGATAGCACTTCAGATTAAACATTGCATCCAAATTTGATAATAAAGGTTGTTAAATTGTTATTAAAAAATTATTGCATTTGAATTGAATATAACAAACATAATCAAAATTAATGATATTCCATAAACATGACCAATACACATGATCCACAATAAATTGAACAATACTAGATACTAAATTAATATGTATATCATTGTGCACATAAATGACAAAAATATATATCAAAATACATGTATCCATAGACAAAATTTTACACAAATATATATCAAAGATCATGTATCCATAGACAAAGTACTCAAATATATATCAAAATACATAGATCCATATACAAAATGTGGCTGATCATGCCATCAGAATGTGTATAATATCAATATTTATGTAAACAATGTGGCATATGCCATCTCAAAATGTCTCATGATGCATCCTACGCCAACTATACTATCCTAGGGTGCTGGTGGATGATCAAAATGTAGCCTCTTTGCTGCACTAGGTGGATCAAATGCCTCCTACATAAACAAAAAAGGAAAACCCAAAGTTAGACTACTAAATTTATATGATTCTTTGTATCTAACATTGAATTACTCAAATGCATAATGATATTTTTTGTAATGAAAATTTATACTATCAAAATTTCATAATAAATGCCTCTCTCGTTGATCTCCTGCGCCGGTCAGGAGTCCTCTCGTATGCCCTTCGGCAATGCTTCTACCTCTCTGATTGTGGGCTGTGTATGTTCAAATATGTTTGTCAGATGAATCTACAACTTAAACTATAACATTATAATTAAATCCACATCACAATTAAAAGTTACATCCACATCACAATTAAATCATGGAAATATATAGAAATAAAATCTAAAAATAATAAAAAATGGATGTCCATGGAGAATAAATTGAATGGGGTATATTTCCAGCAAAGATATTAAAAATTAAATTTAAAAATAGTTACAATGTATGCCCATGGAGAACAAAATGAATTGGATGTTTTTTCATTATTCTTTTTTGTATCATTCATACCCAAGATGCTTGAAAATAAAGCCATGCCAAATCTATGGAACTTGGATCATAAAATTGTAGAAAAGAAATCGAACTCTTAGAATGGCCACAAAGTGATCAAGTTGGTGTGAAGTTGAGCACATAATGAATTGATGCATTCAAAATAGGTCCCCTCATTCTTAGTAAGGAATCAATCAAATTAGTAATATGGCTATGAGATAAAGAGGAATTTCCTAAGAAGGTGGAAGATACATCTATCACTACAATCATAATAAGAGGAGTATGAACTCAATGATTCCTCACCATCAAGTAAATTAGAGATCTCTACACTCACATCTAATGTTTAGAGGTAGTTATAGATATGTTCTAAGACTTGATTAATTTGCTAAACTATTAAATAGTCAAAATTGATTTATTTATTTTAAACTTAATTTTTTCCTATGCATAATAATTGCATAATTAATTATAAGAGTGGTTAACTAATAATATGAACAATAGCTAATCTTAACTTCACTCAGTTTGTAGCTCAGTTCGATGCTAACAAATGAATAAGAGGCGTATATTTATCTGTGCGGGGATTACAAGCATAATCTCTTTGGGAGAAAACAAAGAATGAGAGAGCGTGATGAGTCGAGTTGGATGGCTATGCCTGTCGGGCGCGCTCGGCGGGGAAGCCCTGCGGGAACCTCTTACTGTCTGTACAGTAATCGTAGATCATGTACTCCTTCCTCACCCATTCCAGTTTCTGCTGCTCGCTCGACTCCAACGCCTCTGCAGCGTACCATGAATTCACATGAGAGCAATCACTTGCAGAGCACGTCTCCGCTTTGAAGTTTCCGTAAGACGCCACAAACGGTGCTCTGCTCCAATCGATCTTCACCGCGCCGCCTCTGGTCGCCCACTCATCGGCGTTCCAGAGGCTCGAATATATTCTCATCGCCTGATTCTTCGGATATGCCACTCCCAAATCCTCGCTGTTCTCGAACACTCTCACCGGTGTTCTGTCAACAGAAAACCTGCACATGAATACCATGAGATATACAACTATAATATTAAGGATGTTAAAAGTGGGAGGGCCAGGCCAAAGAGGACATCTTATATTAACTCACATGATCTGCTTGGGATTCCAGAGGAGGGAGTAGGTGTGGAAGTCTGCGGTGGGGTCGAACCAGAGGGAGAATTGCTGCTCGCGGTTGCCTTTGCCCTGAGAGAACACATTGGTGTGCATTATGTACGGATCCCCCGACAGATTCCCCAGGAATTCGAAGTCTATCTCGTCGTGTGTGGTCCCTTGCGATGACAGCTGCAACAGTTATACAAACCCATATTAGTTACTAAATATTCAACTCTCTGCTACTGCCCACTACTGATATGGGGAGTGTATTGGAATAGAGAAAGAGAGACTTACATAGTAAGCAGTGACTGTTCCGGCCGAGTTACCAGCCACCAACTTGATTTGCATATCGATTTTGCCGAATAGATATTCATTCTTTGATTGAAAGCCTGAATCTGTTTCAGTGCAAATTAATATACCAGAGGAGATAAGCATAACGCGGTTAAGGCCAGATATATGTTATACGTTGCACTGCATAGTGTTAAAACCATATGTAAGGAGTAATTAAGTGTGATAAAAGTACCAGAGGAGTGATCGAGAGTGAGCTGCAAGCGTTGGCCATTGTCGAGTATCTTAGCACGCTCCTGTCCCCATGTGACGTCGAAGTCATTGTAAAAATCAGCAGAGACAAGGTGTCGAGAGGACGAGAGTAAAAGGCTTAGAAGCATGAGGAGGAAACATGGAAAGAGATCCATCGGAAACTTGGGGAAAGAGTAGGAAATGTACCGATGGCTGAGAAAAATCAGTTATGGGAGTATGGAAATGGTGAATGGTGATGATGGCAGCTGAAGGATAGCAATGGGGATTTTATAGAGGCAAGGATTGGAATTATAGAAGGTAGCAAAGCAATTTGCCGCAGAGTTGTTGAGTGTATGTGTTGGAGCGCGCTTTGTATTTAGATATTATATAGTGGGTGGGTTTAATTGCACGCAGGATTCCAGCAAGAAGAAGAAGAGTGTGTGCTGGCTTGTGATAGCTGCATTTCATAATTTGGAAGGCTGTTCAAAATGATTGTCTCAGATGTTGACCTCCTTTCTAATCAGATGAGCTGTGTTTCAGCAGGTAAACCAAACGCTTTGGAGCATCGTTTCATTGTAAGCGGGCCCGCGCGTAGAATTCCAAAGCACCCGCGCACAATGCGATTTATTTATGTAGCAGAAACACAGGTCAAGCACCGTCAACGAACAGGTCTAAATATTGGATATGTTTGCACAGATATCAATATATCTTATGATCTAGGCTCTAAGTTCAATCCTTTGGATCTTAATGAGTTTTTAAAGAGAGTGCGAAGTTCACGTTGCTTAAAATGATCAAACAATACTTATGCATTCCTTGGATGCAAATAAATAGACGAAAGATTTTTTTTCAAAAAATATATTTCTTGGTCTATACATTTATAGATATTTTACAAATATTAATTATCTTAATGCGTATTAGTTGAAACTTAAAAAGCAAGGAGAAAATTAATTTTTATTACAGACAAATATATGAAAATTTAATATAGCTCTTTTGCAAAGTAATTAAATCTTATACTAAAATCATCTAGAAGTTTCTCCGACGAGTTCAAAACAAAAACTATTAGCTTTTACAACCTTGGAATCCGTGGTCAAGGCCCATTTCTATGAAGCTAGAAAGGAGGATGCCACAAGGAAATAATGTCAACTAATTCAAACACTTTCGTAATAATTCAAAATCATCTAGAAGTTTCTCCGACGAGTTCAAAACAAAAACTTTTAGGTTTTACAAACTTGGAATCTATGGTCAAGACCTAGTTCTATGAAGTCGGTAAACATCTCCCAATTCTATGAAGCTAGAAAGGTGGATGCCACAAGGAAATAATGCCAACTAATTTAGACACTTTCGTAATAATTCATGGAAGATGTTTAACTACCTTCACAGTAGTTGCAACTCTTCGCCTTCTACAAACTCATTGTAGCTCTCCAAGATGATTCAAGTATACAATCATCCAAATTTTATAATCTTCATCCTGAAATTTTGCAGACTTTAGATACAACAAAAGGGTTGTGAAATGTAGGGCTATGCAAAAAGTATTTGAGCTTCTTAAATCTTTGTCAACAAAGTAAATGTTAGAGTTTGATTAGGGCAAAATTGAAAGGATGGATGCAATCTGTAGCAAAGCAGCACCGACAATAGAACTGACTCCTTAGAACAACAATTGATCCAGCCTTATGCAATGTAAGCCCCTTTTTTTATACCCTAGTTGCTTCATTTTTTTAGGGATTTGTTAATTTTAAAAAGTTTTGTAGCCTATAGATTTCTAGTTTGTGCAAAGGGTTATTATCGAAATACCTAAGAGTATGGCTATGTGTGTGATTGCAAGCAGGGATGATTTTTTTTATTGAATATGACTGTAGACTCGTGTATCAAAGCATGTAAGGCCTTTTGCATCTTTTTGAGTTGAGAATTAGGTGGGATGCAGTGAAATTCATGAAAATTAAGATTTGCAAGTTCTATAGGAACTGACTGTTCGTGCTTCGACATAAGCGCAACTCAGACTCAAACCCCAAACCTGACCCTCATAGAAATGGGTGCCATTATCAATACCCATAGTTCAATCTTTGTCATATTCTTTCTAGGAGAAGATGATTTATTGATTTAAATCTTTGTCGCAACAACAAAGGAGACAATTTTTTACTAGATTGCACCACCAATTTGAGGTCTTTCCTTCCTATTTCTCTTCAAATGCATAATTAGGTGGGCATTCAGTGCCAACAAAATACTTTAGATGATTAGAGAAAATAAATTTTTGTGATTAGGTAAGCGATTTTAGTGCCTAGGT
The DNA here is from genome assembly GCA_028749045.1 of Cupressus sempervirens. Lineage (NCBI taxonomy): Eukaryota > Viridiplantae > Streptophyta > Pinopsida > Cupressales > Cupressaceae > Cupressus > Cupressus sempervirens. The sequence goes on along the minus strand of CM053786.1, from coordinate 839,828,672 downwards.
TTTAAGAACCCAGGTGTACATTTTAGGAATAACACCAAAATAAAGCAATGCATGAAATAAATTGTCACAATCAATCATGGTAAGCATTTCTATAGCTCAGTTGGTTTGAGCACATTCTTCGACTATGTCCCCTGCCTCTCATGCAATGTCATGAACTCTCTTGTCTATTGCTTCCTTAATCAGCTTCATTCATGACACAATTGATTTCCATACATTTGTTCAGAAACCATACAAAGTCTTTTGTGAGTTTGCATAAAATGTTAAGTTGTTTTAGCTTTTATGAAATAGAATGACTAATCTCAACCTCCCATGAAAAAATGAGAGTTCAAATAGAATAGAACAGTAAAAGGGAAAAAATGAGAGAAAATAGAATAGAATAGTAAAAGGGAAAAAAATAGGCAATGATACTCAAAACTTGAGTAGAGTCTACAGAAAGTTTCCATTATGGCATACTTTATCTTTGGGTCAAGAATTTGAGAAAATAGAATAGAACAATAAAAGGAAAAAAATACGCTAATAATACTCAAAACTTGAGTAGAGTCTATAGAAGGTTTCCATTGTGGCATACTTTATCTTTGGGTCAAAATTTTCCTCACCTTCTAGGGCTCGTTCTACCTTCTTTTCTCCAGTCAGCCTCGTCACTTCATCAAGTGTGATGCTGCTTGTGTTTAGTCATGTCCCTGTATTGTTCAATCCTATTACCCTTAGGATGACCTATTCGGTAATTTCATAGGGTTTTTCAACTCAAATGTGCCTTTTGTATACTCTACTTTGTACCAGTCTCGTCCAATCCTCATGGATGAAATTAGGGATGTATGTTATGCCATGGAGTGTAATGTTCATTAGATGTTGCCATTATCTGTTTAGTATAGTGTCTTCTAAAAATGTAGAGAATGTCTCCTATGCTTTTTCTACTCCCAACTCCACAATGTTTTCTTTTAGGTATGCACCCACATATTCAACTAGTAAAACAGCTATAGGTAGTGAGGATAGTGTAGCTACTTGGTTCCATGCATCATCATTCATCGAGGTGACCACACATTTTGGTTTTGAAAGTTCTTCGTTGTTGACAAGATTGATCTTATAATGATATCTTTTGTGATACCCTTTTGTCCTTCTAAGATCGTTAGCTCCTCTCAATATGGTTTTGCGCACTCACAGGTTTGGATATTTTGTTATCAGTGGAAATGGCACTCAACTTCTCAACTAGATTTTTCCCAAAATCGTGCTTTGCTCAAGACATCGATTTTTCAGCTTTTTCCAATGCTAGAGTAGCATCTCTTTTCTCTTTTTGTGCTTGATTCAATCTATCTTATGCTTATTCTAGTTATTTCTTCAGTTTTGCAACCTTTTTTGTCAACTTCTTATTGTTAGATGTGAGGTCAGAGATGGTTTCTTCAAATCCATCTGAGCCACTTTATTCTTCCATCTACTCAATAATCTCATTGATCTCACTAATTTTCTTTACAAGCTTCTTTTTTAGCTAAGGACTCTTTCATTGTATCCTTTAGGTCTTCTATGGTGTCAAGTACTTTTTCATATAACAATTTATACTTAATGGTTATTATTTTATCTTCCCTGAAGCTTGAAACTATTAGTGCCTAAGCTCTGATACAAATTGTTGGTCCCAGCTGGTACTAAGACGGGAGTGGGGGAATGTAGTAAGATAAAAGAAAATGACCTCACACACAAGAGCATTCATCAATGGACATATATATTTTTGTACGTGGAAACCCTTGATACGAGGATGAAAACTATAGTGGGGATAATATAGCCACTAGCCTTTTACTATAGATAAAAGGTTTCCTTGTTAAAGATACCACCTATTCCTTTTGAGAACACATTTTTTGAAGAATGTTATTAACCTATTAGGATTACAAATTGCCTATTAAGGTTACTTGGTTACATAATTTAGTACTCCTTTTGAGAAGCACCTAGTAAGAGGATTTAACATGTACTTAATACTAAAGAATGCTTGGTCAAGAACTTACAAAATGATTACAGTTGTTAGAAAGCAATAAAAAATATGATCTAAGATCTACATAGTACTCATTTTCTTGAAATATATTGTGTCTACCTTGTGAGATGTCATGATCTCTTTCTGCCCCTTGGGCGCACTTGGTGATACCCTTTTGTATCACTTTCATTCTCTTCTCACCATATCTATAGTGTACACTACTGTGTCTAGTTAGATCTATCTCTTTGTCTTAATCTTTTCCTTAACAACTTTCGTCTGTCATTCTATTCTTCTTCCTCGATTATCAGTTTGTGTGGCATTTTCCCTCTGTTCTTCTTCTATTCATCTCTACTTAATAGACAATTCCCTTTTTTTGGCATTCCTCCTTTTTGTTTTTGCAAGCCACACACTAAATGTGTGAAGTTTCTCCTTATCTACAAGTGTCAAAAATTTAGAAGAGTATCCCTCTCTTACTAGTGAATTCAAAATTTGAATTCACAGTACTGAGTGATTCAAAAGAAACCCGTGACACCTATGTCATAGGGTGTAGACTAGTGGTGCATTCCACCTAGTTTGGATCTTGTCTAAATTCAATTGTCATTTCTATGTTTTGCCATTCTTGTCAGAATACCAACCAATTTGAATTCTTGACATACATATATGGCCATGTCATAATGATGACTCCTTATGCTAATAGTGATATCTTATGCCTTGCCTTATTCTCTTGTGTGGGCCAATGAATATTTCTATTAGTACACATGAGATGACATGTTATCTTCAACTTGTTTCCAATCAATGACACCATACATACTAACTCTATTGCATTATGCCAATGTGACTAGTTAGGTCAACAATTTAGGCCTTCATCATTGGACCTAAAGTTTGGATAGCCAAAATTCATACTGAAAATATGCAATAACTGTGCTAGTATATATGATATGATAATGAAACTCATTTGGTAGGATGACATGTCTAAATTGAACCTCCACATATGAGATTGGAACGATCTAAGCACATAAGACCAACTTACTTAAATTAGCAAGTTTCCACAAATAGAAACATTGCATACAAATAACCCTTATTGAAAATAGAAAACTATAAATAGAAATATTTTTGAGTTATGCAAAAATACCCTTACACCCAGGATGCTCCTACATCAGCTTATCTTTGCAATTAAATCATATTTATTCCTAGATCAGAATTTATTTATTTTCCAATAATTACAATGTGTTCTATAAGATTTTATATAATTGGTTGCATTTGGTTCCTATTTTTGAATTAAGATGACCTCTCAATAGAGTATCATAATAGGCTTACTACTATTTTTGTGCTGGTTGTAAACACCTATATTATTTTCATGGATTGGCCAACATCAAGGGTTGATGCTCAACCTACTACTATTGTCATGAGGACTATTTGCAAAATTGTTGATGCATGGTGTACTATTGTCTTTATAATTCACGAACCTAGAATTGACATTTTTGAAGCATTTGATGAAGAACATATGGATATAAAAAACATATTTTATGTATGAACAAAAAAGAGTCTATGGTCTTGTCTTTTCTACATTAATAAACTTAAAAACATTGTGTTTTATGTACACAAAAAAAGATGCTATGGTCTTTTATTTTCTAGAATAATAAACTTAAATTGATTGTGTTGCAAGTTGTGTTGATGAAAAGGGGAGCATGGATCATATATTCAGGGTCACTTGAGAATCACTCTTACAAGTTGGCTGAATACTTTCAAGTGAGGAAATATATAGCATGGTCAATGTTTCTTTGTTTATATATGCTCGTTTCTTTGACCACCTCTTTCATGACACTAATCATATTGCCAACATCTTATTTTCTAGTTTTTTTGTTTTATTTCTTTATGTTATTGTCATCATGACTTGTGCAAGTATTTTTTTACTTCCACATAATCCTCCCAAATAGTTGTAAACAATTTTATGTGCTATTAAAAGGAATTAGGATTTTTTGAATAATTATTTGTAGGTTGTCCATAAACTAATAAAATTATTTATCTTTTTAGTTTTATTTTAATTATCGCAATAATGCAATTGAATTTGTAACCACATTTTATGCCTTTCCTCCATTGCCTAGAAAGTCAATACTTAAATAACATGACTAGTATAGTGCATTCAAATTTTTTAGGAGAGTCATGAACATTATATGAATTATTTCAAGAACAAATGTTAATCAACTTTAAATTATGTCAAAAGTTGGACAGGCTGAAAAATAGAAATAACAAGAGCTACTTGTGTGTGTGTGTGTGTGTGTGTGTGTGTGTGTGTGTGTGTGTGTGTGTGTTTGTTTGTGTGTATCAAGGCTACATACAAAAGTATTAATTAGGTTGCTCTTATTTTAATTGTTGATCATAAACTAGAAAACCATTGACAATATAATAGATGAAGAATGATTAGGACAAACCTTGGGAATTGTCTAGGGTATTAGAATAACACAACCATTTGTGAGCAAGATTTAGTCTTAAAGAAGAAGAGTGGTCATTTTTCCCTTTGTACCATCTACTCCATCCTCTTTTCTAATCATTTACATTAGGAATAAATAGTCCATTGGAATGATATCAAAAGTTTCTAGGAAAATTGTACAAGTTTTATTAACATCAATGCATATGTCTAGAAAATGACTTATGAAGTGTAAATGCAATCTATAGTCACTTCAAATCATTAAAATAATATATGAAATAAATTCAATGGCTGGAATTAATTTCAACCATTTTGATTTTTTCCAATATTTATAATTGTGTTAAAAAAATTATATGTACTTGCAAAGGCAAGCAATAAATACAACACACTCTACACAATTTAGGAAGAAAAACCAACCTTTAGAGGTTCCAATTACAATCCAATTGATATATAATTTTACTATTAATCATGTTCTACAATAGAATTGACATATTTATTGTTCTGACTTCCTATCCTTCTTATCAACCCTGTTAAACATTTGTACTTTTCATTTGTGATCCTTGCTTGCCCAATAATATTTTCATTGTTTATTCATTTTTGTAAATCAAGTCTATCTCTACTCATGTGCACTAGAGTATCCCAACTATTCAGAACCTAAGGAATCATCCTTACCATATGCCTTCTCTTTGAAAAGAAAGATATATACTCTTTGAGACTATGATATAGATGTAGATGGAATAGGTTTAACCAATTCTTTCATTGAAACATAAATAATACTTAAAGTTATAAGTTGTATGTGTTGGAAATATTTAAGATATGATAGGTTATTGAGAGGGGAGGGGTGAATTAGTAACTTCAAAACTTTAAACAATTCAACACTTTAACCATATATACTATTCACCATTCATTCATCTAATCTACTACATATATGAGAAATCAAACATCCATAACACATGTACACAATGATTTGGTAACCCAAAAACCTTCCAAATAGAAAGTAAAACTAGGGTGGGGATGATACCCACAAAGTTTCATTACTGCAGTATGAGGTTGCCCTGTTAAGGCTTATATTGACCACTTCTGGTGATCTTCCCTATTAGGAGCACAAAGGACTGCTAGGGCCACCTTGTTAGAGGATTTTACAAACATACACTAAAGTATGCACTCTGTTAGGAGATTTATAAAAAGAATGTTAAGTCTACCCTGTTAAAGGATTTACAAAACTGATTCACCTGTTAGGATGAAATAGTGGATCTACTTACAAATTGATTGCTAATTAGATCCTTGAAGTACAGATTACCTCTTGTGACTAATGAATCTTTATTGCTCCTTGTAGACCTTGCTAAATATTTTTCTCTGCTGTTGATTCGCATTTATTCACCTCAAAATATTACATGTCCATCTTGATACTTACTTGCATACCTTGTAAATGATATAATACATTACATATATACCATTCCAATAATTAAAATTGCAAGGTTGACCAAAACACAAGTGAAAAAAATATTACCGAGTCAGCCAAATAGTAGAAAACTCGGGTTCTTCAAGCTAACTTGGTAACCTTCTGATACTCGGTGTTTACTGCATTACTTGGCATCATCATGCACTCAGTAGAAGTGAAGGCTTGGTCCATACTAATCACACAACGTAGCTTGGAACTCGGTAACCATTGGAGACTCGGTAGATATAGTATCACTTGGTAAAAATTGAATGCTTCGTTTACCTAGCTTTCACTCGGTAAACACTACACTTTCATTACTTGATAAACACTGGGCTTCCATCACTCGGTAAACACTATGAAGCTCAATGAACATTGTATGCTCGATAGATACTACTAGGCTGCACACCCACTCGGTAGCTTCATGAATGCTCGGTATGAACTGCTTGATTGCACACTCACTCGGTAGCTTCAAGAATGCTCGGTATGAACTACTTAAGTGATGAACCTACAAGGTAACCACTGAATGCTTGATATACACTGTAGACTAAGTGATGAACTCGGTAATCATTTAGAATTGAGTAAGTGTTGTCACTAATGAAAAATACAATATAATGCCAACAATCTCCCCCTTTGGCATTAGTGACAAAAAACTTATAAGCCAAAACATATGTACATAACCTAACTCAATGAATTTTGGTTTTTCAAAATTGATCTTTGTAGAACTGCTACATATGCATTTCTATCTATATCTTATTGATGATGTATATACAAAGATACTTATGTACACATGCTAACTCTATTGAGTGCTAACTCCCCCTATCACTTATAGTGATAACTCTCCTCACTTATTATGCTAAATCTCTCCCCCTTTTTGACAATAATGCCAAAGGACTACATATATACAATTTATATGACTACACCAAAGTGAGATATAAATTCTTGATGTACCTTAAGGATGGTGGCAAAAGTATTATCCCAAGTCTGCTACAAATTTTGACAGGTGGAGAGAGCAATTTGAACTTTTGCTGATAATTGGATCAAGTGACTAGCCACTGAGAAGTTCTGATCTTGGACCAATGTTTTGCAATGAGTGATATGTTTTTGCATTGTGTCCATGATAGGAAGGATCATGTGTTGGATGTCTATGAGTGTAGACTGGATCCTTGCTTCCTCTCTCAATAGTTCTGCCTATACATCTGCCAAATATTTGATTTTGGTGTGATGGGATGTTGTGGAGGAGGAGTCCACCTTTAACTTGGATGCACTTGATTGCATATCAATGTCAATCTTATTTAGCTTATCCTTTATTTCTTTAGTAAAACTAGAAACATCACAAAGTTTGGCAAAAAGTGATGCTGCATTATTAAAAGAATTTTCAAAATTTCCCAAAAATGTTGACAATTCAACTTGCTTGATTGCTATCTTTTGAGCAATATGCTCTAGCACCTTATTATCAAATTTCCTTTCAGCTTTCTCAATAAGTTTCTCTTGCCTGGAAGAATCTTCATTAAATTTATGTACTGCCTCTTCTAACTGAATCAAAATGTGTTGAGTAGAATCTACTTCAACACCTATAGCATCTGTAATTATATCCTTAGCATTCTCAATTATTCTGTATTCCTTATCCCTTTTTGATCTTAACTGTTTCTATGTAGCTTTCATCTACATGAGTTGACTAGCTAACCTCATCTCTTCAATGGTAGCAGTGTCATAGTTAATCTTAGGAATCACTATTTCTGTGTCTAAGTCAATGTCTTCTCTAATTTCCTTTCCAGTGATTAGAAGTTTTAATGGATGCTTTTGTTTGACTTCTATGATTACTAGTTTGACCTTAGGAATAGACACAATAGTGGAGATAGAAGGGCTAGTAGTGAAAATTGGGATAGGACTCGAGGATTGAATGCCAATAGAAGTGCTAACTGGATCAAAAATTGAAACACTTCCCAAAAATGGTATCAAACTCGGTAGAGTACTCATAGTAGTATCTGAACTAATCGAAGTGGATACAGATGATGCTGATGGAAACAAAACTGTAGAACTTATTAGAATTGATGAAAAATAAATTATGGAACTTATTGGTACTCTCATTGTTGATGAAGGAGCTAAGGAGGCTGACTCAGTGGCTGAAAAGGTGATAGATAGCTCAGTAGATAAAGTGCTTGGCACTTCAGTTTTAGATACCTAGAGCTGGGAGGTGGCTGGTGAAGATTGAGCAATAGATGTGACTGTTGTGCTCACAATCTCACTTGCAGAAGCTATCTCCAAAGTAGATGTAACAGTCTTTGGTGGAGAGTGAGGGAGGGATGCAATAACTTCTGTTGCAATTTTTACTGAATCTTTTTCATCTTTTTCTTCCTCATGTGCTTCTTCCTCCTTGTCTTCTTCATATTTCTCTTCCATTAGTGCATGCAGCTCTCCTGGAGTAACTGTGATGGATGGAGTGCTATCAAAATCATCGCTGTCACTGTTTTCATCATCCTTAATTTCAACAGGATCATCACTAGGCTTTTGCAGATGATAGATGTTCTTCCACATGTTTGTTGCATCTCTTACAACATGTTCAATGTCCTTAATTAAAATCAAACATGTGTGAAATCTAATCATCATTTTACCTTCACTATTCTTCATTGCTACCTTTATTTTTGCTTCAGTGAGACTCGGTAGAAGATTCTTCAGGGATTTCTCATATATGTCTTTGACAGTTTGGGTGGCTGACTCCCATCTTGGTTGCAATCTCTCCAATAGCTCTTTGGAGATTTGAGGGGCAAGCTGGTCTGGGGAGTATTTCTATTTTCCCATCTTATTGAGTACCAGTTCCTCAATCTTCATTTTCTCTTCATCAATCCTTGTTTCAAATTTCAATACTTTGAAATTTATGATGCTAGCTTCCTCTTCCAATTGTTTTAGCCTTTCTTCAAATGTGAGTGGAGGCCTAACAAGTACAATTTCCTACTTGCCTTGTTTGGTTCTTCTAGAGAATATTGCAGTAGGCTTCTTCTTAGGTTTGGTGATAATTTCCTTCCCTTTCTTCTTTGGAGGTTCCTCTTCTTTTTCAGATTCAAGTTCTTCACCTTCTTCTTCTTCTTCTTCATCCTCACCTTTTCCTTCAGTAAGCATAAGAGGGCCGGTTGCAGTTTTCAATTTTGCTATCTTTCTCTTGCCTTTTCTTATAGCTTGGGGTAGCTTGATTTAAAGCTTAATTCTAGTCTTGGCTTCATCATAAGTGCCAAAGGTAGGAAGCTTAGGATCTACAAGTTCATTTACCAGTGCTTCAATAATGTCCCTGGCCTCATCAATATTGACCTCATAAGGAAGAGGTTTCACCCATGCAACTCGAGGTCTGACTGCCTGAATGTATACCTTATCATAGTCAACCATGAAGCATACATCATCTTTGTAATCTTCAACCAGTTTGGGTGGAATTCGGAACCTATTGTTCATTCTTTCCTTGAAATCTTCAAAATAATTATCCATAGCTTTTTCAAAGTTTACACTCATGTCATCAATAAAATCATTAATCCAATATAAAATTGGAATATCTTTTCTCCATACAACTGAGCCCTTTGATGGAAAGAATTTTTGAATATAGAAAAATAAACAAATTAATAGAGAACCAAATTTGCAAGGATTATTCTTTGAAGTCCTTATGCTATCCATGTTTTTGTTCAATTGTTTCAACAACAATTCTGATAGGTCAAATTCAAGATTTTTCTTCACAATTTTGAATGCCAAATCAATAGCCTCACAGGGCACACTGTTCAAATGGCTGGAGCTATAAATTTTGTGGGAAATGACATGAATGCCAAACCTTAATTCAACCTCAGATACAGTGATGACCTTCAAACCTCTACCATCCCATTCAGCTAGGGTTTGCTTCTGTAACTCCTCCTAACCTAGGGTTTTGGTAGTTTTCGCTTTGTTTAGCATGGGGAGATCGGTAATCTTATGAATCATCTTCTTGGTGATTAACAGTGGCTAATCTAACCATAGTTTCCTATTGTGAACACAACTGAGTATGTACCTAATCCACTTAATTTGGAAACTTCTTGGCATATGCGAGATATAGGTTAACCCTTTGGTCTGTAGATGCTTATGCTCGGGTTTCAAAGAGCCATCAACCATCTCTAGGTTTCTAATCTCTTGAACAAAACATTTGAAATGTGTACGAATGTCATTTATGAGAAGTACATTTGGTAGAGTTTGCGATTGAGCTCCATTGGGGTCGAGTGATTCTGCAATTGCTGGAACTAGCTTGAAATTTGGCACCTTCCACTCCACACCTTTACCTAGCATTTCTAAACCTCTTTTTGCCTTGGTGCTACTGCTACTCCCGGATGCCATCACTACTTGGTAGGTGTAAGAAAATTTTGAACAAATTCTCCACTTGAAAATCGCTTGGAATTTGCTTTGGAATTGCTGGAAATTTCCTAGCTCTGTAATCGTGATGAAGAATGAAATCAAATTCTACCCTTTTGATGAATTTTTTTCCATAAATGCTTGGTATGAAGGTAGCTGAGATGACATAGTGCTTGACAGGCTGTCATTCACTTGCTCGGTAGAAGCTTACAATTCGGTGATTGAACAAAACTTTTGTTTACTCCCGACCTAGCTTGGTAAGGTCTTCAATTGACTTTCCTCAGTAGATGCAACTCGATGAAAGATACGCTTTCTTTGATCCTTGTGTATCTAGAATACTGATTTGATCATTTAGATTTCTTTAATTTTGGAATTACTTGAGATATTACTAGAAGATGCAGTTCCATATCCTTGTTTATGGATCTAACTGGAGATGGTGGAGTCACCCACTTCTTGAGTGACATTGCCATCATTTGAACTATCTTTCTCGGTAGATTTAGGAATCCACTGTTGCCTCATCTGCTTCCGAATGTTTTCAGCTTTAGCTTTCTTTTCATCTTCAACTTTTCCTATGTTCATGTAGTTTTTAGCTATATGAACGAGTTTTGTACATGTATAGCACCTTACAGTAGTGTCCTTCTTCCTTAGGTGATGTCTTGCATAGTTTATACCAATATGTCCATATTCTCCACAATAATGACATTTGCACCAGGTATTGTAGTCCCATCCAAATATTGCTTTAACAAGTTGTTCAGTTGGATTGAATGATTTAGATTTTCATTGGAATGCCTTGTGACCATGCTTCTTGCATTTGTGACAATTTCCTTCAAATTTTGTTTTCTCCTTGCATTCATTAGCTTTATGACCATGCTGACTGTAACTGTAGCATTTACCATTGAATTTACCTTTTCAATTGCTCCAACACTTGTTTGATGTGTGACCTAACTTACCACAGTGATTGCAAGTAGGTCTTTGATTCCTTTGGGCACCTTGTTTGGAGGTTTCACCTTCTTCCTTATAACCAAGTCCAGTTTTACCTTTTTGTCTATGAAGATTCTGCTCACTTTATTGATTTAATTGAGTCATGTCTACTTGAGATTTCATCATTCTCTCATTGATTTGTTTTTCAGCATTTAGGTCATTTTCCAAACTTTCATTGATTTGTCTTTCAGATCTTAAGTCACTTTGTAAGATTTCATTAATTTTTCTTTCAGTGATTAAATCATTCCTTAGGCTTCCATTTTCAGATCTCAGATTCATAATTTCTTCATTTGCATTAGATAATTGATCCACAATATCTTCATGCTGATTGGATTGATTATTTCTTGTCTCTAAGTCTTCAGTTGCCTTGTTTCTCTATTCCAAAACTTCACATAGCCTGATTGATTGGATTTCTTGTTCTCTTTTAAGCTTTCTTACTTCTTCCTGCAGAGAGCCATTCTTTTCTAGGAGTTCCTTGATTGCCTCATTAGCTTAATCTGAACTGCTTGATGGTAAAAGGTCTTCAATATTTTCTTCAACATACTGATGGTCATTCATTTGTCTTGCAAGTTCCTTCCTTCTCTTCAGAGATTGAGAAAGATGCTCCTTTGCTTCTTTGAGTTGAGCCATGGTCATTTCTAGATCTAGCTTTTCATTTTCAATAGCTTTGTCAAGCCTAAATATCTCCATTATCCTTGATCTTTGCTCAAGCTGTCAAACTTTTATCCTAAGAACCACAAAAGCTCTGATACCAATTGTTGGAAATATTTAAGATATGATAGGTTACTGAGAGGGGAGGGATGAATCAACAACTTCAAAACTTTAAACAATTCAACACTTTAACCATATACACTATTCACATTCATTCATCTAATCTACTACATATATGAGAAATCAAACATCCATAACACATGTACACAGTGATTTGGTAACCCATAAACCTTCAAAATAGAAAGTAAAACTGGGGTGGGGATGATACCCACAAAACTTCATTACTGCAGTATGAGGTTGGCCTGTTAAGGCTTACATTGACCACTTCTGGTGATCTACCCCATTAGGAGCACAAAGGACTACTAGGTCCACCTTGTTAGAGGATTTTACAAACATACAATGAAGTATGCACTCTGTTAGGAGATTTATACAAAGACTGTTAACTCTACCCTGTTAAAGGATTTACAAAATTGATTCACCTGTTAGGATGAAATAGTGGATCTACTTACAACGTGATTTCTAATTAGATCCTTAAAGTATAGATCACCTCTTGTGACTGATGAATCTTTACTGCTCCTTGTAGACCTTGCTGAATATTTTTCTCTACTGTTGATTCACATTTATTCACCTCAAAATATTACATGTCCATCTTGATACTTACTTGCATACCTTGTAAATGATATAATACATTACATATATACCATTCCAATAATTACAATTGTAAGGTCGACCAAAACACAAGTGAACAAAATATTATTGAGTCGACCAAATAGTAGAAAACTCGAGTTCTTCAAGCTAACTTGATAACCTTATGATACTTGGCGTTCACTGCATTACTCAACATCATCATGCACTCAGTAGAAGTGAAGGCTCGGTCCATACTAATCACACAACGTAGCTTGGAACTCGGTAACCATTGGAGACTTGGTAGATATAGTATCACTCGGTAAAAACTAAATCCTTCCTTTACCTTGCTTTCACTTGGTAAACACTACACTTTCATTACTCGATAAACACTAGGCTTCCATCACTCAGTAAACACTATGAAGCTCGCTGAACATTGTATGCTCGGTAGATACTATTGGGCTGCACACCCACTTGGTAGCTTCATGAATGCTCGGTATGAACTACTTGACTACACACTCACTCAGTAGCTTCAGGAATGCTCGATATGAACTGCTTAAGTGATGAACCTACAAGGTAACCACTGAATGCTCGGTATACACTGTAGACTGAGTGATGAACTCGATAATCATTCAGAATTGAGTAAGTGTTGTCACTAATGACAAATACAATATAATGCCAACAATATCTGGATTGCGCAATCACATTAAGGCCTAGTATTTCAGTTATGCACATATAAACTATATGAATTTAGGGAGGCAAATAGATAAATTTTCCAATTCTCTATGTTTGACCTCCACTACTAAACATATTATAAAATTCCTTTAATTTTATTTGTAGCTTATGTTTTGCCAATTGTTGTGTTAGTAACTACTTAGGTAAACATGCTTCCAAGCTTTCAAAATTTATAGTCTTGGCTAATATTTGATCTTAACTTCATCGACTATTATTGACTACCCTCTTATCAAACTTTCAAATTGACAAGGTGTTCACTTGATAAGCCTTGTTCCACAATATAAGTTATGTTCCTTGGAGATGTGTGTAGATGAAATACCTCTTTCAATATACTAATTGTGCAATTCATTTAGTTAACACTTAAATGTTGACTATGTAGGTTCAATGGTCATTGCAACAAAGGCTTTGCTAATCTTCTCTTTATATGGATTTGACTAGTCAAAAACTCATAGAATTCTATGAAGGTGGAGTTGTTGATATGGATCACAAAAGAGGATAAATGAGAATGTAATTGTTCTTATATTTTTAATATTCTCTCCATGTATATAAATCATCCAAGAACAGAGTTAACTTAGATACTCTATGGAAATATTTGTTGACATGGATCACAAATGAGGATAAACAAGAACATATTTGTACTTGTATTTGTAATACTCTCTTCATGTATAAGTCATCCAAGCACAAAATCTAACTTAGATACTCTATTTGGATTTTTTAATATTAATTTTTCTTTAAAAGCCACTCAAACAAAACTTGTACAATTAATAAGTCTTATGGGAGGGTTTCATTATTTGTTTAATGATGCCTCACCATGATTGTTCTCTTTCTTTATAGTCTCAAGCTAACATTTGAAGTAATGTAAGGAAGAAAAGGTGCATGGAATCACTTCCTACATTAATCTTGAGAGGACAATTATGCAAACTCAACTAACTATTGCAAAGATCTCAAAATGCATAACAATATAATCAAAATAACAATGAACACATAACATAATGATTACTGTAGGGAAACCCTTCTAGAGAAAAACCCCACCCTCCAAAACCTGCACAATGTATTCTCAAATCAAGAAAATTACAATACACTTGCAATTCAAGTTCTTATAGGAGTGCATCACCACAACTCAAGCTTGGACTCTCTCAGAGAGACTCCTTCTAGCACTCAGTCTTGCAAATAGAACTCAATGATTCAAACACCTCCCCAAGCCCTCCTTTTATAGTGATTTACAACTTGTAAACCATTTGTGGTTTTACAAAACTATGGGACAAAACCATGGGCAAAAAAACCATGCCATATGTTACCCATTTGTCATTTTTAACTCCAAGAATAACATTTTTGGACCCATAATTTTGTCCTCTAGTTTAGACCCCCATAAAAGTCATATAATGAGTTGTTTATACTCTAAAAATAGTCCTCCTATATTGTACTAGGGGCAAGAAACATTTTTAACAACTCATATACCTTTTCCAACTCATAAACACATGGAAAACTACCACAAACAAATTCTAGAATTTTCTAGAAAAAGCTTGCAAGGTTGAGACACAATTCTCAACATTCTCCCACTTGTCGAATGCCTTGCAAGAGTCGGGGGATCCAAAATGTCATGGAATTAATTGCTAGGGGTCAAGAGGCCCATAGACTCTGGACACCATTTGAATTTCTCTGTGCTCACAGGCTTAGTTAATGCATCAACAACATTCATCAAAGTCTCCACCTTCTCTAGCTTCACCTTGCCATACTTGACCATATCGAGCTCACAAAATGATATTGTACATCAATGTGCTTGGTCCTAGCATGACATGTCGGGTTCTTTGCTAGGAAAATTACACTTTGATTGTCACTATAAATTGTCAGTACACCATGTTTGAACTCTATATCTTAACACCATCTCTTAAGATAGATAGCTTCTTTGCAGGCATGAGTAGCTATCATATACTTTGCCTTTGTAGTAGACAAAGCAACAACAACTTGTTGCTTGCTCATCCAACTGATTGCAACCCTAAATAATGTAAACATATATGCACTAGTGGATCTTCTTTTATCAACATCGCCAGCCTAGTCTGAATCAACATAGCCTTGAATATCCAAGGAATGCTCATTTCTTGTTCCATGAAAACATATAGAGTACTCTGAGGTACCCCACAAGTATTTGAAAACTCTTTTTACTACATCCCAATGTGCTCTTCCTAGATTAGACATGTAACGAGAAAGTACTCCCACTGCTTGGGCAATGTCTAGCCTTATACAAACCATAGCATACATCAAACTTCCAATGAAACTCTGATACAATACTCGACTCATCTCTTCCATCTCTAATGGAGATAAAGGACACTGTGAGCTAGAAAGATTTGTTCCCATAGTAACAAAAACACTCAATGGTCTAGAAGCCTGCATAATGAATCTTCTGAGAATACTACCAACATACTTACTCTAACCTAGCCAATTCTTTTTATTTTTTCTATCTCTTATAATCTGCACTCCTAGACTGTACCTTGTTGCACCAAGATCTTTCATTTCAAACTTTGCTGAGAGCTAAGATTTTAATTTTGCAATCAAACCTTTTCCTTTGCCAATAAACATGTCATCAAGATATAAGGCAATGACTAGGAAATAATCACCATCAGACTTTTAGTATATACAGTGATAAGATTTCGATTGCACAAGTCCCAAACTCAATACATATGTACCAAATTCCTAGTACCACATCCTAGGACTTTGTTTTAAACCGTACAAGGATTTCTTCAATTTACAAACCAAATAACTTTTACCTTTCACCACAAAGTGCTTTGTCTATGTCATGCAAATTTCTTCCTCCAAATATCCATGAAGGAAAGTTGTCTTCACATCCATTTTCTCAACTTCTAGATCATAAGTTGCTATAATAGAAAGTAAAAATTTAATGGATGTCATTTTTTCTGCAAGAGAAAAAATTTCACCCTAATCAATTTCTGCAACCTGGGAGTAACCTTTTGCAACTAATCATACTTTATACCTCTCAATGCTTCCATTTGAACCCATCTTCCTTTTGAACACCCATTTATAACCAACAGGATTCCATCCTTTAGGCAATGGTTCAAGGTCCCAGGTGTCACTCCACTTAAGTGTTGCCATTTCATATTCCATGGCAATTTTTCTAGGACTTCGAATCATTCATACCAAGAGCCTCTTCTACAGATTTTGGTTAATCAATATTAGCACTCAAATAAAATATACACCTCCAATCATCAGGAGAATATCCATACTATTAGGACTCAAAATTGAAGCCCTGATTTTGAGTACCATTCAAAAAAATTAAGCCCTATAAGCGCTTTTTAATGCATATGTACCCAGTTGTCCTTTTGAGGCCTAAGAGTTGTTTAATGTTTCTAACACCTTGCATTTAGTACATTTTTGTGTTCCATGATGATAATTTTTATTCTGAGTCATTTGGTGAAGTTCTGTTTTGAGCAATGACCAAATCTACATTTTTTGCCTAAGCTTCAAACAATGACAGGAGGCCCTATTTGCAATTGAATATATTGCAACCAGTAATGTTTCATGACTTGCTTCTTTGAGAGTGTTTAACATCCATATTAGAGAACCTATATTTCAGATTTTGAGTCATTTTGATATGTTTTGACTACGTTTTGAATCCCTCAAAGTTGGTTGTTTATTTTTGTCATGTTGATGTAAATTGTTTAGAATTTTGGGAGGCCTTGTTTGATCGGTTATAACTTTGACCTAGTCAACCAAAATGAAAAATTTCCTTTTACATTACATTCTAGAGGTTAGAGACTTACTATATTTCAATTTTGAGTTTATGATGAATCCGTTTGATCATTTTTTGAATGCGATTCGAAAAGCAATTTGTAAAGTTTTACTGGTGTCATAAAGTGTAGATTGGTCGGTACCCCTATTTGTGATGTCATATCTTTGAATCTATGATAGATGAAATAAAATAGATTATACCATTGTGTTCTACTCTGAAAATACTTTAAGTGTGCCAATTTTCAAATCTTGATGAAACCATCTGGACACTTTCCTAGTTCCATTCCTTTTGTAAAAACCACCTTTCTACTAGTGTTTCTAGTTTACAAATTTGAGTAGCCCCTTTGACCACTCACAAAATTTGCCTAGTTATTCATCATGATCCCAATTCCCAAATTTATATTGTCCTCATGAAAGTGAGCCAATGCCCTAGTTTTCATGCCTCCAAGTGTCCATTTACCCAGTTCTCGAAGTCAAATCCAAACAAATTTTATGGCCTCCTTACATGTTTTCTTACAAGCAGTCGTAAATGAGCAACTTTGATGGTCAATGAATTTTGACTAAGAATTCATCATGAGACAAGATTTGGCAGGTTGCAAGAATGTAGAATAGAGAATTAGTATGTATGACGTCAAAGCCCAATCAAGTATTTTTGTCAGTTTTTAAAACTAGTGAAAGAACCCCTTGGCACAAAATTGATAGATGGCAAAAACAAGGTGAATTGACTGTTAAAGTCTTATTCAATGGTTGAATTTGACTTTAAATTAGTGTAATATGTTCATCAAATTGATTTGACATGTCAGTTGTTTGAAAACAATTTTTTTTTAGCCGGGCCCACTTTGGGGCCCAACCAAATGATATCAGACTAATAAGTATCTTCTCATAAATACTTCAAAGGTTATGATCCACTCAATAGGCTTTATTATTGTGATCTTGATGCCCTTCCTCAAGGACCCAAGGGTTTTTAAGGCAAATAAGAGCTACCTTGTTTTCATAAACTCATTGATAATTTTGAAGAAAAATATGATCTTGTTGCAAATGATGATATCACCTTTGCTCTTCCCACCAATAAAAAAGCTCTGAAGTATAAATTGGTCTGAGTGAATTTGAGACAATTGAAATCTGGGAGTGATGTAGTTCTAGAATAAAAAAGAGATGTACTTGATTTCGTGGTAACTGTCAATGACAATCAACTTATAGTATGTTACTTAAATGATGTTAAACACATTCTACAAGTAAGGGACTTTATTTTTTAATGTTTGCACAGATGTTCTCTTTTGCTGAATCTTAGTTGGACTTGTGAGACCATGCAATATTGTGGAGAGAAATTAAAAAAAAAAACTAAAAGTGGCAAGAGTCTAAAGTGGTAGAAGGGAAGGCCAGTTGTATAAGGAAGGTTGGAGTTGTGCCATGGAAGACTCTCAATCCCTTGGCCATTCAATGTCTGTAGAGCTTTCCTCCATAAAGAAACTTGGATGCCAAGATATATGGCCCTCAAGAGAGTATTCTAATGGCTGAGCATATTGAGAAAAACATGGACAGTTTAGCATGCAGCAGGCTTTGGAAGGAAAAAGACTATTTTTCTTGGACTACTACAATGCGTACATGCCCTACATCAAATGCATCAACAAAGAATTAGACCATCATAAAATGTATGCCTCCCACACTCTCTTCTTCCTCACAAATGATGGAATTCTAAGGGTTGTTGCGATCGAGTTGTGTTTGCCTCACACCTATCTCACCCAAGTTGAATGAAAAGTTTACACCCTACTCAAGATGGAGAAGAAGGCACTCTCTGGCTACTCGCCAAGGCACATTCAAGAGTTAATGATGCCAACTATGACTAGTTAATCAATCATTGGTTAAGAGCTCATGAGTCTAGGAGAATGTGGAAAGCCACCAGCAAAGTCCTTGGTGGAATAAATAATGGTCCACAACAAAGGTTACAACCTATAAAAAGAAATAAGGAGTAGTCATAGAAAAATGAAGAAGACAAGTCAAAATGTCAAGGTTTCCAATATCCCACATTTACTCAATGACAATCATTTGAGTTATTTTTATGTCTTGCACCACAAAGCCTTAGTGTCTAAAAGGCATGAGCCTTTTGAAGACACCAGGCTCACATACGGGCCCACCATGGATGATGATGGCCGGAAGAGAAGTCTGATAAAATTTTGACCAACCACACCAATTAAGAAGAAGTTGATGCCAATATGATGTGGACCTAAGAACAATTTATGAAATAACAAGTGGCAATACATGGTGAAGAACTAGACTAAGGTGGCTGAGTCGGAGACCAACAAGTGGAAAGTCCTTTAGATTGGGTGCAGATTCCTAGGTGACACATGACATGAGGTCCCACATGTTGCAAGGGCACATTACTACTTGCATAGTCTATAGCTGATGACTATGATGTGGTAATGTGCCTAGCTACCATGTGGTAGTGGGCCCCAGTTGGAGGTGACGTGGCGGTCTAGTTAGCAGGTGATGTAGTGGTGACAGGGTGGTAGAGAGAGTAAATGAGGAGCTGACATGTGGCAATGATGTGTTAGCTAGTTGGAGGGTGCCACATGGTGCTTGGGTGAATGGTGACATGGCAAGTGTTGACCAATGGCATGCTGTCATGTTGTAGAAAAAAGCCAAACATGGGTTGACCCAAAATGTATGGGTAAGGCAGGAAATCAAATTGATTAAAAAGTGTTTTTTAATTGATTTTTTTGTAAAGAATCCATGCAGGATTTTAAATTTTAAAATGATATAACCTAAAGTCTAGAGATTAGCAAATACATAAAATTTTTGCATAAAAATTTAAAATGAAGTGCAGACCAAATGGTTATAATAGGGGCATATTTTTCAAAATGGGTTTTTGGGTGTTTCTGATGGGCTAATATAGTGATATTATATATCACTAGAATTGGGAGAAGATGAACTTTCCATTTCTAGAGTTCATTTTTCACAAGAAGCCATCTGCTCAGGATATTTGAGGTTTTGTCCCAGATTCTCAAATTACAACCATATTTAGGTATTGAGGTTCAAATGTGTTTTCTAGCAGGGTGATGAGTTGAATGTGTGTAAAAGGCAATAAAAATGTAGTTAGGGTCAAGTTTGGTCACCTCCAAGTTAGTTAAATCCAGATTTTATCAGTATTTCATGATGTATTTTAGATATTTAAGTGACACAAGTGTTTTCATCATTCTTAAGAGATACTTCCAAGTTTGTTATAGAATAATGATGAAAACCAAATCAAATTTCAGGGGTAGAAAGAGGAGAGATGTTTTACAACCACAAAGAATGAAGATTCAAGTGGACACGTGTCACTTCAAGATCAAATCCAAGATTTCATTCTTCTTCTATATCTTTCTCTTTTTGATTCATTGTAGAGGTTAGTTCCAGTTTTGGAAGAAATTTCTCTCATGTGATACCATGTATTCCAATCTTGAGTTTTCTCAAATTTGTGAGACTAGGGTTTTAGTTTTGATGTATTTTCATCACTATGATACCACATTCTTTAGCATATTTTCTCTTGTATGAACAACAATAGTGAAGATAATATAGCTAGTTCTGATCCAGTTAGTGGTTTTTTGAGTTGTTCTACATGCATATGAATATATAGTTTCAATGAAATGAATACAAATGAGCAAGACTTTCTTTAGTTTCATTCTAATTCTCATCTCCTATCTATGTAATCTATAGTCTAATGTGGTTTAGGGACAAAGAACTTGGACCCATTTTTAATCCCTTAAGGTTGTGTGTCTGATATATTTTGTTGTTGGAACAAAGGGCCAAGTAACCGCTTGATGTATTTGACAAGGTTTCTAGTTATTCTAAGAAGGATACTTCATGAGAATGAGGTCTTGATGAACATCAATGTATGATTCACAAGGTGATAAGATAGATTTGATATCTGGATGTATAAAATATGTTACTGATATCATAGATGTATTTGTTTAATTTATGGAATCAACCAATAGATAAGGCACTGATCAACTACAGGATCAACTCATTCTCACTGCTGCATATTTGGGGATTTGCTGAAATCAACATCATTAATCAAATGTCTTTCCCTTTAATTTTGAAGAACTAGAATAGGTTGCCTTCACTTAGCTTAGCAATTTCTTTGGTCATTTTGTTAGCTATTCCATGTATAAGATCTCTACATAAGTGTTAGAAGATTTAGGGTCTTTATCTTCTTTTTTAGATTCAAGAATATGTTTTAGCATTGGTAACATATAAATGAATCTGATGTACACCTACCTAGGTTTTGTAGAGCTTGAAGTGGAAGAAGGGTTTAGCCTTATAGTTGGCCCAGTGTCTAAAAGGGTATGTTAAGGATGGGAAGTAGCTGCCCCTAGATGTATCTTATTCTCATTGAGGTAATTTGAAACTATGTTGTTTCAAAAAACCAACAAAATGGCAACTCTGCTGGGAAGTCTATGAAGGAATTCGTTGATTAAAAGTACTGGAATCTTTGGTATAAATAGCATTTTTAGAATTTGTATGATAGACAAACCTTGAGAATTTGAAAAAGATTCAATACAATAGGAAGGATTTGCTGCAACAAGAAGGTTATGAAGTGTTTTCCATTTCTTTGTTGAAGATTCATATCTCCTAGTAAGGTTTTATCTATTTGTAGTAGTAACTTTGAGGTTGAGTGTAAATTGTATTGCCAAGAGTGTTCATTTTCAACCAATTCAGCTAGTTTTTTTATTTTCAAAGTGTTGTTGTAAAATCAGAGTCAAGAATAAATAAAAGGTTTTGTTCTCTTTTTCAAGTTTGTAAATCTACAACAATGGTTTGATGATTTGCATTTCTCCTACATCTAAACCTGTCCGATTCAGATTTGTCAAGTAACAAATTATGTTTTATTCCTTACAAAGTGTGATTGGTGACTCTAAATCTCTATACCATTGTTTCCTAGTTGATTTCATTGCAATATTTTGAAGGACTTTCAATTGTATGGGCAGATTTGAAGCTTTTGATAGTTTCTTGAAAATGAAGTATACATTCTTGATAAGTTTTGAGAATTTTTAAAGTGTTGTTGCATCTGCTGTTATAAGAAATAGAAGTGTCAAAAAAGTAAATCACAACAGTGATTTCTTTATCCTCTTTCAAGGAGGTGGCAACTCTACAAAGTTTTATCAATGGTGTGAATGATTTCCAGTATGCACCTGTGTTAAATCATTATATCAAAGTCTTGCATCAACACTTCAAGTATTTTGATTTTGATTTTTCTATTTTCATGGAAGTCAAGTGTTAAAAATGGTTGCCTCTATTTAGTGATTTTCAATGTTAGAGTAATTAGTTGTTTTCACTTATTAATTAAATTACTTTGGTTTAATTAAATAAGTTACCTATTACTCTAGTTTGCTTTAGCTTTCTTGTAGGTGCATATAATTAATATTTTATTAATTATATTGTGCAACCTAACTTTTTTAGGTTTTAGGTTACCCTTTTCAGGTTTTGATCTCCTTTTATAAGGATTGATCTCTTTGTATTTTTAATTATCAAGAATTCATTGAATAATATTTTTCTTCTTCATCTGAGTTTTTCAGATCAAACCCTTGCCTCTTCTTGTCTTTTTCTTCTCCATGACAAGTTTTCTACATGTAGGTTTTCTTGGGCTTTGTGGATTTTTTGTGTTCTTTTTCTCAAATCCTACATGGTATTAGAGCCAGATCTTTTGTAGCTTGTTCGGTGTTTCAAGAAAAAGGGAGAACAAGGGTTTGGTAGATTAGATTTGGTATTTTTTTGAGCTTTTTCTAAGAAAATAGGGGGTCACTAATTTTTAGAGCAATTTGAGGCCAAACAGACCTCATTGATGGATTTAAAAGGTGTCAAAACCTCCATTTTGATATAAAATTTGTCTGATTTGGACAATGTTGATCTGAGAGGAAATTTTTTTTTGCTTGACAGGGCCGTACGACCTCTGCACGTAATTCAATGCAATTTTTTAAAAAAAAATCACATTTTGCAGTGATTTTTGCCATCAGAGTTTGAAAAATCCATTGGCGGTCATCGAAATTGCTAGCAGTTGCGGTAAACTGCTGGCGGTCCCACAACCGTTGTGGCTCGGTGGCTGTTGCGGCTCCACTACTGCCTCTTGCGAGTGGTGGCCACTAGCAGTGCCTCCCGCCTGCCACCACCACCAGAAGCTCGCTCGAACATTTTCAGTCTGCCTCTGCTTGAGGTGGCACATTTAAAAAAAAAAGGTTTTTATTATTATTTTGTTATTATTAATTTTTTTTTCATGCATTTCAAAGGGCCTGGATTTTTTTTTCTGTAACTTGAGCATACAGACGTATTTTTTCGATCCAAAAAATGTGCCAAAAAGTTGGTTCTGAGATGGAGATGTTGGTATAGGTGTTTTTGGTTTTTGATGCAATTTGGTTGCCTATTTTGGCAGTCAAAGCCAGATGTTCTATTTTGCACTCCGGGAGGTGTATCTTGAGCATCTGATCTCTGTTTTTGGACTTCTTTATATCACTGGAAGGCTCTTTATATGCTCTTTCTAGTGATGCTGGTTGTTGTTCCAAATTATATTCTAGGCACATCCTATTCAATCTTTTCATTTTAGTATTTTGGTGGATATCCTGTTTGTTTCAAGTCCGAGGATCAATTTTGTTGCTTCAGATGCTTCATTTTGGGCTCTACCTTCTATTGTATATGCCTTATGATTTTTCTGATCATTGTTGATATTCATTGTAAGCATCTTTATGCAAATGCACTGAGATAAACTACTAGTCTTGCATTTCAGGATCCTTTTCATCATTGTGATTCATTGTACTCGCACTATTTTATAAAGTGCCATGGGGGGGATAGTTGTTTGCTACTTATAGGCTCTCTTTCTCTTTTGCCTCATGCAGTGTCGATGACACGTGCCTTTATGGGTGTCTGTACCTCACTCTCAATGTGTTTGGTTCCTGTGTTGTAGGAGATTTTTTGGCCCACCTTTTCAGCTGCCTGTCACCTCACCTACCTTAAGGGGGGTTATATTGTTGTTCTATGCTTCCTTGGTTGATGGTTCATTAGTGTGAGCTATGTATTTAGTACTTGATCCTACATACTAGGCGATTGCAGTGGCTGGCTACCTATGCATTTCAGTGAGATGGATAATCTACCATATAGACACACTCGGTTCGTGCCTTCTATTTCCATGGCGATTCTACAGATCAGCATTTTCGATAGAGTTTTGCGGCTTCTCATACTTTAGTGGTTCTCTTCATGATCTCTCTTTGTTCCTTCTTCTGGAACATTCTTTGCTATCTCTTTTTGGAGTAGGGTTTTTCCCATGTGGTTTTCTCTATTTCTCCTCTTTATAGAGATTTTGTTGTGATTGGGTACCTGATCAGGTCTTGTTGCCAGGACCCATCTCTTTACTTTCATAGCTGTGCTAGGTTAGCTTACCTCCTAAGCTTTGCTTAAGGGGGGGTGTTAGAGTAATTAGTTATTTTTACTTATTAATTAAATCACTTTGATTTAATTAAATAAGTTACCTATTACTCTAGTTTTCTTAAGCTATCTTGTAGGTGCATATCATTAATATTTTATTAATTATATTGTGCAACCTAGCTTTTTAAGGCTTTAGGTTACCCTTTTCGGGTTTCGATCTCCTTTTATAAGGATTGATCTCTTTGTATTTTTAATTATCAAGAATTCATTGAATAACATTTTTCTTCTTCGTTTGAGTTTTTCAGATCAAACCCTTACCTCTTCTTGTCTTTTTCTTCTCAGTGACAGGTTTTCTGCATGGAAGTTTTCCTGGGCTTCATGGATTTGTTGTGCGCTTTTGCTCAAATCCTACATTCAGCACTAAAAGAAAGATGTAGAAGCTTCTATTTTAAGATGGAGTTAGATCTCAAATCTAAGATTAGTTTACCAAGTTCAAAAAGTTTGGAGACTGTAGTTAACAACATTACTATGTTGAATAGACGGATCTACTATAAGATTGTTAGTGCCATAAGAATTGAATTAGGAACTACACAAGGTCTAAATGCTGCACAATGTTATCTAAGGCTTAAATCAGTAATCAGCAAGATGCCTTTTCATTCTAGACCTCAGGAATCTTCCCTGCTTGAAGTTTTCCTTGATGTTCTAGTGTCTGATTCAATTAATTGGCCAATACCTATAAGACTACAAAAGTTTTCATAGGTTGAAAGATTCATTGAGGAGATGGAAAGTGATAATTATAGAGTTCATGTTATATCTTCTAATGATAATAATGAGTATGCTAAAAGTCAAGGTAGAAATGAATGTAATGAATCCATAGAGAAAGATAATTTGTCTTCCGAATGTGAAGAGGTGGATTCAAATGCAAATGAATCAAGTAATTGCAATCAACATGAGGAAGATGGACATGAAAGTGAAAATAAACTTTTTTATACTGAATATGAAGTTGAGGAATTATATAATAACAGTAGATGTAGTTCTTGCCCCGATAAGAATGAATGTTGTAATAATTACGACTTTCCAGATTGTTATACTAATGATTTTGCTGTTGTAAGTTCTTCATGTCATCGAAATGATAATCACAACCAAGAGAAGATTTGTGAGGTAGTCTTCTTGAGCCTTGATGAAATTTCAGCTTTGTTGGCTCATGATTTTGAAAAGCATGTAAGTGTTTCTAAGGATGGTCATATTTTCCCTCATCACATTTTTTCATTTAGTCAAGTCACTTTGCCAAAGTTTGATGTGGAAAGAGATATAGAATCAAAACAATCTTTATCAAATTTTGGAGGTGTATATGATAGTACCTCAAATGTCTTTGCACATGATGACTTGTTCGATGTGGGGGATGTTAGTGAATGGAAGTTTGATGCTGTTTTAGATTCTTCTCATATTGGTATTGCTGCAATATGTTATGATGTTTAATGTGATAAAGAGGAAAACATTGAAAGATGTCAATCTGATTATGGATTTTCTTTATGTGTTGATAAATCTTGTAGAGATAAGTCCGAGGTTCTTTTTGATAGCTTGTTAGATGAAGAAAATAATTTTGATCAACACTTTTAGGATGAGTTCTCATACTTGGTAACTAATCAGTTGTTTGAGTGTGAAGAGGTTTCAATGAAATTTAAATCTGATTTGATGAGTAACATGACTACAAGTAGGTAGTGATCAGATTTCATATACTCCTCACACCCAGATACACAAGGTGAGTTGCACAATTTTGACACATGCAACTTTTTGAACAAAGTAGAATATGAATCATTTGTGTTTCTAGTTGATAGCATGCAGTATTCATATGTAGATTGCAATTTTCAAATTGATCCTAGTTTATGTGAGCATGCTGATTTGTTTTCTCATAGTGAGCATGATGTAGAAGTTAGTACTAATTTGTACATGCACTATGATAATGAAGTTATTTTGTTTTGCCAAATAAGGTAACAGATAATGCTAATCTGATTGGTGAATCTGATAGAAGTAATGTTTCAAGCATACCTCATGAAAGTGCAGGTGAAAATCAAATCTATGATAGAGGTAAGAAGTTTTGTTGAAGTCTGGTGGCCTGGGGCCATTGTTTGTATAGTTTAGGAGTAGTTGTTTTTGCTTTCAATAAAGCTATTCGAGAGAAGTTTTTTCCATCAAGTGTGTGGTCTACTTCTTCGAGAGATCTTAATCCTTACCTTGCCCACAAGGGACATGCATCCCCAGATAGAGCCACTATTGGTACTCAAAATTGAAGCCTTGACTTTGAGTACCATTCAAAAAATTAAGCACTATAAGTGCTTTTTAATGCATATTTATCTGGCTGTCCTTTTGAGGCCTAAGAGATGTTTAATGTTTCTAACACCTTTCATTCAATATGTCTTTGCATTCCATGATGATAAATTTCTATTCTGAGTCATTTGGTGAAGTTCCGTTTTGAGCAATGACCAAATATACATTTTTTTGCCTTAGTTTCAAACAGTGACAAGAGGCCCTATTTGTAATTGAATATATTGCACCTAGTAATGTTTTATGGCTCACCTCTTTGGAAGTGTTTAATATCTATATCAAAGAACCTATGTTTTAGATTTTGATTCATTTTGATATGTTTTGACTAGGTTTTGAATCCCTCAAAGTTGGTTGTTTATTGTTGTCATGCTGATATAAATTGTTTAGAATTCTAGGAGGCCCTATTTGACATATTATAACTTTGACCCAGTCAACCAAAATGAAAATTTTCCTTTTGCATTACATTCTAGAGGTCAGAGACTTGCTATGTTTCAATTTTGAGCTTATGAAGAATCCATTCGATCAGTTTTCAAATGCGATTCCAAAAGCAATTTGTAAAGTTTTACGGGTGTCAATAAGTGCAGATTGGTCAGTACCCCTGTTCATGATGTCATATCTTTGAATCTATGATAGGTGAGATTGAATAGATTTTACCATTGTGTTCTACTTTAAAAATACTTTAAGTGTGTTGATCTTTAAATCTTGAAGAATCTGTATGCACACTTTCTTAGGTCCATTCTTTTTGTAAAAACTACCTTTCTTCCAATGTTTCCAGTCTGCAAATTTGAGTAGCCCACTTTGACCGCTCGCCGAATTCACCCAATTATTCCTTATGAGCCCAAATCCCAGATTTATATTGTCCTCATGATAGTGAACCAATGTCCCAGTTTTTGTGCCTCCAAGTTTTTGTTTATCTAGTTTTTGAAGCCAAATCCAAATGCATTTTATGGTCTCCTAACTTGTTTTCTTGCAGGTAGATGTAAATGAGTAACTTCGATAGTCAATGCCTTTTGAATAAGAATCTGCCATGTGATAATATTTGGCAGGTTGCAAGAATGCAGGACAGATTTAGTATATCCGGCTTCAGAGCCCAGTCAGGTGTTTTTGTCAGTTTTTAAAACTAGTCAAAGGACCCCTTGGTACAAAATTGATAAATGGAAGAAAGAAGGTGAATTGACTTTTAAATTCTCATTTAGTGGTTGAATTTGACTTTGAGTAAGTGTAATATGTTCATCAGATTGATTTTCCATGTCAGTTGTTGGAAAACGATTTTCTTTTTAGCTGGACCCACATTGGGGCCCGACCAAATGATATTAGACTGATAAGTATCTTCTCATAAATACTTTCAAAGGTTATGATCCAATCAACAGGCTTTATTATTTTGATCTTGGTGCCCTTCCTCAAGCACCCAATTATTTTAAAGGTAAAGAAGAGCTACCTCCTTTTCATAAACTCATTGATAATTTTGAAGCAAAATATGATCTTGTTGCAAATGATGATATCACCTTCGCACTTCCCACCAATAAAAAAGCTCCAAAGTATAAATTGGTTGAAGTGAATTTGAGGCAGTCATAATTTGGGAGAGATGTATTTCTAGAATTAGAAAGAGATGTACTTGATATCGTGGTTGCTGTTAATGAAAACCAACTTATATTATGTTACTTAAATAATTTTATTTACACATTCTAAAAGTAAGGGAATTTGTTTTTGAATGTTTGCATAGATGTTCTCTTTTGCTGGATCTTGGTCGGACTTGTAAGACCATGCAAGATTGTAGAGAGAAAGTTTAAAAAAAAAAAACTAAAAGTGGCAAGAGTCTAAAGTGAAAGAAGGGAAGGCTAGTTGTAGAAGGAAGGTTGGAGCCGTACCATGGAAGAATCTCAATCCCTTGGCCATTTAGTGTATGTAGAGCTTTTGTCCATCAAGCAGCTTGGACACCAAGACATATGGCCCTCAAGAGAGTAGTCTAATGGCCAAGCATATCAAGAAAAACATGGACAGCTTTAGTGTGCAGCAAGCTTTGGAAGGAAAAAAATTGTTTGTCTTGGACTTCTATGATGCGTACATGCCCTACATTGAACACATCAACAAAGAATTAGACCATCATAAAATGTATGCCTCCCACATTCTCTTCTTCCTCACAAATGATGGAATTCTAAGGGTCATTGTGATCTAGTTGTGTTTGCCTCACACTAGTCTCACCCAAGTTGAACAAAAAGTTTACACCCTTGCTCAAGATGGAGAAGAAGGCTCTCTCTGGCTACTCGCCAATGCACATTCAAGAGTTAATGATGTCAGTTATCACCAATTAATTAGTCATTGTTTAAGAGCTCACGAGTCTAGGAGAATGTGGAAAGCCACTAGCAAAGTCCTTGGTGGAATAAATATTGGCCTATGGTAAAGGTTACAACCTGCAAAAAGAAATAAGGAACAACCATAGAGAAATGAAGAAGACAAGTCAAAATGCCAAGGTTTCCAATATCTCACATTTAGCCAGTGGTAGTTGTTTGAATTATTTTTATATCCCACACCACAAAGCCTTAGTGTTTCAAAGGCATGAGCCTTTTGAAGACACTAGGCTCACACACTGGCCTACCATGGACGACGACGACTGGAAGAGAAGTCTAATAAAATTTTGACCAACCACACCAATTAAGAGGAAGATGACATCAGCATGATGTGGACCAGAGAATCAATTGCAAACTGACAAGTGGTAATATGTGGTGACTAGCTGGATTGAGGTGGACGAGTGAGAGACTGACAAGTAGAAAAGACCTTCAAATTGGGCACAAATTCCTAGGTGACACATGGCACGAGGTGCCACATGTTGCAAGGGCACATTACCGCTTGTAGCAACTGTTGATTGTAATGTGGTAATGTGCCTTGAGCCTTGGTCGGAGGTGACATGGCAATCCAATCAGTGGGTGATGCAACAGTGATAGGGTAGCACATAGAGTAAATGAGGAGCTGACACATGGTGATGACATGTCAACTAGTTAGAGGGTGCCTTGTGGTGCCCAAGTGGATGATGACATGGTAGGTGTCAACCAATGGCATGCTGCCATGTAGTAGAAAAAAGTCAAACATGGGTTGACCTAAAATGCATGGGTAAGGCAAGAAATCAAATTGATTAAAAGGTGATTTTTAATTGATTTTTTCTAAAGAGTTTGTGTAGGCTTTTAAATTTTAAAAGTATATCACCTAAAGTCTAGACCTTAGGAAATACATAAATTTTTTGCATAAAAATTTAAAATGAAGTGCAAACCAGATGGTTCTAACAGGGGCATATTTATCAAAATGGGTTTCTGGGTGTTTCTAATGGGATAATATAGCAATATTATATATCGCCAGAATTGGGAGAAGTTAAACTTTCTTTATATGGAGTTCATTTTCACACAAGAAGCCCTCACTTACCTTAGCAATTTCTTTGGCCATGTTATTAGCTAGTTCATGTTTGAGATCTCTGCATAAGTGTTAGAAGATTTAGGGTCTTTATTTGCTTTGTTAGATTCAAGAATATGTTTTAGCACTGGTACCATATAAATGAATCTGAGGTACACCTGCCTAGGTTTTGCAGAGCCTAAAGTAGAAGAAGGGTTTAGCCTTATAGTTGGCCTCGTGTCTGAAAGGGTATGTTAAGGATGGGAAGTAGCTACCCCTAGATGTATCTTATTCTCATTAGGGTATTTTGAAACTGTGTTGTTTCAAAACACCAACACATAACTTTTTGGTGTTTTTCTTTGTCCACTAGACCTTCAAACAAGATCTAGTTTAGGTTCATGTTTAGGTCCATGATTAGGTTCTCCCTCTTTGTTTGATGATTCAGAACTCATAGAGCTCTCTTCAAGATCTCATCTTTCTAACGGCCTCGATTCAACTTTCTCATGTGTAGAAGGAAGTTAAATCACATCTTTCTTTTCTTCTATCTATACTAGTTGCAATGTAATAGAAGAAGGCTTAGTTTCTCTAAAAATAACACTTTTGGAATAAAATACCTTTTGTGCAACAAGATCCCAAAGCTTGTACCCTTTCATAGGATAACTATATCTAATGAAGATACATTTGATAGCTTTGTTGTCCAATTTTTTCTACTTCTCCTTTGGCACATGAGCATATGCCTCACAACTAAATTTTTTTAGATGTATAAGTGAAGGCTTGTGGCATGACCATGCTCCCATTGGTGTCTTATCAACAAGAGGTAATGTAGGAGAACTTTTTATCAGGTAACATGCAGCAGCTATAGCTTCAGCCCAAAAGTTTTGTTCTAGTCTAGCTCCACTCAACATACTCCTAGCCTTCTCCATCAAGGTCCTGTTCATTCTTTCTACAACTCCATTCTATTGTGGAGAATACAGAGTTGTCTTCTGTCTCTTAATACCACACTCTTTAAAAAATGTGTTGACATCATTGGAGCAAACTTCACCACCATTATTAGTTCTCAAACACTTTATCTTCTTTCTAATATGCAACTCAACCATTGCTTTAAATTCCTTAAAATGATTGAAAACTTCAGCTTTACTCCTAAGAAAATAAACCCATGTTCTTCTACTAAAATCATCATTGAAAGAAACATAATAAATTTATCTACTAATAGAAGGAACATCAATTGGACCAAATACATCCGAATGGATTAGATCCAAAATACATGAGTACTTATGAGAACTTGAGTAAAACTAAACACAATTTTGTTTAACATAAGATACAATGCTCACAAAAATTAGACTCAAGATAGCATTCATTTAATCCATCAACAATGTTTTTATTTTTTAAGGTTCGTAGACCCTTCTCACCTATGTGGTTGAGTCTCTAGTGCCACAACATAATGTTCTTTGTAGGCAACTTTGATTCAGTAGATAGAGCTTCCTTGGGTACCTAGAAACCATGATTATTTGTTGAAAGATAAACCCTCTCCTTCTCCAAAAAAGTAGTCCTCTTTAAAGTCATCAGAAGTTTTATTACACTAAATTGTGCATGCATCAAGCTGGTACAATGTGCCCAATCTTCTTCCTTTTGCTATTACCATAGCACCTCTCACCATTTTCACACCTGCTTTAGAAAACTATACATGCATAACCGAATCTATTAGTTTGCTAATAGATAAAAAATTCCTGACTAGTCCTAGGATATGGAAGACACCATCAAATCTTCTAATTCTTACATCAATTTTTTTTACATGAATACTTCCACGACCAACAATATCAAGAACTAAGTTATCATCCAAATACATCTTACCACCATCAAAATTTTCATACTTACTAAACCAATTTCTATTAGGAGTCATGTGAAAAGATGTAGGTTTGAGTTTATCAACCATGCATTGTCACCTGCATGAGTGGCCAAGGCTATGATGAAAAAATCTCCATCTTTATTATCAAACTTAGAATCATAATCTTTCTTCTCCTCTTTGTAGTCCTTTTGGAAGTGTCTAGGTTTGTGACAATTCTAGCAGATTGCCTTGGACTTACCAAGAGATTTTGATCTTCCCTTATTCTTGGACTTAGAATGACCATGCTACTTTTCATTCTTTCTTTTTTCTTTTGGTCTTCCTTGAACACTCAAAGCCTCTTTGGCATTCAGAGAGACCTTCCTTCTCATCTCCTTAGAAAGTAGAGAACCAACAATGTCCTCCATTTTGAAGACAACTGAAGTGATCCCTATGGCCATGACAAGGCTATCCCATGAGTCTAGCAATGAACATAGAAAGATTTGACACCTTTATTCTTCATCTATTGACACCCCAAATGTGGTCAACTGAGTCACCAACATATTAAAACTTTCAAGATGCTTAGAAAGCCATCCACCTTCTTCCATTCTCAAGGAATACAACTTCTTCCTTAAGAAAATCCTATTCACAAGTGATTTCTTTTGATAGATCTCACGTAGCTTCTTCCAAAGCTTCTTTGCAATAGGTTCTTCATGGACATTAATTAGAATCGAGTTTGCAAGACATAATCTAATGAGACCTTTAGCTTTTCTATCTATCACATCATATTATGCAGCCTAAGTCAGATCTATGAGCTTTAGCTTATTCTCATCAATCGTATCCCATATATCTCGATCATTTAATAGATCTTCCATATTCAGCTTCCACATCTCAAATTTTGTGCCAGAAAACTTCTCTACATCAATCCTCCCTAATATGCTTGCCATCTTTACAATCTTGCAACACAAGAATGAAAACTTCTACACAAGCTCCCACTCAAGCCTTGATTAGCTCAAAAAATATTGTACCCAAAAAATAGAACCAAAACTAGCTAGGCTCTGATACCACTTGTAGGAAGCAAAGGTGCACAAAATCATTTCCTACACTAATTTTGAGAGGACGATTATGCAAATTCAACTAACTATTGTAGAGATCTCAAAATGTATAACATTATAATCAAAATAACAATGAACACATAACACAATGATTACTATGGAGAAACCCTTCTAGTAGAAAATCTCACCCTTCAAAACTGCATAATGTATTATCAAATCAAGAAGATTTCAATACACTTGCAATGCAAGTTCTGACAGGAGCACATCACCACAACTCGACTCGGACTCAGAGAGACTCCTTCTAGCACCTAGTCTTGTAAATAGAACTCGATGATTCAAACACCTCCCTAAGCCCTCCTTTTACAGTGATATACAAATTGGAAACCATTTTTAGTCTTACAAAACCATGGGCCAAAACCATGAGCAAAACAACTATGCCACGTGTTACCCACTTGTCATTTGTAACTCCAAGAATGACATTTTCGTCCATAATTGTGTCCTCTAGTTTAGAACCCCATAAAAGTCATATAATGAGTTGTTTATATTCTAAAAATAGTCCTCCTATATTGTAGTAGGGACAAGACATATTTTTAACAACTTATACACCTTTTTCCAACTCATAAACATGTGGAGAACTACCACAATAAATTTTAGAATTTTCCAAAAAAGCTTGCAAGGTTGAGACACAATTCTCAACAAGTAAATGTCAAACCTTATTTTGTAATGAAAGCATTAATGAAATGGGTACATTCAATTACTATCATCTTGTAATACTACCTCACAAGAGTTGTATACTAGACATACATGAACTAGTTTCTCCTATTTGATTATCATGACTTTCTTTCCAAATGTGAAAAAATGGTGAATGAAAAATTAGAATAAAAGAATAGATTTAGGGATTTTTATTTACTATAGACTTGACTCTTACTACACATAATTGAATATTTTTCTTATCATAAATCATGCAACAACTTCTTTCTTTTATTGTAGACTACACTCTTACTACTAATAGTTAAATCAAGCACTGCACATAATTGAATCAATCAGAGACACACTAGCTCAACATAAATCATGTGGTAGTTTAACACACCTCTTTTATCATGTGACACTTTAACACACCTATTTTAAACACTATAGAGGGACTCCATCTAAACACTAGGTAGGGACTCCAACTACACCTTTGTAACTCTTGTTTTATAGATGTTTTGGTAGATTGAATCATCATTTCTTCATGATTTGGAATATATTATTTGATCTCATTTATTGACAAAATTTAAATTTAGATCATTAGGTAACCAAATGATTTGGACCATTTTTTTATGTTTCACAATATTGCGGATAGGTCCACATGTATATATTTTTTTAATGAATAATAATGCACTTGGGTTTGTATTAATCAAAGACAATTAATTTTTTCCATGAAAAACACATCACATGAAATCAATTTTTAGCTGTAAAAATATCTAGTTTTGAATTCTCATAAACATATGTTACATCCATTTGAAATTTTTATTTTGATAAGTTTTAGATTTAAAGAATTGAAAGATACAAAGAGAGATTGGCATTGGAAGATTTTTAACAAAAGTCAAGTACAAGTTACAACATGAAGTTTGTGTTAACATTATTAGATTTTTATAATCTATTTGTTGATAAATTCATAAATCTAGATTTGATTGTATATGTTTTTCACATCAACTTTTCAAATCAAAATTTATGATCCATCATTAGAATGAAAAAATGAATTATTTGAAATAGAAACCTATGTTCCTAAAGTGAGAATGGATATTATAAAAAATAGTTTGACATTGAGAACAAAATCTAAGTGAGTAGTATACATGTATTTATGTTATATTAACATTATTAAAATTAAGAAGTGGTTGTAGAATAAATGCTTTAAAGCATATATTTTAGGACAAGAAACAAACAACTTTTCAAGTTAGAAAGGGCCCTTTATGAGATCAAGAAAGCCCTAGAATATATATATATATATATATATATATATATATATATATATATATATATATATATATATATATATATATATATATATATATATATATATATATATATATATATATATATATATATATATATATATATAATGATTAGAACTATGACTATACTGTTTATTAAATTATTAAATTTAAAGGTATTGAACACCTAGTCATAATTTTAAAAAAAATTGACGATTTCATTTACACTTCTAATAGTAGAGTATTAATTGAAGAACTCAACTCATACCTTTGAAATGAAATGTTTTAATTTCATGTGTTATATTAAATGGTATTAATAGAATTGAAAGCATGTATGTTGTAATATTAGTATCAAGATTTATACAAAATCTGAGTAAGATTTTCTTGTGTAGAGAAAAAAGAAAGCTATTCAGTATGTTCATAATATACAAAACTTTTATATTTTATGCATACATATGTAAATAATTTTGGATTATTTGAACATATTTAAACACAAATTGAGCAATATCTAAAGATTATATGAAAACAACATGGAATAATGTATTTAATTTGGCTTAGTAAAGTGCAATATCTTGTCCTTCAAAGAAGCAATCACCATTTTCATTGTCTTGTGTAATATCTTGTTGTCCAAAGATACAGTCACCATTTTCATTGTTCTCAACAAAACAAGATGCCTTGCAGCAACATGTTAAGCAATTTAATCAAGATGAATATTGGAATGTTCAAGGAAGAAAAAAAGAATATAATAGTTATTCATTATGAGAACTCCACAATTGCAATATAGAAAAAAATTCCAAACTTTCATAACTGCAATAAGCATATAGATGCCTACCACCATTTTATTAAAAATCTTATTGCAAAATAGTAGGTCGAGTGAAAGTTTTACAAAAGAAATGACCAACTTACTAGTTCATTTTCACCAAAACATTATCAAGATAAAATCATATTGATGATAAGGTTATCAATATAAGTTATTGCATTTAGCACCAAGAGGGAAAATCACATGATAATGCTACAATATTTACTTTCTTTGCCCCATCATAATTTTTTTTTGTTTTCTATCCTTTTTTTTAATAATAAATGCACCATGTCATATCTAATAATAACATAGCCCAATTTTTCATTTTATCCTTATTGTGTTGATCTCTTAGTTCAGTTGTCTATTAGTCTCAAACACTTAGTCATTTAGAAGGCGGACTTGGTTGGTCATCACTACAACCGAGTCACTCTATATAGGCTGAGTTATTTATTTAGTAGACTTCTATATAATCATGTATATGTCAAGCTCTATAGGAGCCGAGAAAGTCTATGTATATTTCAAAATGTTCAACCAAAATCCGCTATATTCATGCACCAATAATTTCTCTCTCAAAAAACACTAGTACTTGTAGTTAAATATCCCAGTAGTCTATATGAAATATCTCAATAGTGGTGTACAAATTGGCCAATCACTAATAAAAAAAGCTAAAAAGAACATCTATGTTAGTACATATGAAATCAACTATCAATACATAGATTATCATTTAAAAAAATTCTAATAATTATAAATATCTTTTGACAAAACTCTCACGATTAATGTGGTCTCTTTCTCTAAAGGTTTGTTTGGTTATTGGAGTAGGAATATAAAATTTGGAATATGTTTTGAATTTTTCGTTTGGTTCATCAATTGGAATAGGGAATAAGAATACATATTCCCATTTTGCCTCTAAAATGAGCTTATACCCAGTCAAAAAAATAGTTGTTCCTATTTCCAATATTGCATTCATATTGGGGTGCTAGAATTCTACACGTGGGCCCACTTACAATGAAACAATGCTCCAAAGCATTTGGTTGACCTACTGAAACACAACTCATTTGATTAGAAAGGAGGTCAAGATCTGAGACAATCATTTTGAACAGCCTCCCAATTTATGAAATGCAGCTATCACAAGCCAGCACACACTCTTCTTCTTCTTGCCGGAGTCCTGCGTGCAATTAAACCCACCCACTATATAATATCTATAAATGTATGGAAATCAATTGTGTCCTGAATGAAGCTAATTAAGGAAGCAATAGACAAGAGAGTTCATGACAGTGCACGAGAGGCAGGGGACATAGTCGAAGAATGTGCTCAAACCAATTGAGCTATAGAAATGCTTACCATGATCAATTGTGACAATTTATTTCATGCACTGCTTAATTTTGGTGTTATTCCTAAAATGTACAACTGGGTTCTTAAAACTTGGGCACTAAAATTGCTTACCTAATCACAAAAAGTTATTTTCTTTGATCATCTAAAGTATTTTGTTGGCAGTGAATGTCCACCCAATTATGCATTTGAAGAGAAATAGGAACGAAAGACCTCAAATTGGTGGTGCAATCTAGTAAAAAATTGTCTCCTTTGTTGTTGTGACAAAGATTTAAATCAATAAATCATCTTCTCCTAGAAAAAATATCACAAAGATTGAACTATGGGTATTGATATTGGCACCCATTTCTATGAGGGTCAGTGTTGGGGTTTGAGTCTGAGTTGTGCTTATGCCTAGACACGAAAAGTTAGTTCCTATAGAACTTGCAAATCTTAATTTTAATGAATTTCACTGCATCCCACCTAATTCTAACTCAAAAGGAGGCAAAAGACCTTACATGCTTTGATACATGGGTCTATAGTCATATTCAATATATATTTTTTATCCCTGCTTGTAGTCACACACATAGCCATACTCTTAGGTATTCCGATAATAACCCCTTGCACAAACTAGAAATCTATAGGCTACAAAAGTTTTTAAAAATAACAAATCCCTAAAAAAATCAAGCAACTAGGGGATAAAAAAGGGGCTTACATTGCATAAGGCTAGATCAATTGTTGTGCCGAGGGGTCAGTTCTGTTGTCGGTGCTGCTTTGCTACAGATTGCATCCATCCTTTCAATTTTGCCCTAATCAAACTCCAACATTTACTTTGTTGACAAAGATTTAAGAAGCTCAAATACTTTTTGCATAGCCCTACATTTCACAACCCTTTTGTTGTATCTGAAGTCTACAAAATTTCAGGGTGAAGATTATAAAGTTTGGATGATTGTATACTTGAATCATCTTGGAGAGCTATAATGAGTGTGTAGAAGGCGAAGAGTTGCAACTACTGTGAAGGTAGTTAAACATCTTCCATGAATTATTACGAAAGTGTCTAAATTAGTTGGCATTATTTCCTTGTGGCATCCACCTTTCTAGCTTCATAGAATTAGGAGATGTTTACCGACTTCATAGAACTGGGCCTTGACCATAGATTCCAAGTTTGTAAAACCTAAAAGTTTTTGTTTTGAACTTGTCAGAGAAACTTCTAGATGATTTTGAATTATTACAAAAGTGTTTGAATGAGTTGACATTATTTCCTTGTGGCATCCTCCTTTCTAGCTTCATAGAAATGGGCCTTGACCACGAATTCCAAGGTTGTAAAAGCTGATAGTTTTTGTTTTGAACTCGTCGAAGAAACTTCTAGATGATTTTACTATAAGATTTAAGTACTTTGCGAAAGAACTATATTAAATTTTCATGTATTTATCTATAATAAAAAATAAATTCCTCCTTGCTTTTTAAGTTTCAACTAATACACATTAAGATAATTAATATTTGTAAAATATCTATAAATGTATAGACCGAGAAATATATATTTTGAAAAAAAATCTTTCGTCTATTTATTTGCATCCAAGGAATGCATAAGTATTGTTTGATCATTTTAAGCAACGTGAACTTCGCACTCTCTTTAAAAACTCATTAAGATCCGAAGGATTGAACTTAGAGCCTAGATCATAAGATATATTGATATCTGTGCAAACATATCCAATATTTAGACCTGTTCGTTGACGGTGCTTGATCTGTGTTTCTGCTACATAAATAAATTGCATTGTGCGCGGGTGCTTTGGAATTCTACGCGCGGGCTTGCTTACAATGAAACGATGCTCCAAAGCGGTTGGTTTACCTGCTGAAACACAGCTCATCTGATTAGAAAGGAGGTCAACATCTGAGTCAATCATTTTGAAACAGCCTCCCAAATTATGAAATGCAGCTATCACAAGCCAGCACACACTCTTCTTCTTCTTGCTGGAATCCTGCGTGCAATCAAACCCACCCACTATATAATATCTAAATACAAAGAGCGCTCCAACTCATACACTCAACAACTCTGCGGCAAATTGCTTGCTACCTTCTATAATTCCAATCCTTACCTCTATAGAAGCCCCATTGCTATCCTTCAGCTTCCATCATCACCATTCACCATTTCCATACTCCCATCACCGATTTTTCTCAGCCATCGGTACATTTCCTACTCTTTCCCCGAGTTTCCGATGGATCTCTTTCCATATTTCCTTTTCATGCTTCTAAGCCTTGTACTCTCCTCCTCCTCTCGACACCTTGTCTCTGCTGATTTTTACAACGACTTCGACATCACATGGGGAAACGAGCGAGCTAAGATACTCGACAATGGCCAACGCTTGCAGCTCACTCTCGATCAGTCCTCTGGTACTTTATCACACTTAATTACTCCTTACATATGGTTTTAACACTATGCAGTGCAACGTATAACATATTTCTGGTCTTAACCGCGTTATGCTTATCTCCTCTGGTATATTAATTTGCACTGAAACAGGTTCAGGCTTCCAATCAAGGAATGAATATCTGTTCGGCTAAATCGATATGCAAATCAAGTTGGTGGCTGGTAACTCGGCCGGCACTGTCACTGCTTACTATGTAAGTCTCTCTCTCTCTCTCCCTTCCAATATAACACTCACCATATCACTAATGGGCAATAGCAGGGAGTTGAGTATTTATTAATTATGGGTTTGTATAACGTCTGTTGCAGCTCTCATCGCAAGGGACTACACACGATGAGATAGACTTCGAGTTCCTGGGGAATCTGTCGGGGGATCCGTACATAATACACACCAATGTGTTCTCTCAGGGCAAATGCAACCGCGAGCAGCAATTCTACCTCTGGTTCGACCCCACCGCAGGCTTCCACACCTACTCCCTCCTCTGGAATCCCAAGCAGATCATGTGAGTTAATATAAGATGTCCTCTTTGGCCTGGCCCTCCCACTTTTAACATCCTTAATATTATATTTGTATATCTCATGGTATTCATGTGCAGGTTTTCTGTTGACAGAACACCGGTGCGAGTGTTCAAGAAGCGAGGATTTGGGAGTGTCATATCCGAAGAATCAGGCGATGAGAATATATTCGAGCCTCTGGAACGCCGATGAGTGGGCGACCAGAGGCGGCGCGGTGAAGATCGATTGGAGCAGAGCACCGTTTGTGGCGTCTTACGGAAACTTCAAAGCGGAGACTTGCTCTGCAAGTGATTGCTCTCATGTGAATTCATGGTACACTGCAGAGGCGTTGGAGTCGAGCGAGCAGCAGAAACTGGAATGGGTGAGGAAGGAGTACATGATCTACGATTACTGTACAGACAGTAAGAGGTTCCCGGAGGGCTTCCCCGCTGAGTGCGCCCGCCAGGCATAGCCAGATCTCCCCATCAAAGGATCACCACACTCTCTCATTCTTTATTTTCTCCCAAAGAGATTATGCTTGTAATCCCGATGCCCATATAAATATATACCTCTTATTCATTTGTTAGCATCGAACTGAGCTACAAACCGAGTGACTAAGATTAGCTTTTGTTCATATCATTAGTTAACCACTCTTATTAATTATTATGCATAAGGACAAAATTAAGTTTAAAAAATAATCAATTTTAGACTATTTAATATTTAAGTCTTAACTACCTCCAAACATTGGATGTGAGTGTAGCTCGATTTCTAATTTTCTTGATGGCGAGGAATCATTGAGTCTATATTCCACTTATTATGATTGTAGTCATAGATATATCTTCCACCCTCTTCCGAAATTCCTCTTTATCTCATAGCCACATCATTAATTTGATTGATTCTTTACTAAGAATGAGGGGACCTATTTTGAATACATCAATCCATTATGCGTGCAACTTTAAATCAACTTGATCACTTTGTGGCCATTCTAAGAGTTTGATTTCTTTACTACAATTTTATGGTCCAAGTTCAATAGATTTGGCATGGATATATTTTTAAGCATCTTGGGTATGAATGATACAAAAAAGAATAATGAAAAAGTACCCCATTCATTTTGTTCTCCATGGGCATCCATTGCAATTATTTTTAAGTTTTATTTAAAAAAAGAAAGAAACAAGTCATAATTGTCGAGCCCTCTATCAAAGAAAGATTGAAAAAGGTAGTGACTAAGCCTATCCCTGCACCATCTACGATTACTATAGGGACAGTAAGAGGTTTCAACAGGGATTCCCAGTCGAGTGCGCCTACCAAGCATAGCCATCCGACTCACCTCATCACATTCATTCATTTTTAAATTTCAACTAGCTCAAAGAGGTTGTAATTGTAATCCCCACCAAGTAAATGTGCACTCTTGTTCATTTGTTAGCATTGAACTAAGCTTCAATTTCTTTCAACAATTATTTTCCCAAGGAACCTGACTCATGAAGAGAGTGATGGTGCTTTCTTTTGCAAAAAGTGCCCTTCTATTTATATTTATGCACATGCTCTTTGCTTACAATTATATTGTTGCAATCAAGCCTCTTAGTGCAATGGGTTTAGGGAAGAGATAAGTTTTATACATTTACCTTCTTTATAAAAATCATATATAGAGATAGTAAAATTTTAATTTCAAATTTTGTAATCATAAGAGCGATATAGATAGGGGAACAATATACAAAATTTTAAGTGTGTAAAATTCAACAATAGAATGATGGGTTCTTGAAGGTTTTATTGTGATGTATTTGTGATAGCTCTCTATAGCGACCTATAGTTCTCTACAAACTTGGTATGAGAGTGTAGGGATCATTACTTTTCTTGATGGCGGGGAACCATCCACTTCATTTTTATCATTGTATATTATTGGTAAGGAAGAACATAGTCCATCATTGCTTATG
Source organism: Cupressus sempervirens (assembly GCA_028749045.1). Classification (NCBI taxonomy): domain Eukaryota; kingdom Viridiplantae; phylum Streptophyta; class Pinopsida; order Cupressales; family Cupressaceae; genus Cupressus; species Cupressus sempervirens. The sequence goes on along the minus strand of CM053786.1, from coordinate 839,786,795 downwards.
TACATTGATAAACTAGAAGCATGGTTAGATGATATAGAGGGTGTAGGGGTTCATTTGACAAGATATTTGGTGAAGCTTCTTCATTATGTAGATGGTCTTATTCTAATTTCAAAAATTGCTCAAGGGTTAAGAGATCATTTAGGGGCTTTGGAGCACTTTTTTCATAAGGTTGGAATGCAGATAAATATCACCAAAACAAAAATTATGATTTTTTCTTTGGAGAGGAAGATAAAACATTTATCCTTTCTTTTTAGAGGTAACCTAGTAGAAATTGTGAAAGTGCAAAAAATACTTGAGGATTTGATTTCCATTATCAACTCATTTGGGAGACTTGTAGAGAAAAAAGGATTTGGGGATGGTGGAAAGCATCACACCTCCTTCAGGATAGATGTAGAAATGTTGGTTTTTGGGACTAGAAAAACAAGAAAACTTTATTTGGTTTGTTGGTCTCACCAATTGTCCTTTATGGTTGTAATGTTTGGGGAGACATTATGACTAAATGTGGTTGGAGTAGGTATAGAGATTTAAATACACTTAATCACAAGAAATCTTAAAAGAAAAACTTCAGTGCCATACAAGATTCTCTTATTTGAAGTAGGTATTTTACTATTGGAGGCAACAACAATTACTTAGTTACTAAGTTATTTAAGGAAACTTAGAAATATGAATAACTATTAAAGATGGCCTAAAATTGTGAGAAATGATGACTTGGTCTACATGAGGAAAACATGGATGAAACAAAACATAAAGTAGTTGGGTAAGTGGAACATCAAGTTAAAAGAATTCCCTAATAGAAATACAAAAAAAAAAAAATTTCATAGAGAAATTGTGGTGTGTCATATGGACTAATAAAATAGGTCAGAAAAAGGCTCATTACATCAAATTGTTCAAATCAACCTAGGAACATGATGATAAGGCTTACATAGGGGTACTATTAAAGGAAAATTTATATTGTTAGTGACTCAAATGAGGAAAATCTCAGCTTAGATGCAAGACATGTAGATAGAAAAAGTCCAAAGAGGAGTGGGAAGAAAGGATTTGTAGTTTCTATGGGACATGTGCAATTGAGATTGAATGTGACTTTGTTAAAGAGTGCTCAATTTATGATGACTTATGGGATTAGTAAGACATCAGTTTGAGGTATGACAACATGTACAACATGTTCAAAGAGGATAATATCAATGAAACCACTAATTTGATTGTTAAGATGCATAGCAGGAAGTTAGATTTAGAAAGAACTTGGAGTTAGTGTAAGGATGTGATTCCATGGCCATCAAACTATTTGTTCTTGTGGACATCATTAAAATTCTTCATACATTCATCATCAACTATAAATGGTAACCAATGATAGTAGGATTAGAAGAGTAGATAAATTATATCTACAAAATCATAAAGGGATAAAAAGAGATATACCATAGTTAAGAAAAAATTGGCATATCCAATACTCTTCTAAGAAGAGAAGAGAAAGATTAGGGGACATTGATAGAGCAAGTAGGTATGTATTAGTCACACAATGATTTTTACAACACTATATTTGAATTCGGTCAAAGATAGGCATTCTTACAATAACTTTGAGTATGTATAGCATGTACACATACATAAGTTCAAATGTAATCATAAAATATAAAAACTACAATTATATATATATATTATATTTTTTGATAGTATACAAATTTTTTTTGATATGACAGGTATCAATATAATCTCCTATTTTAATACCTTTTTATAGCCCCTTATCTTGAAAAGGTTGGTGTTGTGTAGGGAGAGACAAAGTGATCAGTGAATCCCAAGACAAGATAGAGATGAGGTCTTAAAGTCTTGAGGGAATTTAATCATAAATTATTGTTAATTTCCCTATGACAAGTAAATCCACATCCCCTATAAGGTTGAGTTTAGGAGAGAATTAAAGATCCATGGCTTAAATATGTTAATTACCAAATGTATTATAGATTAATCATTGACTTATTAAGTTGAATCAATATGGCTGCATAATAATGTGTGTTAGACATTGAAAATCCATAACCCCCTTTTTGGGATATTACAAGTGGTATTAGAGCATAATCTTGTGGTGGTAGTTAATGTAAAACTACCAAATAAATAGCCAATGAATACAGATATTCGTGGAATAAAACAATTAAACTCTTATTTTCCAAATAAAGAAATCAAACCAAATTGTCCTCTAATATTTGAAAAACACATGGAACTTAATAAATAGCCTTAAATATATTAACTTTAAATGGGAAAGATGTACATTCCAACCACTCTAAAGATAATAATGGATCATAAACATCTAGGCTACCAAAGCTAGCCTTTCTTCCTAGGAAATAGATACTAAGGGAGGAAGGAGTTGGTCATCCTATAAATAGAAACATAGACAATGTTAGAGCTTATGCAATTTTTGAATTGAAAATCGAGTGAATTTATAACATTTGGGGAACTTTATAAAGCCCAAAGATATGAGGCACCCAAAAAAGAAAAAAAGAAAACCAAATACTGGCATGAAACATAAGGTGAATAAAGTAATACTTCCTTGAAGTTTTTGATGGATTACAAAAACA